>CM072666.1:89158534-89446034 GCA_036884735.1 Huso huso | reverse complement strand
CTCAAACAAATTATAGGAAAACTCTTTAGTAGCAAGTTTTGCTTTTGTGGATGAGGGAAAACAGTTCTAAGAAATAGATGTCTATAATTATTTATTTCAATTTGTTTGCAAAACTCCAAAAATGCGAATTCAAAAGTATTCCTACCCTGACAAGGAAAATGAAATTAATAGCTAGTTGAGGCATCTTGTGCACAGCCTTCTTCAACTCATACCAAAGATTCTCAATCAGCTTTAGATCTTTAACCAATCTGAAGTAGATTTTGATGTGTGCTTTGGATCGTTGTCGTGTTGGAACGTCCAGTTGCGCTTTAAACCAAGTTTTGTAGCAGACTGTTTCAGATGATTGGCCAGTATCTTTTGGTATGCTATGGAATACATTTTATCATGTATTGGAACTAAATTTCCTGTGCCATTAGAGGAAAAACAGCCCCATAGAAGGATTTTACCACCTCCATGCTTGACAGTAGGTTCTTTTCTTTGTACGCCTCACCAGACTTTCTCCAAACGTGACGACTATCAGCGTGACAATTGCTCAATTTTTGTTTCATCACTCCACAAAACTTTTGACCAGAACTCATAACTATTCAAATGCCGTCAAATGCAATATTTAACCTATGGTTGAAATGGAAACCCCAGTCTCACTTGCAGTCAATTCACTTTGAATATCTTTGGCAGTCAATCTCGGATTGTTATTAACCTTCCACGCAATTCTTGTACTTGAAAGAAGGTGAAAGAACCTTCTTTCTTCCAGACCGAGGGAGTGTTGAGACAGTACCATGAGTCTTATACTTCTTGATAATAGAACCAATAGTTGAAATTGGAATACTCAAATGCTTGGAAATCATCTTGTATCATTCTCCAGCTTTGACAATAAATGTTCTGCCTAAGGTCTTCAGATAGCAGTTTACTTTTTCCCCATATTTACTTATTGGTAATGACAGCAATCATCCTATGCCTATCCCTTTTATACTCTCTAAGAATGTTCACCTACAATCCAGCATTTTCTAGAATTAGGTTCTGCATTATCATATTGAAATTTCTAGCACCTTGTAGACAATACTATCATAGCATCAAAGGGTATGAATACTTTTGAATTAGCATCTGAGTTTTCCTAAAAAATTGCTTAAGTAAATAATTGTAGACATCGATTTCTTGTTACTTTTTTTCCTCATCCACAAAAGCAAAACTTTTGTTACAAAAGATTTTTCCTAAAATTCTTTGTTTTTGAGACATTTCTAGAAATTATAAATTTCCACTGGGGCATGTAAACTTTTGACTACAACTGTATACAGATTAATCTATCTATTACAGTTCATGTGTAAAATCGGCAAATCTATAGATGAACCGGTAAATGTGTAGATTTACCAGCTCACCAGTCAATGTATAAAATAACTGGTATATGTATATATTTACCAGCTCAGCAGTCAATGTATAAAATAATTTGAGGAGATGGTAGTTAATGCTACAACATTTGAGGTGAATTCAGAAATAAAGTAACATCAGGGAGCTTAATGGCAACAAAAAAAAAAAAAAGTGAGATCTTTTAGGTACTGTACGTGGGTAAATTAACTTCACTGCATCTCTTGCAATATTATTTAATAATAATAATATTTAGCAAAGATCATGTTTTAATGTTTTATCCTATATACAGACATGATTAGAGACAGATTTCTGGTTTTATTTCAAACGACTGTTTCCCAATTTTATTTTAAAATTGACCATAGGGCAAACATTAGGTATGGTAATAATTACATCTCTTCAGCAAAACTCATGCCTCCAAGTGTGATTTAGTATTAAGTTGAACTCATTTAGAAAGCATAACCTAAGTGCACGCATGTTTTGCATTTCAGCGAGAATCATACAGTGTGCTACGTCATTTTGCCGGCAAACCATTACTTTGTATTGTTGTTGCCAGACAGTTGATTGGGGATGTAAATAAAAGAGATAGTTTACTACCATCTCCTTAGTTATTCTATACATTGACCACCGAGCTGGTAAATCTACACATTTATCTATAGATTTACCGATTTTACTCATGAACCGTAACAGATTATGATAGCTAAATAAACTGGATACAAGGTCACAGTTTGTTTTTAAAAGTAAAGATGTGGGGCATTTTGGTTTTGACCACGTTTAGTACCACTTTAGTTAATAGTGTAATGAATCTGTCAATTAGAAGACAGATTCATAATAAAATAACCCGATCAGTTCCACAGAACTTACCTTAGCCATAACCTCCGGATCAGGATCTTCAATTGGGTCAGCCCATTCAACAGTTACAACGTTGCCCCAGACTTTTACTTTTCCGCTTATTAACCGGCGTCTTGCCTGGGCAGCAGTTTTATGATCTTCATATTCCAAGAAGCAAAACCCCCTGTTCTTTTTTTTGTCATCTGGCTGATGGTACAGTATAACATCTGTAAGACCCTCTGTTGAAACACAATTGGGTAAATTTAATTAAAACATTTGAAGCTTGTATTTATTTGAAGAAATGTAAAAAGTGAGTTAATCTTTCAGCAAGACTTCAGGAATTATTAAAATCTGATTAGAAACAAGGTTGTCTACGTAAAGTATCTTTCCTTCTGCAAATAGTGATCAGTCGAATAAATCTTCCATCACTGTTTCAGCAGAAAGACAGTGTAATAACATCACTGATCACAAAAAAAATAATTGATGCGGACGACGGATCAGAACCTTCAAATCACAATTTCAGAAAGGTGTTCCCAAAAGGGGGTTTATTTTTTTGTTTGTTTAAGGGCGCTTGTGTACTTTTGTCTCCAGACTGTTTGACATGTTTCTTACCTGTGACTTTGCCAAATTCTTCTATAATTTGTTCCTTTGTTTTACTCTTGGGTATAGAGCCGACAAACAGTCTGTTATTGGCTACAGAGATGCACACACCAATGTGTTTTCCTGGGCGAATTTCATGGTTATTACACTGTGGGAAATAGTAAAGATATAATCAAACTCCTATTGATAAATCTGTCACGTCTCAACCAGCCAACTACAAGGTAAATACATACCAGTTTAACAGCCTCCTGAGCGGCTTCTTTTGTGCAGAAAGTGACAAAGGCATAACCCCTGTTCAGGCCACTTAGGGGATCCATCATGAGACGCAGGTCCCAAATGGGCCCCGCCTTCTCAAACAGTGGAACAAGTTCATCTTCAAACAAGTCTCTTGGAATTTTGCCCACAAAAATCTGAGATTTAAAGAAACAGATCTCTTAATTACTTGTCAAAACATGACAAGAATATTTTGGACCTATATTTGTAGAATATAAATGAATGAATTCATGGACACTGTGGCCATTAAAACTCCTCTTTGCTCATATTTTGCAATGTATTTTTTTACTTCTCTTGAGGATCTAGGTGGATCACGCATTACTTGCACATTCCCAATGTTAATCGCTCCTTGAAATTAATAAATTGTCTAAAACACATGGTAAGCAATGCTAAAATGTTGTTTATTTCTACAAACAAACATGACAACCAAATCCTTACCTCTGTGCCAACAGTAGGCTGCATTCCTGAATGCACACACTCTGGTGGGGGGCCACCATATTTCCTCTGTCCTGTAGTCACATCAAGTGTATAGCTTGTTCTTTCCAAAAGTTCCTGTTAAAACAATGTCTGGATTAAAACTTGAAGATCAAATGTTCAGCATTTTAATAACACAGCAGTGATTTGGCACTCAGACATCATAATCTTTAACCAGCTTGCTTAATGAATGCTTCATCTTGGAAGCAAATATATTACTTTCACAAATCTAGGTTTTAGAACAGAACTAAGCCATTTTGTACCATATTTATGAATGTAAAAACATCTGATGGTAGCATTTGCAGAAACTGTTCAATTAACTTAGTAAAGTAGATTGAATGTGTTTTTAATACATACTTTTATTTTTGCTTCATCTGGTCCTTTACTGGATTCCGACACTTTGGTTCCATGTTTCTCCCTCTGTCTGTAGGTCTTCATTACTCCACACAGGAAGGCACTTTTGTTCTAAAAATAAATAAGTAATTTTTTTAAACCTTAAAATAATCTGTTATACTTAACACAAAAGTACATTTGTCATTTCATTTGAGCTACAAGTCACTTACTTGAACATGTGACAGATCACTGTCCTTGAACTGCTGTAGTACTTGCAGAGCACCTTCTTCATTAAACTCTTTCAAGGCCTCAATTGCTCTTTCATCTAGGTCACTATGAGCTACCAGCCCTTCGAAAAAACACATTTTGTTCATTTATTCATAAAAATGAATAGGCAATTAATATGCAGGATGAAATTTCAGTATAATGTCCAATCAGATCTGATCAGTAAATGATCATGCCAACAGTCACCCTGGGATAGAATACAAACTGCTTCATATGGTCAAATCCTAAAGCATCTGCATTAAAGGCACTGTAGTTTAGGAATGCAATTGGCTATTTAACTATGAAAGAAAATGTGTTTGATTAGATAATGATCGGTAAAGACCACATGATACATTTCACTCTATTTTGATCTTATTTGAACTCCCTGTGTCTGTGTGACCTTTCTTACATCATTTAGTGTGTTGTAATTTAGTCTGGTCCACAGCTTTGGAAAAAACACATTCTGGTCTAAATCTGTTATGTTGAATTAAATAACTACGAAATAGTTAATCAAGTATCATTGCTATGCACCACTGCTTAGTCAGCAAATGTTTTATATACACTTGCTCCCAATTCCTAATATCACAAACAAGAGAATTGTATTTAGCACACTAGAACAAGCAACTTATTACAACAGATGTTTGATGATGTAATTTGACTCTTTGGTCTGTGCAAACCCAACTATTATTAGCTTATCTATGTTGTGCTTTAAGAATATGCATCACCTGTCCCTGCTGTGAACAGCTGTTGCTATTGTTCTTCAAGTGCCCATCTGGCTGAGCACATCCCTGGAGCCAATATCATTACATGCCCTTCTCTGGCTAGCACTCTGGCTTACACATTTTTATAAACTGCAATTAGTGCAGACAATACACCTCAATATAATCAACTGAAATATATTGTAAAACAAGCATTTGTAATATTGCATTAAGACCCACATGCACAATTGCATTTAAAACAATATTCATTTTGACAAAAGGGTTAAGTGCCTCTTTAGAAAGAACACTGCAGTACCCATTTTGTTAGAAACCACAAAAAGTTGCTTTAGTAAGTATCCCAAATCCCACATGTAATAGGAATTCTAACGTAACATATCATGCAACAATTTAGTGCAAAATGAAGTCATGTGAAAGCATTTTTGGTTGCTTTTGTGCACCTTACCTGCTATGTAAATTTCATCTAGTTTTTCAGCAACTTTCTGTGGTAAACCAGCTTCTAATAAAGTCTGGAAGTGTTCAGAATGGGTAACTGCAGGATTGTCCATTGGTTCTTCAGTACCATTTCCATTAACATGTTCTGTGGCCATGTCTCCAGAAATCTGTGCAAATGCAATGAGCCAAATTAATCCAGGAATTGAGAAAAGTTGGTTGAATGTTAAAGTCAGGGGTCATATGTCATGTGTACATACTTGATTTGTCTCATTACCTATAAAGTTAAATTTCAGCAGTCACTTTTATTGATGAATTTTAGATTGTGGGAATGTACTTCAACAGCAGCTCTGTGCTCTTACATTGCAATTTTGAATATATTTCGAGGGCTGACCCAAATGTCAGCTCACACCTTTAATAAGAGATGTATAGTTGTAGAAAAATTGAAAAACTCGGGGAACTTGTGTGCAATTAAAGTATTCATTTAGCAAAGCCTTCCCGCCTTCTGCTTCAGTTGCTGTAGCCAGCAGAACGAACAAAGCATGTCCACGCCCCACATATCAGGCAAACTTCTGGCACACGTGGGTTGTTAGTTTGGTTACTACAATTGTGTATAGTTATTCTCACGTCAAAACCAAATAAATCAATTATGGAAATTGCTGTAATTCTTAACTAACACCGTGTACAGTGTTTTAAAAATAACAAGACACACACTCACACATTTTATATATAACAACGTTTAGATATAAACAATTAACCTCAGGTGTTTATAAAACAAATGTATTCTTTCATAAAACATTATAAAGCACTTGCATCCACCATGTATAAACACCTAAAATGTATGGAATTAAATTACCAAACGCCACCTCACCCCAAATGTTTAGTGTAAATTGGGGTACGTGACCCGTTGCACGACTGGATGACACGGCGTGCTTCCGTTTACAAATTAACACACACATGCACACAATGTGTAGACAATAGGCAAGTGAACTTGGTCATAAATGGTGTTGCAGACAAACAAAAAACTTCATTTTAAAGCAATTTGCCTTGTGTGTGTGTATGAATGAAACGAAGAGCAAAAGGCCTTTCTTTGTACCAGTACCTATTGACTGCATATTAAGATGTAAACATATATAGCCATATCTACTTTCCGGATAATTAACCGATCTACTTAAATGTCTCTAAGTAAAATATGTATTTTACCCAAATATTCTTTAACTAGATTTCTATAGAAAGTAATCGGATGTACAAAGGCCTAGTTGGTCAACGTGCCGCCACATAACTGGAATCCATTTTCAAAAAGCCGGTCTTCTCATTCACACATCATCCCAAACCAGCACTTTAAAACACTACCAAAACAAGTGTCGCCGCAGCCCTGCTCGCCAAAAACCACTCAATATATGATTAAATTATTACCTGCCAATTGCTCTGCAAGTTGTGTGGTATGCGTTTCAGAAGGAAGGGTATAAAAAGACGGAAAAGGGTGGCAAGTCTTCCCGGCGCAGATCCGCCTCTGCTGTTTCGCTCTGGAGGAAGATGTAAAATGGCGGCTGTGCTCACGCTGTGAATTTGGTCGTATCGATGGGGTTTCTTGGATAACAGCGCACGGGCTCGCCTTTCTCTCTCTCAGAGTGAAACCTTCTGCTGCGTCTGTCATGAAGCACAGCAAAGAAGGTGGAGCCCAGGGCAACCACGGCGGCACTGCACCACCCTGCTGTGTAGGGAGGTGCCCAATTCGCAATCGGACAGTGCTTTGCCATTAGCCGCCTGCTTCGCGCTACGAACCCTACCCAGATCGGAAAGAACAAAGAAACCGATATTATTATTGATCTCTCCTGATTTAATTTCCTCTTTGACATGCACACAAGTGAAGAGATATTGATGTGCGAACATAACTACAGTTATCAAAATTTGCACATATTATGAACTGTAATAGACTATTTTGGCTTCGTTAACAACATTATTGAACAGTTTCTTGAGTATAATTTACAAAAACATAATTTAAATAACGCATAAGATTTGCTAATTGCGGACCATCAATGGTAAAACACGAGTAGCATTGTTTACTGAACCGGTAGTTCTTTATTTAGACTATGGTACAGTACTTTCTACTACAGCTTTCGAATTTAAGAACGTGCTCAAATGTATGATGCTTAAAATAAAACCCTAACTACTAGTACAGATATTCATGCAAATATATGTTACAAGAGTTAATCTACATTTACAAATACAATATTTAAATTTGTAACATACACAAAAAAATAAGACTCAAAATACAAGTAAATCTGTTTAGTTGTAAAGTGCATCTGATCAGGCCAAACTGTTCCACATTACAAAAAGATTGTAAAAACCTCAGACACCTGCAACCTCCAGAAGCAATCCAGCAAGCCTGCAGCAAATATCAATTTGATATTTACTTTTAAACAGTTCAACAGTCAGTGGGATAATTAAATTATACCAGGAGGTATTAGATTAGATTTTACAGGATCTACGGTGTGTTGATTTGCTCCAAAAACTACAAAAACTGCAATTGAGAGTAAAAATGCTTTGTATTTCAGTACAACAATGACACTGGTGTGTTGTGTACAGCTGATATATGCATTAATGACCAAGCAGTTATTTTCTTCTTTTTAATTGGTTATTTTTCATTTTATTTTTCACAAATCTCATTTCATTACAGAGACACATTAATAATAACAAGTCAAATAAATGTATATCAATACTAGTACACATCAAGTTTGAACTACATACATTATTTTTATTAAACATTTTCTGCTTTTTTATAACATGGCAATCAGACCTCGCACAGAAAAATAATTTAGTTACCATCATTTCTCATTAGCAACAGTAATGGTAACATACAGTCCCCTAGTTTTTTAATTAATTGCTTATTTACAGTAAATACAGCCCATATTTACACTGCCCTAGTATTGTGGGGCTGTCATAATAATCACACATACAGCAATATACCCATAAAAAAAAAAAAACTATAGAAATTGTAAGCAAGCTTGGGGTTTTTCAGTATTTAAACACTAAGCATTCAAATTCATTCAAAACCAAAACAGCATTTTCTCCAGTGCAATGTTTGCACCACTCGGAGTACCTATCCCTGGCCCCTGCACTTCTACACCAGTTGGGTTCTATATATTCAGATACAACATACATCTCATCTTTTAGGGAACTTATAAAGGGGAATTGTAATCAGAGGGACGAGGTTAGAACTACGAACAGTGCAGCAGTACCAGGCTCCAATACTGCAGAAGAATGACCAAAATAGACATTTCAGGGGTCATTTAATCCCTTAAATTACACAAGACATTGAGCGATTGTTGGGTTTCTTCTTGAAATACACTGACTGGCTCAAGTATCACGACAAGGAAACTGAGCATTTGGATCGGTGTGTTTTACTGCATGCCGATGTATTCATTTGGATTAAACAATAAAACTTTAACAAGAAAATCCACATCATTAAGAGGAACAGTGCCTTACACCAGTGGTTCCTAACTCTGGTCCTGGGGACCCCACTGGTTTTCATTCCAACTGAGCTCTCAATTACTTAACTAGACCCTTGATTTAACTGTTAACTTGCTGAATTAGACCTTTTTAATTATTTTCAGCTCTTAAACAGTTGCAGTTAAAAAGTTAACTATAACATTTTATCAGGTTCACAGCTACAACCATGTGGCATCAGCTCAGGACATGCAATAACTTGCGGTTCCAGAATGCCAACATTAAAAACAAACTGCATTTAAATACAGAATTGAAAAGAGGGGGCTTGGCTGTTGTATTAAATAAAGCAGGAATGTGACAAAGGAGGAATTGCATCTCACTATAAAACTGAAGACACTGCTGGTTTAAAGAGCAAGAAAAGGAAGTAGACTAGACAAATTTGAGACTTTTTTTTTAATATAAAGATTAAGTGAAAAAAGAATGCAAATGAAACAGCTTCAGAAATACTGCACAGCCAAACACTTTGTACTAAAATTTAAATACCGGGCAAAAAGCAGCATGATCCGTCAATTCCCAAAACAGTCTTCAGACAAGTAGAACACCTGTTACTGTGGGAGATGAAGAAAAACAAAGAACGTTTCAGCCTAAAACACTGAGTTGCTCTGCATGACTAGGTGGGATTCTGAAGCCTCATTTAAAAATGGGTCCTGGCAATAAGTTTGCTCCCCAAATGAAATAAATGACAGTGGTCCTAATTAGTCTAATCTCAGTCAGTTCTAGATAAAGCTTTTTATCATGCTTTTAGAGTACCGTGTTACTGCAAGCTTAATATCGATCTATATTTGTGTCAAGCACAAGCAGCATTCTGCTGAAAGGTCAGTTCACAGTCCAGGTCCGCAGTCCGCTAAGTTTGAATATTTCATCATAGGACTGGTGAACACAGACTAGCTTTCACAAAGTGTAGCTACCCTTCTACACTGTCCGGGTCGCAAAATCAACAAGGTGGTTTACAGCAGGTGGCTCTTGCACTAGTTAACTTACCTTTGATTGCACAACTCTGCAAACTCATCTGATCCTTGTGCTGCAAAGAAATTGAGGACCAAAAAATGTTTATACTTCAAACAGTATGAATTTCAAATCAAAATCTGAAACCCGTTCAGGCCATAGCACTACACTTTACAGAAACATTAAAATATATTTCTAAAGACAAACCTGGCCATATTAAAAAGCAAAAAAAATGTGGTTGGATTTCAGTAGTCAGATCTGTATGTGGCTTTCAATCAAATTTGAAGTTAGGTTCAGGATAGATTCATCATGAAGACAAGTACACTGAAAAGGCAGGTATAACTCAACTTTACAATAAACTCCTGTACCTGCAAAAATCTAATCTTCATTGTCACCAAGTCTTCTAAACCCAACCACTGAGCGCCACACAAAACGCATCTTGGGGCTGTGCTGCAAACAAAACAAAAATAAGGGTTTGTTATGTATAGATATCTAGTAGTAACCCACAAAAATAAACAGCTATTATTTAATTAACATGGTTGAATTTCAGTAGTCAGATCAGTATGTGCTTATCAATCAAATCTGAAATCAGGTTCGGGATAGATTCATCATGAAGACAGCCACACAGAATTAAATTAAATAAAAGGCCAGAAAGTAATTGATGCAATCAAACCTTTGTTTTGACCCAGTAGCATTTTTTTCTGTTGAATTCACGCTGATGTTCTACTGAAAGAAATCGATCAATCAATCAATCTTTATTTTATATAGTGCCTTTCATAGTGGACCACCATCACAAAGCGCTTTTAAAAGAATGGTTTGCAAGATAGGGCTCCCGAGTGGCGCATCCAGTAAAGGCGCTCCGCGTGGAGTGCAGGATGTGCCCTATAGCCTGGAGATCGCAGGTTCGAATCCAGGCCATGTCATTGCTGACCGTGACCGGGGGTTCCCAGGGGGCGGCGCACAATTGGCCGAGCAGGGCAACCCACGGTTCATCACGCACGGGCGACCCCTGTGGCTGCGGGTCTACAGTGGAGCCATTCAGATTTGTGTTGTCCTCCGGCACTATAGGTCTGATGGCTTCACTGTGGATCCGCAGTGTGAAAAATGACGGCTTGGCAGGATCACGTTTCGGAGGACGCCTGATTCAGCCTCCGTTTCCCGAGTCGCCAGGGGGTTGCAGCGGTGAACCGGGATCAGTAATAACACATTTGGCGATTCCAAATTGGGGAGAAAACTTGGGTAAAAATCATTGGAAATGACAAAATTAAAAATAAAAAATAGAATGGTTTGCAAGGTAAGTGTATTTATTAAATATATAAAAATGCAAATATCCATATGCATGACATCATGGTTGAAAGCAATTGATACAACAATAAGCAAATAAATGTGGTTGAAGTTCAGTAGTCAGATCCCTATTTAATTTTCAATCAAATCTGAAATCAGGTTCGGGATAGATTCATCATGCTAGACAACCACACCTTATACAGTATTACAGGGGCAGCAGTGTGGAGTAGTGGTTAGGGCTGTGGACTGGAGGGTCGTGGGTTCAATCCCAGGTGGGGGACACTGCTGCTGTACCCTTGAGCAAGGTACTTTACCTAGATTGCTCCAGTAAAAACCCAACTGTATAAATGGGTAATTGTATGTAGAAAATAATGTGATATCTGTATAATGTGATATATTGTAACAATTGTAAGTCGCCCTGGGTAAGGGCGTCTGCTAAGAAATAATAATAATAATAATAATAATAATAGTAATAATAATAATAATACAGTACAACATCACATATCCGACCCCCTGTGGACTGGGGTATAGGTGGATGTGAGAAAGTCGGACTTGCAAACATCTATAGAAAAAGCATTTACACATCCATAAATAGGTTAGTGAATAAAAACTGCTTTAAACATGGGGACATTTTTTTGCTTTAAAAGTAAGCACACGTAAACAAGATTAATTAGGCTACAAATACAGTTTTGCTATGCGGTTTACAATAAGCCATCTCCACACAAAGCTATAAAAAAAAAAAAATACAAAACAAACGGTAAATGTACAGTAACCTGCAACTGATGGCTTCTTTCTTAACTCTAGAAGTCCCTGCCTCCCTTTCTAAATATCTCTGTCACGGTACTTTGTGCTCTTTCTTGATATTGCCAACAGCCGATAAGCAGCTCGGTTTGAATATTGCTTTGGCTTTTTTAAACAAACTGCTGTTAAGCATTGCGTTTATGAAGCTTGCTTTGTTTAATTCAGATACATTTAAAAGCTACGTGCGCTCCATCATAAACACATTGCACAAAAAAAAAAGATTTATCGACTGGTGTATTGAAACGTCATTGCTACACGCAGCTGACTGACACACGCACACAGCCCGACTCTCTTAAAGGGGACCGCACCAAAAGGCCGATTGCTATAACGCCTTTCTGTTTCCATCGCGGAAGCTGCATTTGCTGCCAATGCCATTATTTATTTAGCGAGGCGGTTAATTTATCAGGGCGGTAATGTGACGGTCGGCTATGCGACGTTCCACTGTAATCTGCATCAGATTGTTTATAAAAACACTTACACTGCCTGCAAAAAGCCAATACATTATGTATCTGCTGTGCCACAACTCATTTGAGCTTAATTATTTCACAGCTATTGTTTAATTATTTATTTCTTAGCAGACAGCCTTATCCAGGGCGACTTACAATTGTTGCAATTGCTATGCCAGTTACACTGTTCACATTGTTTTACAACTCACTTTAATCAATTATCCAATGTGGGCCAATTTCAGAAATCAGCCAGATATGTATGTGATCACCAATTAAACCACAGCAGATGAATTGGCACTGCCATTGAATTTATACAAATAATCCTACAGCCATACCATTCCATTTTCCATATGCATAGTAGGTTTGCGTAGAGTACAGTCAACACACTACAGCCAGGGCTAGCAGTATCTAGGGGCACTTTTACATGAAGTATGTGCAACGACTAACTTTGCTTTACCCTTCTCGGATTAAATTCAACTTTTTAAAAACAATAATATTATATCTGAACTTTAATTGTCTTTTGAATGACTGATACCAGACAGCAGCCATCAACTGTTTCGTTAACAAATGTACTGTGTTTTAAAAACTTTAAATTAAACACTTGTAACTTAGACACAATTCCCCCCCCCTGCCCCGCTAAAGTCGGACCACGTGCAATCATGTCACTTTAGAATTAAAGTACCATAATTGTACTGTATATATAATACAAATATTTAAAAATGTGATTATCAAAAGTGTGCGCACACACACACGTACAATTAATATTAAACAAATAGAAACGTGCAAAGATACCTTTATACTTATTATTATTATTATTATTATTATTATTATTATTATTATTATTATTATTATTATTATTTATTTCTTAGCAGACGCCCTTATCCAGGGTGACTTACAGTCGTAAACAAAAATACATTTCAAGAATCACAGTACAAGTAATAATATTATTATTATTTGTTTATTTAGCAGACGCCTTTATCCAAGGCGACTTAAAGAGACTAGGGTGTGTGAACTATGCATCAGCTGTAGTCACTTACAAACACGTCTCACCCAAAAGACGCAGCACAAGGAGGTTAAGTGACTTGCTCAGGGTCACACAATGAGTCAGTGGCTGACTCAGTTAAGAGCAAGATAAAATACAATGACTTTGGTTCTAGCAAGTACAAGTATATGACAAAATACGATTCAATACCGAAGCAGATAACAGTGTCAGTGATAGTTACATCAGGATATAATTAAATACAAAATACTATAGAATAAATGACACTTGTGACAGATTACAGTACTCTAAAGTACAGGATTAAATGCAGTAAAATAGGTGGCAGATAAGAGCAAGTAAAGCACATTTAAGGAAGAGTGATAAGTGTCCAGAGGGAAAAGAGGAGTTCTACAGGTGCTGTCTGAAGAGGTGAGTCTTGAGGAGGCGCCGGAAGGTGGTCAGGGACTGGGCAGTCCTGACATCTGTAGGAAGGTCATTCCACCACTGCGGGGCGAGGGTGGAGAAGGAGCGAGCTCTGGAGGCAGGGGATCGTAGAGGAGGTACAGCCAGTCTTCTAGTGCAGAAGGAGCGGAGAGGTCGAGTGGGGGTGTAGGGAGAGATCAGGGTCTGGAGGTAGCTGGGTGCAGTCTGGTCAAGGCATCTGTAGGCTAGTACAAGAGTCTTGAACTGGAGGCGAGCGGTGATCGGGAGCCAGTGGAGTGAGCGGAGCAGTGGAGTTGCGTGGGAGAAGCGAGGCAGAGAGAACACCAGGCGAGCAGCGGAGTTCTGTATGAGCTGGAGCGGACGGGTGGCGGACGCAGGGAGGCCAGCAAGGAGGGAGTTGCAGTAGTCTAGGCGGGAGAGTACCAGGGCCTGGACCAGGAGCTGGGTGGCGTAGTTGGTGAGGAAGGGTCGGATTCTTCATATGTTGCTCAGGAAGAATCGGCAAGTGCGTGCCAGAGTGGAGATGTGCTGGGAATAAGAGAGGCAGGGGTCCAGGGTGACTCCGAGGTTACATGCAGCCTGTCTATACAACACACCAGCACAAAAACAGCAGAGTCTAAAGAAATTAACAAGGAGTATGCCGCCTTCTTATACTAACACAGATATCAAATTTAAGATTGAAACAAGTACATTCACTTATATGTAAGCGCAGTATTTCAAGTCGACAGTCTTCCAAAGGGCAGGGTTAAGATTGAGACATTTAGATTTGCTACAATCTCCCGCCATCTGTAAACTCAGATTAAAATATGATGAAAAATGATTGTGTAACTTTGAATCTTTATTATGTATGTATTTTATCAGTATTGTATTTGTGCAATAAATGACAGATTTTGTAACTCACAAATCAAGAGAATACCGAAGTAACCGTGTTATCCATAATAAACGCGACCCTGGACATGGGAAGGGGACCAAAGATATAATATCTTTGAGGGGTCCGATATCTTAAGGTGCATCAGAGATCTTCTACATACACAAGATGGTCAACTCTGCTGATTCAACATTGCAACTTCCGTCCATGCCTAAGCGGTGCATCATGGGAATCCAAGAGTTAGGGTAGCGACTTTTCCCCTATCTATATAATGTAAAATTGCCACTGTCATGCATATTCATGAGTAGTCAATTTATTAATTTATTGAATGGACATCACAAAATCAGCAAGAATGAATGATGTACCAAAAAAGGGAGTTCACAGTGGATCAGGGCACCAGGTCAGTTATCTACAGGTAATGACCTTGGCAGAGGATAAGAATAATGCAGAACAAATGCTTTTGTATAGCAAGACATTTTTCTAGGTGAGTGCATTTTTATGTTCTTTTTTTGGTCTGAATAGCTTCGGCTGTTTGAAATGTATGTCCTGTTGGCTTTTAAAGGGTTTCTCCCTGTGGGGCACTGTACTCTGTGTAACAAGGGGGCCAGTGCGTTGCAAAACAAGACAGAGCCCGCCCTGCTACCAAAAGATAAAACACATACTACCTATTGTATTAATTGACTTATTTCATCACTACTATTACAGTTAATGGCAGGTAATAATTATAATCTCAACTACGCCACTCTCTTTAGTTTTTATATATAGATTATACATAGAAAGGTGGATATATGAACATGTCATGATTAGCAGCCTTAAATAATACTTCAACAGGTATCAACAATTAACAAATAGTATTTCAATAGATATCAATAATCATTAACACCACATAGTATTTAAAATAGGTAGCAACAGTCACTAGCAATACAAAGTAGCAGTCTCTTGTAAAGTAGTACATTGAAGAAAAAGCACCAATCACTACCCACCCCAGTGGCTAAGGTCCTGATATCCTGAGGGGACACACAAGCACTTGTAGGTGGAATGGCCCTAGGAAGCCAAGCACCGCACTACCAATTCCCCCTTACCTGAATGGCGCCATTTCATTGACTAAGCTTTTTGCCTACACGAGCAGCCAATCACCACCAAACCCTCTATTGTACAGAGGATGGTACATTGAAAAGCTCTGCTCCCCTACAGGTAGCAGCACTCAGTACACACCTCAGAACATCAGGAATACAACCGGGTACGTTTCAGGGAGTACAAAAAATCCCCGGAGACACGCCCCAGGCCAAGGTTGGCCCCGAGCTGGGGTAGAGGTGCTGCCCCTGCCCCATTGCCATACCAGCAACGGGACAGATATTTAACCATTGCTCCCTCTGTCCCCCCAATTTGTTTTAGGTGCAACCAACAGGGACATCTGGCCAGGTCATGCCCCACTGCCATGGAGTGTGACGCGACCGTGTGTAATTGGGCACCTGAGATAAGTAATCACAGGGAAAATGGTCGGGAGGGGCCTTGTATGATTTATGTGGTTTTAGGAAATGTGAAAACCCACGCATTAGTGGACACAGGGTGTGAGCAAACCTTAATTAGAACAACTCTCTTGGGCGGTGTGTCGTGGCAGCCATGAGGTCAGGTGGCCATCTCCTGTATCCATGGAGACATGGCGGCATACCCCACATTAAAAGTATATTTATCGGTTGGACCGATAAAACGTCACCTGGTAGTAGGGGTGGCGGAAAGGTTGCCACACCCAGTTATTCTGAGCCGAGACTGGCAAATAATGCCAGTCTCAGCCGCACACGTAAATGTGGCAGAAAAAAAGAAAAGGGAACGAATTGGTGATGTGTTTCCTTTTCAAGCTGAAATGTTTTCTCCTATTTTCCGTCCTAGAAAAACAAATAAAGAGAGAAGGACCGCAAAATGGGAGGGAGCATCACTGAGACAAGGCTGGGGTCTGGTGGGAGAACGCTTGGATGGTAACAAATGCCAGTCAAAGGGAGTCGGAACGCAGTGTGACCGAGAGGGCGAGGTTACTGGGCCATCTAGGGCAGCGTCTACTCCAACCCCTCTCAATATACCGGACATGTGGTACTCAATCGCGGACATAGTGTGGGGCCAACATAATGACCCATCACGAGTGCACGCTTGGGGGCAGGTCCGGTCTATTGAAGGTAAGGATGTTGATGGCGCTAGTATATCCACACTTCAGTATAAAGGGGCAATTACTGTATAGGGTAAATCTAGCCATGGACACAGGGCAGCCTGTAACACAATTATTGGTTCCCCCGTCTTGTCGGACGGAGGTCATGAGGCTGGCGCATGATATCCGTTTTGCGGGGCACTTCGGAGCTGACAAGACAAGGGAGCGGATATTGGCTTGATTCTATTGGGTAGGTCTTCATACTGATGTGTCGAAATATGTAGCCACATGCCCAGACTGCCAGCGAGTAGCGCCGGGTCGAGTGCGCCCCACCCCTTTGGTTCCACTGATGATTATTTCCACTCCTTTTGAACGCATTGCAATGGACATAGTGGGCCCTTTGCTACCTTCTGACTCTGGGTATACGCATATATTAGTAGTGGTAGATTATGCAACGCGATACCCGGAGGCAGTTCCATTGAGGTCCACTAGTGCCGCTGCAATAGCCACCGAGTTAGTACAGATTATGGCTAGAGTAGGGATTGTGGGAAATTGATTCAATCAACGCTTTTGATGCCATCTTGTTCCCGTTCGGAGGCCAGCTGTCAATCACTAGAAATCAACTCCACGCTCTGAAATTCAGCAGGATCATTCACTCAAGGCACGTGCAGGGGTAGGAACACATAACAAATTAAATATTCACACACACTTTATTTATGCTGTGATCAAACAATAATTCAGTAGTGAATAAACAAAACCAACACTCATAAAAATCATAATAATAATCTAAGTGATACTAAATGACAAACCATATTGTGAATGTGCAAATAAAAATACATTAATAACACTTATAAATTATAAAGCTTACAACTTCATTATGACAGCTGCTTATAAGCTGCAGCAACAACATCTACAAATTGTTTAATAATTAAATATGTATTTAGTCCTTTATTAAATGACTACAGTATATCCACATGATTAGGCTATACTTCTCATTTCATTAAATACATGAAGTAGTACACTTCTCTTAGATGTACATTTTCTCGATATGAATTGTTTACACACCAGACACTGTAAAAGTATAAACCTGTGTCATATATTCTTGACTTAACATAAAATCCAATTTCTGCACTTGTCACGTGGAGTGTCTGACGTATTTCCTAATTCCAACACTAGAGGGTGCAATGGCACCTTCATTCAATATTGTTTCTTTTTAACCCCTTAAGGTACACAAGGAATTTGGCGGTTCTTCAAACAGTTTCTTCTTAAAATACATTTGAGAATGACCTCTCCCAGCTTTAACTCTCCCAGTTCTAAGCACCCTTTCCTCAGTAATTCACATTGCCCATGCAAGCAGCTTTGTTCCTATCCCATGAACTTACAACAGAATCTCAGGTATTGAGAGAAAACAACACAAAAAAGAGGAACAGTTCATTTAGAGTTAACATAATGTCAGTGCATGAGGTATAGAATAGTTTATTGACCAGCAGTATTTCTACAATTATTTGATACGTAGATGTAAAGAGAAACTGCAAGTAATTGAAGTTGAATTTTATTCTGTCTTGTAAATCAACAGGAGGCCATTCAGTCCACCACTGCCTGTCTGATCCAGTAGCTAAGTGTCTCATAACCTCTCTCTGTGAGTGACCAGTCTACTGCAACACTGTCTTTCTCATAGCAGGATTTTGTGTGAGCAGCATGCAACACATTACAGTTATTAACATTACATTTAATTGAAAATTGTTCTGTATACAGTCTAATTCCCGGGCCACTGCATGCATGTGGGCCACTCCCCCAGCTTGGGCTCACCTGCAGATTTGCTATTGATAAGGGCAGGGATTCCTAGTATTGATCCTTGCAGAACCCCAGTGAGTACATGGCCTCAATAAGAAATTACTTCCTTTAACAATACTCTGTGTCCTGTGTTTTAACCAGTTAGAAATCTATGCACATATACTAGCTAAGATTCCTAAGGATTTCAGCTTTGCAGATTCACTTTCTGCTGGCAGGAAGGCATGAAGTGTGCCAGTGTGGTGTGCGACAATGAGAGATCCAAGGAAATACATCAGCTCTCTAACTGGCTCTTTTGTACAGTGGATAACACTTGCTAGTTACCAAGTTCACAGCCAGTTACAACGCAACAAAATATGAAATTGATGTTTGGATCAGCTGGCTCCTGACGGTGGCCTGTTCAGGTGTTTTACAATGTATTGGACCTTGCAGCCATCAACTCCTGGGTACTATACAAAGAATGCATGGAGAAGAATTTACACAGGAACTTCGCAATAAACATTTGGAACAGAGAGAAACTGCCAAGCGTGTACCCACAGCTGAAGCTAGCAACCCCGCTGAGAGCCGCAAGAGACGCCAATGCCAGGTTGGCAAGTGCAATAAAAATAAAACTTCGGACAGCTGTGCCCTGTGCAGAAAGGCGGCGTGGAGAAGCGCATTATCTGTATTGATTGTGAACAGCCTTAGACTCAAGGTAAAGGAATACCCTTTTGTCGAAAAAAAAGAAAAATAAATTAGACCTTTTTTTTATACCTTCTTGTGCTGTGCGCTTCTGTAAAATGTTTTTTCTAAGTTTATTTATCTACGTTGTTCAGTTGCTTTTGTGCATCTGATAATAAATCGATTGCTGTTGAAAAGTTAAAAATGTATTGCTATCGAATCAGTTTTATAAATATGTATGTTGTAAACCGATGTCTGTTCAGATGTTTATTTACTTACATTTTCTTGTTTTGATTTGTAAAATAAATGTTTGTGTGTGTGTATGTACATATATATAATATGCTTCAGTTTTTCAGATGTTTATGGAACGTACTCAATAATAAAAAAATAAATAAATAATAATTACATCTGACTGCTTCTTCGTTTGTTATACTATTTACAGTGTTTTGAATACAGCCGTCAGAAAGACTGTTGCGGGGCTTCTAGGTATGAGTATGTCTCTGGTCCTTCTAGTGTTAACAACATGTAATATTAAGGATATATATTACATAATGTAACAAGTCTGTATGTACAATTTAGCTACAGTGTAGTTTAGGTACCTCTAATAATAATAATAACTAGAAATTGCAAGCAACTTGACGACTTCCAAGGCATTCTTGTTCCTATCTGTATTCCATAGTAACCATGGCCCTACCTGCACTCTCTAAGCAGTTATAAGCCACTTTTGCATTTGACCTTAAGGAGAGGTCAAAGGTCACAATCAAAGATGTTTTTTGATAGAGCATATATGGGTTCTTATATGTCTTCCATAATAACCATGGCCCTATCTGTACTTTCTAAGTAGTTATAATGTAGTTTTGCATTTGACCGTAGGGAGAGGTCAAAGGTCATGGTCAAGGCAATTTTTGAATAGAGCACATGTGGGTTTGTATATGTGTTCTATAGCAATCATGACCCTATCTGCACTCTGTAAGGAGTTATAAACTAGTTTTGCATTTGACCTTAAGGAGAGGTCCTAACAGAAACAATAATAATATATGTATTTTATACATTTATTATTTGTTTATTTAGCAGACGCCTTTATCCAAGGCGACTTACAGAGACTAGGGTGTGTGAACTATGCATCAGCTGCAGAGTCACTTACAACTACGTCTCACCCGAAAGACGGAGCACAAGGAGGTTAAGGACAGCAGTGTGGAGTAGTGGTTAGGGCTCTGGACTCTTGACCGGAGGGTCGTGGGTTCAATCCCAGCTGGGGACACTGCTGCTGTACCCTTGAGCAAGGTACTTTACCTAGATTGCTCCAGTAAAAACCCAACTGTATAAATGGGTAATTGTATGTAAAAATAATGTGATATCTTGTAACAATTGTAAGTCGCCCTGGATAAGGGCGTCGGCTAAGAAATAAATAATAATAATAATAATAAGTGACTTGCTCAGGGTCACACAATGAGTCAGTGGCTGACTCAGTTAAGAGCAAAGTACAAGTATATGACAAAATACGATTCAATACCGGAGCAGATAACAGTGTCAGTGATAGTTACATCAGGACTTGAACTGGGGACTTCCTGGTTACCAGCCCTTTTCTTTAACCACTGGACCACACAGCCTCCTATAATGACTTTCATTAAAAGAAATCCCAAAATGCTTTACATTTTTAAAAATACATCAAAACAATACAATAAAAACTATGCAGTGCAATAAGTCAATGTATAAAAATGATTGAAACATAGACACAGACTCTGAGTCCCTGATAGACCTTGGAAGGGAGTTCCAGAGACGAGGGGCCACAGAGCAAAAGGCACGATCTCCCATAGATCTCCCATAGATCTCCCATAGTTCGTAATTTTGCTCTTGGCACGGAAAGGAGATCATTTTTAGCTCACCGCAAGTTGCCTTGGGGAATGTAGCAACAAAGCAGATCCTTGATGTAAGATGGACCCAGGCTATTCAAGGCTTTGAAGGTCAGCAGCAAGGTCTTAAAGTCAATTCTATATTTAAGGGAACCAGTGGAGAGATGATAAAGCTGGTGTTATATGGTCATGCTTGCTTTTTCTTGTTAAAACTCGAGCAGCAGAATTTTGAATGTATTGCAACCTATTAAGAACACTAGAAGTTACAGGCAACTTTACAGCTTCCAAGCATTTACAGCACAACAAGGTATGGTTTCAGACTTATGAAAATGGAAATCATATGAACATTTTGTTAATTGGAAAGCATAAATGTAGAGTATGCTTACTATCAGTAGCTTACAACTATTTAAACAGAGTAAATGTATTAGGAAAATTTCTTATTTATAACAATGAATGTACATTAGTATATGACTTTATACACCAAGTTTCACATCTATGCAATAAGCCGTTTCAGAGAAGATCTTTGAATATCGTCAGAAGCGCATGGAAAATCCAATATGGCGGCCATACCATGTGACATGTCCTCATAGGCTTTTACCCATCTATGAAGTTTCGTGAAATTTTGAGCAACATTTTCGACGCCGGATTTTGTTTGGTCAATGTCGGCCATCTTAGATTGACGAAAACTTAACAAAATTAAAAACATAAATGCTCTATAATCTAATCACATATATGGCACAAGTTTCACATTCAAGGTTTGCTCAGATTAAGGGTCAATGTGGCCCCCTCCCAAAATTTTAGGGGGACATTTTCTTCAGTGAGGGGGTCAACATGTTTGATAATTCAGAACCAACCACCATTTCTTATTTTTGTTTGTTAACATCCCAACATATCTACAAACATATCCAAACAAACAAAAACTAAAACTGTAAAACCAAAGTCATGTTCATTTAGTACAGTCAGTTAGAAATGATATTGGTTATATTGAAATTATGTAAAAAAAAAAAAAGTAAATAAAATAGAAAACTGGTAGATATAAGGTGTCTCTAGAAAAGTGACATGTCACTTTTTTGCAGCTGTTGTGCAGAAGATCTTCCTTTTCTTTTTGTTTCTGAACTTCTCCAGGGCCTTCCCATACTCAAACTCCTTCCAGCGAGGTCCCTCAGCCCTCATGGCAAGGAGGGTATTCAGTCTGTCACTTGCTAGTCTGTTTCTGAGGGCTGTCTTCAGCACATTTCGAGTCCTAAAGCCCCTCTCCACATCTGCTGCATGAATGGGTGTGACAGAGATCGAATGATTCTTGGTGTTAGATCTCCCTCCTGACCTGTGAGGGCGCTGTGTAAAAGGAACAGAGTACCCTTAGCTAAATGGCATGACAATTTATTCCTTAGGGTAGGTAGAAGTCGGTCATTTAGGAAGGGGGCGGAGCTACGGTACCCAAACTCAATGACTCGGATGGGAAACGGCGTGGCATCCGAGGATTGGAGGAGCGGATGCGCTTGTTAACCTAGGGGTCATGAGCGAGGGTATAAATAGGGGTCTTAGTGTAAGTGATCTGTTCCTTTGTAAATGGTTAGAACAAACCTAGAAGGAGACTGCTGTGATAAGAATTGTGAGTGTTGTGTTTGTTTGTTTGTCTAAGTAAAAACTGTTTGTTTTGTTTTCTAAAGACTACTAACACTATCCGGAGCTGCAGCCGCAGGCCAGCAACAAACCCAGACACCAGCACTTCCCTGTTTCACAAGCGAACTGTCTTTTCACCAGGAGCACTAGTGTCACACACTAAGTAAACACTGTGTTTGTGTTCTGTGTTACGTGTGGGTGAGGAAAGAACATGGACTTTTGTTATTGGTTTTGGGTCAAACCCGAGGATTACACGCTGTTGTATCACATCCATCATTCATTATTTACAGGTGTTCCCCATAAGACTCTGGACATTGTTTAATAAATCAATAAACACCCTTGCACCTGGAAATCATTGTCTGTCTGTTTTGTATCCGCTCTGCACTGCACACACCTATAACCACTCACCACTTTGCCACAGGAAGGCTAGGCTAACATGCATTTAGGGCAGACCAGACCTGTCGGTAAATTCTTATGGAACAAAGTCTCCTTAAACATGACTAAAACTTTTGTGTATCACTTCGAACTCCCACATGACCCGTTAATGAGGAGATAACAAGCCAAACCGTCGGGATTTTGTCAATCGTCGGTATTGTGAAAACCAGCGGTATGTTTGTCCTTAAATAGTCGGAGTGTGGTAAGGAGTGTTTTGTGTATCGCAAATATTCCCTAAACCTTCTGGCACCCTTGTGACTAACTTGCTTATTAGCTTTTGTGTGCACGGTGTGTTTTTTTGTTTGTTTGTTTTTTGTTATAAACGGTTTCACTCACCTCCACCTGCATCTTCTTATTGTGCCGTCATGAACCTAGTAGGGAGAGCATTAACAGAAATTAGTACAGCTGAGTCTGCTGCAGTTTAACAGGGGAAGATACAAGAATAAAAAGGAGAGATGGTTTTCAGAGAGAGAGAGAGAGAAGAGAGAATGAGAATGAGAATGAGAATGAGAATGAGAATTAAGGAAAGGCAGCAGGATGAGAATACGGATCAGCACAGTGAGAAAGCCAGCAAACTGAAGCAGCCGTCTGAGGACGAACCGAGTGCAGGTCTCAGTACAGAAAACATATAGGGAGAGTTACGTTTTAGGAGTAAATGCCGTGCTGTCTTCGTGTTAAGCAGGCGAATTGGAATTGGTAAATGAGGCTGGGGCGCTGTTTTCCCTGTAGCTGGCTGATAGTATTTTTAAACCTTTTTTATTTTCGGTTTTGGTTTTGTGTGTGTATTTCTTTTACTGGGACGCACTACAGTCAGGGACGCGCTGCAGATCTGTCTTTTGGTTTTTTTTGTGTACTTTGTGTAATAGCTGACTGCTCGCATTCACTCGAACCGGCGACGTCCAGACTATAGAGCGCATCCTGCACTCTAGCGAGTGCTTTTACTGGATGCGCCACTCGGGAGCCCCCCTCAATTTTTTTTTTTAATCTTGTTTTTGGACTGTAGTATTTTAACATTATTTTTAAATTTTAGATGCTTACCTTTGTCCTGCAAATATATAATAGAACCAATAAAAGCTTCCTCATAATACTTACCTGTTGGTGTGCCTCCTTACTGTGAATTTGGTGTGTGGACCACCGGATCAAAACGAACCTGTTCAAAGAAAGATTAGAATTAATTGACACTTACCTGGTTATAAATTCGGCCCTGTGTAATACTGTCAGTAGGAGTAACCTCCTAGTGAGTCTTGGTGCTCACTAGCCTCCACCAGGTGATTTAGTCTAGGATGCGAGTAATTTACAATGACACTTCTTAAACGCCCCTTATTAAACGTACCGACACTTCTGAGTATAGAGGCCAGTGTTTCCAACAGCGACCGCAGGTGTACCAGTAACTACGTGCAATCTTAAACTGCTGTTGCAAAGCCAAGACCTGTCCCATTACAACCAGGTTTGTTGTTTCTGTACTCACTTGTTTGTTGCGTCATTCTCCTGAATGGTTAATCTATGCAGCTGATGACTGCAATATGAACTCAGCATGTTTATATTTTAAATATTTTTCAAGTGTTGTGTCTTGAATTGGTGACCGCACCTTTAATTGTGTACAGTTGTAATGGGACTAGCATGCTGCAGCTCGCATGCTCAGTGTTGGTGAAGTCCTGATCTGACAGCATGTAACACAGTCAGCTCTGATTTACATACTGTTTATTCTTCAGTAAAAACAAGTTTAAATTGCAGCGCGTTTGTTCTGCTATATTTACATATCAAATACACCACAGTAAGCACGCTGTCATACATTTTCATTAGCACAATCTGAGAGCTAAATTTAGTAAATTGTGTTTTTTTGTTTTGTTTTGTTTACTGCAATCAAGTAAGCTGCAGTATATAGTACACTTCCTAATTACAGTCCCAAGTATTTCTGTGTGTTCTGCTTTCACGTTTTTTAAATGGTCATTTTGAGAAAAAAACTTTGTTTTCCCTGCAACAGCTGACCCTGCTTTAGTCTAAAACTCACGCTACATACGGTTTTACATAACGGTAACAGTGCTCTTAAATTACTGCCTGCTTTGGCTGAAGAGATTATCAACTCATCATCTAACTATGGAATCTTGTGCAATTAAATCATACTTAAACTCGTGACGGTAAACAATGTAACTAAATCTATTATATTTGGGATGAAAGACCCAACAGACGAAAAAAATCCATTCGTGTTGACTCAAAACTTTATTTAGGCACTCTACGATTTGACTGGCGAAAGATAACATTGGTTTATTGAAGTTCACACTTTTCTCAGCTTGGTACGCAACCTTTCGTTAATTATTTTCTTTATTTTAAGTTTTCAGGGCATTTTTTAATGGCACGTGTGCAATACACAAACCCTAAGTGTATTTGTATTTGTTGCTGTTCTTGTTCTACGTTTCTTAAATCCCGGGTTTAAAAGGCATGTCGTATGCAGACAGGCTAAAAGAATTTGAATCTATTCAGTCTTGAACAAAGAAGACTACGCAGTGATCTGATTCAAGCATTCAGAATTCTAAAAGGTATTGACAATGTGGACCCAGTGGACTTTCTCGACCTGAAAAAAGAAACAAGGACCAGGGGTCACAAATGGAGATTAGATAAAGGGGCATTCAGAACAGAAAATAGGAGACACTTTTTTACACAGAGAACTGTGGGAGTCTGGAACCAACTCCCCAGTAATGTTGTTGAAGCTGAAACCCTGGGATCCTTCAAGAAGCTGCTTGATGAGATTCTGGGATCAATAAGCTACTAACAACCAAACAAGCAAAATGGGCCGAATGGCCTCCTCTCATTTGTAAACTTTCTTATGTTCTTATGTTTATAACTGTTCATTTTAATTTACTTTTTTACACAACAGTAGCCTACTCACTCATTTGGTCACCATCACAACTGTTGCAAGAAACTGGGGTTCCCGTATTCTGCTGGTGTTAACACACCTCTCTGCACTTTTAAGCATTTTTATTCAATACCGTAGAATAAAAATGCTTAAAAGTGCAGAGAGGTGTGTTAAAAGTGCACTTAAGTTTATTAAAACAAGTGATATGCATTTTTCATCTTTATACAGACCGAAGTCATGTCGCATTAGTAAATATTAGAACAAGTTTTTAAAGGGAGATGCAGCATTTTTGTGCCTAACCCCTAAAAAACAGCTGTGAAAATGTTTGTTTTTGTTTTTGCATTTGTAACCATTTTAGTCAGTCTGGAGCCCTGCATCATAATTTCTAATTTCTCTGTGATTCAGTGGTACAAACTGCTCTAAACAATGTACAAGAACATCATAGTTCTCTAAACGATGTACAAGAACGTCATGGTAACAGTGTTAAAAACACCAATATAGTTCTCTGAACGATGTACAATAACGTCATAGTTCTCTGAACGATGTACAATAACGTCATAGTTCTCTGAACGATGTACAAGAACATCATGGTAACAGTGTTAAAAACACCACTATAGTTCTCTAAACAATGTACAAGAACGTCATGGTAACAGTGTCAAAGGCCGCACTAAGGTCCAGAAGAACAAGAATAGATGGAGACCCTGAATCTGCAGTTTATAATGTACCACAGTTGCCAGTTTAGGAAACGGGAAACCTTGTTAAGATGTACCTTGCGTTCACAGGCAGCCCTAATTACACACAGATTCTTCCCACAGGAAGCACACACAATGTGCCTTATCTGTTAGTGTTTGCACTATTGCTGACATTCTGCTTACTTTCCTCCACTCTGCCCCTTTGTTGATGTAAACTAGAAAGCACACCAATGAGACCACCAGGAGAATGGGAGGGGGGTTGATGGATTTATTCAGTGCTGTTTCAATACTCTTTTAGGTTCCATAAAAGAAGAAAAAAAAACCCAAGCTGGATATTTAAGTCTGTGCTCCCCATTTAGGTTTCTTTATCAGAAGTGAATGTACTATGTTTAAACTCTGTATCCACAAATCATTTCGAACCATATTGCTTTTTCAAAATAGGAAAACTATGTTGCAAAATATGAAAACTATGCTTAAAAAAAGCTAGTTTGAAAAATACGTTTTCAATCCTGATTTAAAACCAGTAAGAGCCCCAGCTTCCACAGAAGAATACAAAACATTCCCGAATTTAGGAGCTTCACAAGAAAAGGCTCTTCCTCCCATGTTATTTTTATTCACCCTGGAATAACCAGCAGCCCCGCATCCTGTGATTGAGGAGTGTGGTTAGGAATACACAGGGTAGTCCGAGGTACCTGTAAAGATCTGCTGTATTGACTGGGGCAGTCCGCTTTTCACTGGAAAAAATGCTAAAACCTAAGGAGAAGCAAGGCCTGAAATATCCAGAGTTTGCCTGATGAAGCTATTTTCAAAAAAATGTTTAAGAAAAAGTTTATTTTCTTTGTTTTCTTCCTTTGTTTTCTTGTGAAAACTAAACCCATTTGTCACAAATACTAACCAATAATATAATGAAGCTACTGAAGCTAAATGTTAAATCACACAAGCAGAGCTAAAAACACAGTTAAATGTTAAATCACTCAAGTGAGGTAAAAACACAGCTACTACTGCAGTGGTATCCTGGAGGAATTCATTTTGATGATTGATATATCCTGTGTGAGGGTTTGATGGGAATAGTTTATAGTGTATTTATCTTCTATGCTTATTTTGTTCAAGAATCTCATGTTGCATTCAAATTACTGTACATTACTGTACAATTAAGTTATTGTTCAATAAAGTTAGTTAACAACTAACTATCAATCTGGCACTAATGCCCTCATTCTGAAAGCCAGCATTTATCTACTGCTAATGAAGAATATCATCAGACAATTGGTCGCTTTCAGAATGACTCTGTAAATTCAATTTTAAATGTTGACAAGGGAAATTAAGACAGACTTCTGTCGCTGTTGGGTTAATCTAGCATAATAATAATAAAAAAAACATACTTAAGTCTCAATGCCGTGAGTTTTAAGAATGAAACCCTGATTAAAGCTTAAACAATCTTAAAATGAAGGGTTGTATTTTCATGTAAGGTACACTCCACCTAATAACCATGAAGTCAGTGATAAAAGGTTGATTTAGAAGTAGGTTTAATAGCTTCCAACCCCCCCCCCCCCCCATCCATAGTCCATGTAATTGAATGGAGAGACGAGGGCTTCATGCAAACTTCTAACCTCAAACGTCTAACCTCATCTTACCATTCAGTTGAAGAGCCAGCTTTGTCGTGGAGAGGTAATTATGGGCCTGCTGCAGATGTCAGTATTATTAACTCATCAGATATTTGAGGGGTCCACACTGTCCTTATGATAATAAATAGACAATTTACCAGAAAGACACAAATGAAATATGACCAAGCATACAAAGTGAAATGGTTTGGAATGTTATTTCAGTGCTGTAAATAATTATTAATTATATTTTTATACTGAAAAAAAAAGCCATTGATACGGATTGTAACACTGAAACAACATTTAGATCTAAATGCTGTTCTTAAACTTTAGTTATATAGTTTTTTCATGCTATTAAGATTTAACATGTTAGGAGGCTGTGTGGTCCAGTTCAACTCGAAATGCATCATAGGACCAGCTGCTGCAGCTGATGCATAGTTCACACACCCTAGTCTCTGTAAATCGCCATGGATAAAGGTGTCTGCTAAATAAACAAATAATAATAGGAAACAGTAGACCTTTTGACTGTGCAAAAACAGAAATTAGGGTTTAGATGGGAGATCCTTGTGAACAGACAACCCACTAGCTGGCATTACAGATTGCATACTGCTCTAAATAGGTGATTCATTTTCTTTAAATTTATAACATCTGTATTTATTTTGAAATATATGTTAAATTGGCTCTTTGCGGGTCTTCAGAGAATGAGCATTCCAAGACTGCATTGCCTTTCTAACTACTCACCTTAACCTGGGACCCTTACTGCCCTGCACTGTGCAAAGACAGTGAATGAGAACTACTACACAAAGTTTCTCTCACACTGAACACAATCAAACTCACTGCATGTCAAGGTGAGATCTTGTGGAGCGTCTTGCAGTGTCAGCAGCTGTTCATCCTCAACAAGATCATTCCCCTTGATCACTGCAGGAGGCAGACCCCACCAGGGGGGGCTAAGTCTTCAAAAACATGAAAGCGATGTGAATGTGATTGTTGAATTCCTTACTGTTGTCCGCAAGCAGCTTCTCTCTAAATCTGACAGTGATGAATCTCTTAACACAGAGACATGAAGAATCAATCTGAAACACTAATACGCTTTGAAAGCTCTACTGCTGACACAATCCCCCGCTATGAACAAGAAAAACAACAAGAGTGGCAACCCTAGCAGCGGTTACAAGAGTGGATGGATAACAGACAATGCACGGGCTGTGCTGCAATAACCCAAGCCTCAGATACAAACAAACAGGGGCAAATCCTTTGTCCAAACAGATTTCCGAGACATTAGTAAAGCTGTGATTATTACCTATTGAAAACAAGTTAATGGAGGCACCATTAGCATATTTTAGGCAATTTAATATTGTTGGTACTTTATGACACTTAATTGGGTTCATAACTTTCACTAAGTGTTGCTTCGCTACCAATTCAGCTGCATATTTCTCACTTTCTGAAGGTCAAAAGTCACTTTATTTTAAGGTGCAGAAAATTGAGTTTTCAAATAAAGACAAGCAGTCCTTTCATTTTTTTAAGTATTTGAAATATAGTCACTTTAAGTGCTTCCAGCAGTTGTGCTTAATAGTAGAGTATAAAGCTCCATTTAGTTATTTACAATCTAAAGTTATGCGGCACTAATGAAGTCTACCTTTTCAAAGTCTAATACATGATATTAATAATAATGATTTTGATGATGTTGATGCGTCCTTGTAACAGGGAAAACGTGCCATTACTGTGTGATTAAAAGAAACAAACCACTGACCACTGGGTGTGGAATTGGTATCCTAGAGGCGACAACTTGTATTTACTACTGTTTGGTAAATATTATAAATAAACCCCGGGTGCCTGTGTGGCATTGCAACGTCAGCTTTCCTGCGTCTCTCTGTTTTGTCAGTGAATACCCACAACCCCCCTTTCTCAGTGCTGTTTTTAATTGTTTTTTTTTTTTAATGGGTTCTTTTCTATTGGATTATTTTTTGACCTTTTTCATCAGTTTATCAGTCTTTAGTGTCAATCGTATTAAAGTTGATGCCTGAACTCTTACAAAGCTCAAAGGCAATACAGTTTGTGCATTTGTAGAACTTGTAAGTCCATTTCCTCTGCTTTCCATTTTCTTTCATTAATTTCCAGTATTATTTACTGCTGCAAAACAAATCATGAGAAGTTTAATTTATTTACATATTTATTAAGGTCAAATTATGGAAATATTCCCATGTTGTTCATAGGTGTATTTATCTTTCCATTGCAATTATTTATATTCAGCCCTCTATGGAGACGTGGAATATTTTATTCTTAATTAATACATTTTGTTCTAGACAACTATATTTAGAACAAATATATAAATATACTGCAGAAATCTCCAGTTTAGTTTACTGTTAGACATACAACATGGAGATATATATATATATATATATATATATATATTATATTATTTAGACGATGTTCATCCACAATGAACCTCATTAGCCAAGTCAATGAAGTTTATACTGACCAATGTATTCATTTATTCAGGCCTGGGGTTGTTTGGGCTAATAAAATCTTAAGTGTAAATGCTACTGGAATATTCTTGGAGCATTTCATCAAGTGCAACTTAACCTATGCAACTTTAATCGTTTTGAAAAAGAGAGCCTGCTGGTGCTAAATTATCAACCCCCAACCTAATCACCTGAGTGTGGGTGGGTTGTGTGCAGGAGCACCCCCAGAAAACACTGACATCCCATCTCATGCCGATAACAACTCTGCATAATGCTACTAACTGTCCCGATCTTCCCAGGACAGCCCTCTTTTTAGGTAGCATGTCCCAGGGTCCCCACAAGTTTTGTCAAATCTTATTTTTGTCCTGCATTTGGCTTGTTGTCCCATATTTCATGAACGTCTGTGTTTGACCATAGGCTGAACTGTAATTAAGCAGCACCCTGATGGAAGGCAGTCAATTTAAAGCCAACAGGCACCATAATCCCTGAGACACTTTGAGACAGGACAAGTCTGTAAAATTGACCCTAAACCAAAAGAAATTAATCTGTAAATGAAGGGTTAAACCTTTGCTACATTGATATAATGAATCTGTAAATGAAGGGTTAAACCTTTGCTACATTGATAGTGTTGGATCTGTAAATGAAGGGTTAAACCTTTCCTACATTGATAGTGTTGAATCTGTAAATGAAGGGTTAAACCTTTGCTACATTGATAGTGTTGGATCTGTAAATGAAGGGTTAAACCTTTGCTCTACATTGATAGTGTTGAATCTGTAAATGAAGGGTTAAACCTTTGCTCTACATTGATAGTGTTGAATCTGTAAATGAAGGGTTAAACCTTTGCTCTACATTGATAGTGTTGAATCTGTAAATGAAGGGTTAAACCTTTGCTCTACATTGATAGTGTTGAATCTGTAAATGAAGGGTTAAACCTTTCCTACATTGACATTGAATCTGTAAATGAAGGGTTAAACCTTTGCTCTACATTGATAGTGTTGAATCTGTAAATGAAGGGTTAAACCTTTGCTCTACATTGATAGTGTTGAATCTGTAAATGAAGGGTTAAACCTTTGCTCTACATTGATAGTGTTGAATCTGTAAATGAAGGGTTAAACCTTTGCTCTACATTGATAGTGTTGAATCTGTAAATGAAGGGTTAAACCTTTGCTCTACATTGATAGTGTTGAATCTGTAAATGAAGGGTTAAACCTTTGCTCTACATTGATAGTGTTGAATCTGTAAATGAAGGGTTAAACCTTTGCTCTACATTGATAGTGTTGAATCTGTAAATGAAGGGTTAAACCTTTGCTCTACATTGATAGTGTTGAATCTGTAAATGAAGGGTTAAACCTTTGATAGAATAGTAAAATGCACATTTGAATCTTTTTATTTACATTAGTATTTTATATGGGAGCTCAGATACTGTATATAGAATACAATGCAGAACAACTAGAGAGACTAAATATTAATTGACTTCAGCACACAGCGCAGATCAACTGCACTTTATTGCAACTTAAAAAATAAATCTGTTTCCTGTCAGTCAGCTGCAGCGGCTCTCCACGCATGAAGTATTATTAAACCAAGGGGAGGGAAAGTTTTCATTGAAAAAACTCATTGACTTCAACTTAATCCGAAGAAGACCTTGTGGTCGAAACGTCATTGTTTTTAGAGTGCTATACTGTATATTAAATAAAAGTACACTTGAGGTTATTTGATTTTTTTTTTCTTACTTTGACATGTTTTGAGTTCACAGCTCGTTACTGCAGACCGGATGAGCGCGGAAACTCTTACTGAGTTACAGTCTTTGCAAATGATGATGTCCTGGATTTAGGCTTCGGAAAGTTGGCAACTTTAACTCTGCATCACCATGCTGAAAGTGATTCAGCCAATCAGAGTGCTGCATTTGTGTTCTTTCCTGAGTTCCACAGCACCTTCACTGTCACATTAGAAAACTGCAATCACATTGCATCACCTTTTTCCTTTCTAAAAATGAATAAACACAGCGTGCTGCCATCACGACAGAACAGCAACTACAGTGACAGCCAAATAGTCCAGTTTCAAATAAACCTATTTGAAATACAGACTTAAACTAGGGGATACGAGCTCACAAATCTGTTGTGCTGGTTCCATTTCTAATCATTACTCTCACAATCACTACAACTAATGTAGTCATTACTCACTACAACTAATGTAATCATTACTCACTACAACTAATGTAGTCATTACTCGCCCCCTAAGCATGGCGTATAATTGTTTTTTTTTATTATTTTTTGTGACAAAACAGGCAGTAAAAAAGTAAAACATCAATAATAATAACATAACTTTGAAATTATGTGTTATTGATTAGGAAAAGGTATAATTCATTTTAATATAAGAAAGACACTGATACAATTAAAATATAAATGGACCCTTAAATGTGCCCTTAGTGCTCAATCCTTGAAGAGCAGCAGAATTTGGATAATGCAGTACAGCAGTCTCTGCGTATAGGAACACCTCCTAAGAGAACACTTTACCTAAGGGAACACCCTTGTGGTGAAACAGATTTTTCCCATTGTAAATGCTCTGGCTAAAGGAACAGGAACTTCTCTTAAAAGAACACCTTCTTGGCACCGATAGCGATTCGTTCACAACGGATACAGTTCTGTTTTGTAACCTGATAACTCGTCATCTTGAAATGGTTTATTCTTGTCATAGCGAGAGTGTCTTGAGGCACACTGATTGGTTTTTTAAATCTTTCCAGAACCGCCATCATATCATTGCCTTGTTTTGTATTTTGATTTCCACGAGTGCACCTCAGCTCTACAAAATGGCATGTAAACAAACGACAAAATGCACCGCTGTTTCTCTTGTTACAAAAAGTTGGAAATTGTTCGAGCTCTTGAAAAAAAAACTGAATCAGACACAAGTCGCAGAGCAATTTGGTGTTTCCTATTCTGGGAGTTGCTTCACCATTCTGTTCAATAATGTGCATGTCTTGTATAGTGCTTCTACATTTTTAACATGTGTAGGGGTGCTGTGTTAATTTAGTTTGACAGTTAGTTTACTAACGTTGGTTTGTCTATTACTTTATTATTAGTTTATTAACATACACTTGCCTGTTGCTTTTCTTTTATTTATTCAGTTAATTTCATATGCTGATGCACATGCGTCATGACAAGTAATACATATTTATTTATTTATTTATTTATTTATTCATATTGTGTCTGGTGGCTAACTCCTTCTTAGAGAACACTTCGGTTATAAGAACACTTCGCTTGCTTCCCGAGGGGTGTTCTCTTAGCCAGAGACTACTGTAGTAACATTAAATGGCGTCAACGTCTTTTCGTCGCATAAAACTCCACTGCCATTAATGCCAGAAACATGGGCCGGGGCTTTTACTGTTGTGTTTTTTTTTTTTCATTTAGTCGTTGCCAATTATTTTTATTATTTTCTCCCTATTTGGAATGGCCAATTATTTTTTAGCCTCAGCTCACCGCTACCATCCCTGTGCTGACTCAGGAGCGGCGAAGACGAACACATGCTGTCCTCACACTGCAGACTCACCATGCAGCCACCCAAGACCTACAGTGTCTGAGGACAACGCAGCTCTCAGGCAGCTTACAGGCAAACCCGCAGGCGCCCGGCCAGACTAAAGGGGTCGCTGGTGCTCGGTGAGCCGAGGACACCCTGGCCGTGCTTCATGACTTCTGCTTGACTTCCTTGATAATGTTAGTTTTGTGGAAATTAAAATTGTTGAAAATACCTTAAATTGGGGCAAAGTTTAGGGTTTGTGGATGTTCCCTGCCACATCTCTACTAGCTAAGAATTACTGTTAGCGAACCTCCTCGAATAACAAGACAGTGATAGTTCAAAATCCTTATTTCTACAAGACCAAAATGTCAGTTTGTATATATTATACCGTCAGCATGCCTGACAAATTCTATCAGACACTCACAGTAGAACAAACAGTGGACTGGATTCAGGGGAGGTGTGAATATCAATGCGTTTCCGCTGGGAAATTAACAATTCAGAAATGCATGGTCTCAGAATGTACTATAAAAAAGACACTTTATGAACCCCCTGGAGATGTGTTTCAGGAGAAATATTAATACTGTAGTATGCATGCAGAACCTGAAAAGGTCAACCATGTGTGTCGCTGGCAAAAGTGGGTTGAGTTCAGATGCTGTCTATCTGATGTTATGTGCTTTTGTAGTCCTGCATATCATAAAGAGGTAATGTGGAGTGCTGGTCCTCCTAGAAAGGAGTGAACTGAATGACAGTGTAATCAGATACTTATCAAAGTGTGAAGGCCTTGGGCATACGTATCAAAGTGAAAAAACAAATAAGCCTCTTATTTTGGGTTTCCCGAACTGGAAACTTTTCATACAAATAATGTGATATCTTGTAAGTCACCCTGGATAAGGGCGTCTGCTAAGAAATAAATAATAATAATAATAATAATAATAATAATAATAATAATAAATCATGGAACAAGTCAAAATTTAACAAATGGCCCAGTAAATTCAGTCATCTCAAAATATCTCAGAATATTTCAATGCTTTTTTTTTTTTTCTATGCCGTGACAAAGTCAGTTCTGCACATTCATCCAACAGGGCTAATAGGATGTGATGGTGCCTCTAGCCTTGTCTGTCAAGCCCAATGTGCCATCATTTAACCAAGACAATACCCTCACTACTTTGAACCTTTGAGACTGGTGTCTTGAGTCTTAATGTGTTACTGTACAGTGCTTACTGTCAAACCCACTCACATACAGTACTTAATAAATGTTATGTCAATTATCACATTTCATAGACTTCTGCATGCTTCATTTAAACAAGCATTGCAGTGGTTTTTACTTAATTGCACTGGAGTTGGATGTTTTTTTTTAGTACATCAAAAAAATCCATAAAAAAAAACTTCAATAAATAGCTCCCTATAAAAGTTCACCGTAGTAAAAGAATAGCAAAGTGTAATAAAGCACAGTAAAAGCACGGTAAAGCATATGCAAGCACAGAGAGGTAGGGTAAGCTATGGTAAATGCATAGTATAACCATTGGAAAAGCATGGTAAAGCATATGCAAGCACAGAGAGGTAGGGTAAGCTATGGTAAATGCATAGTATAACCATTGGAAAAGCATGGCAAAACTGCAAAGAAACTGTGGTAAACTGTTATAAGGGCTGCTTTTATGAGTTTATCTAAGAAAAACCCATTAAGGGCCTGATTTTAATGATGGGGCAAGCCTGTAACACTAGGACAAAACTTAAACAAATAAAAAATAAAACAATACTATGCCTGCATTATAGGCTTCCTCATGAAGTCCTGTCAGGAAATTCAGCAAACTGACTGAGGGTTACTGTTGTCATATACAAATAATATCCATACTGTTGAAATCTACAGATTTCAGCCTTTTGAATGATGTAATCTGGCATTCCAGATTAGCAAACTGAACTGATAATGAGGTATGCAGTACACAAAGTTACACACAACTCTATCAATTTCCCCTTTTTTCTATTTTCTTTTTTCCGTTTTTTAAATGATCTAAATTCCATACTTTATACGTGTAAAGTAATTTATTCCAGATCATTTCATATTTTTAAGTGTCAGTTTAAAACATATACATGGATATTCTGAGTTTAAAACACTATGGACTGAGTTACTCAGACATTAAAAAAAAATGTTTCATACAAATCTGTATTTTCAGAGCAGCAGTAAAGTTAATGAAGCCATGTTCAAATCACAGTTCCCATATAAATAACTTTCCAGCCTCTGTCCTGTTACATATATACCGTGAGATTATGAAACCCTCACAGTTGTGCTAAACATGGTCTGGGGCAGAGTTCATCCCAATTGAACATGCTGCTCTCCAGAATGACATACAGAAGACAGCCGGACAGACAGACAGACAGACAGCCTCCATACAGTATATACCCTGGAATAATGGCACATTCAATAGTGTGCTACTGTAAAGACGGTCCTTTGCAAGTTTTGTCACGGTTGGACAAAATGCTCTCTAAATATATTTAACAGATTTATTTATCCAGTACTGTTGGGAAAAGACAATATAGAGCACAAAGAGCTGACAATGTGTTTATGATTTCATATAATTGCTGAACTCACTATCCCCACTGGAAACAAGGTTTGTTTATTCTTATCTTTGGGAAATGAAAAAAAAAACTCTGACTGTATAAATCCAATACAATTGGCCTGACTGTCATTTTTTTTTCACATGACGTTATAAGTAAAGCTGCATTTTTAATCTCTTATTTTGTATGCAGTTCTTAGTCAGTTTGTAGCCTTTGGTGTTTTTTTTATTTTTTTGTTGTCCCTTCACAATATATTATTATTGCTGTCAATAACAGAGTTGCTTTCTTCCAAACTATATGAAACATATGCAGATGTACTGCATATATGCCTCTAATTACTATGAATTCCAATAGAGTTTCGTTGGCTGCGCAGGAGCCTGAGTCTGAATAACACCTGTTTTGTTGTTACTTTGTAATGATAGTTCTAGTCGTGAAGATTAAAAAACAACCGACACAAACTGATAATAAATTCAAGTGCAACAGAAATAGAAATACCCCTGACCCTAACCCTAACCCTGACCCTGACCCTAACCCTGACCCTAACCCTAACCCTGACCCTGACCCTGACCCTGACCCTAACCCTAACCCTAACCCTAACCCTGGCAGCTAATGCTTTTGAATTGATGTGGATTTGCAGCCATTGTTTTTATGTGTAACCGCAGTATCTTTCAGGTCAACACATGTCAGTCAACAACAGCAGCTGATTGGTGAATTGTTTTTAAGGGGCTAGAGCAAATTCTCTTTCCAGGTGAAACGACCAAGGAAGTGCAACACTACCTACTATATCATTTTTAAAAAGAAAAGACATGTTTGAGATTCTTTTTTTTTTAAAGGACACATTGAGATCTACATAGCAAATGGACTGGTTTACTTTTAACAGTCTCTGCTTTTGTAATTGCACTTTGAATCACTTCCCCACTGGTTTATTTCGGGTATCATTGTGGATGGAGTATGGGATGCTATGTGGCTGCATATCAAACAGTCACTTTTCTACAGAATAACCTGGAGGTTTACTTGACCTGAAACTGTGCTGGCAGTCTGTTACAGTTAAGTATATTAGAATAAACTACAATGGGGTACTGTTTTCTTTTATCCTCTGGCAAGTTGAGAAAATAACAGCTTTGAAATACTTTTAACAGCCTTGAAAAAAAAAGTGTTGTCAGTCAGATTCCAATAATAAGATTGCTGCTGCTGGGTGCTTAAGGGGACCCCAAGCCCTCTGTCTTTTCTGCCTCCCCATTTTTTTTGGCCACCAGCCACCACTGGTTGTTACTTCAATGTGTCAGTTCAGTTTGAAGCATGCAGAGCTGTCTGTACCTGCTCCATTCAGTCACTTGTAATGTTTTATTATAATAATTTGACACATTGGTTTTAACTAGTGCACGTGTCCCTAGCGCTGACACTGTGTGTGTGTGTGTGTCTGTGTGTCTGTGTGTGTGTGCGTGTGTGTGTGTGTGTGTGTGCATGTGTGTGTGTTTGCTTTGAGACAACTCAGTGTTTTTTATCATTTTCTTTTGTGTTTTTAAGTGCATTAGGAACTAATCATTAGTAGAGTTAGCCAGTGCAGTTTGCTCTTTAGTGCTTAAAGAGAAATTGTATATTGATGAAAAGTCTGTTCTGGCTATTGGTCAATAGGAAGTCCTGTACGGCTACTGTGACCTAAAATTGTTGTCTTCAATGACCCTGAACAATGTGGTTGCTGCTGCAGTAAAACTCTTGTTCCAAGTAGTTTAGAATCTGCGTTAAAGAGCCTGTAATGGGGGGAGGTCTGTGCTGACTGTCTGGCGCATGCGTGGTTCTGCAGAAAGAGGGCAGCAGCCTCGTAAGATCTGCATGTCAGTCATGGCGATGACACGGAGAGGTGGGGAAGAGGGTGTGTTGGCTTTCCCTCTCTCTGAGTGGCTGAGAGGTGGGCCTTGGGGGATTGCTCGGCCCATAAGTACTGCGCTTGGTTATGCATTTGGGTGGCCAGAGAGGGGATACCCAGTGATGCTGGCGGAAGACGTCAGTGTAAATAAAGACCAGGCAAGCACGGCTGAGGGAGACAGCCCGCCTTAAAATAAACCAAGAATTAAAAGAAATAATTATGTACCCGAGGGGACGTGTGTAGTTATACGGGAAACTCTGGCCACCCCAGTGTGTAGAAAATAGCTGAGCGTAGGTCGGAGATATGTACTGACCGGCTTAGCGGCAGTGCGGCACTGCATAAGCAGCACCTTTATTTTGTCGTTTTATTACTGTGTTTTATTTTCCCTTTTTCTTTCGCCTTTGGTTTTCATTATTATTTCTGAGCACCTTTGAGTGCACCGACAAGTACCTGTATTGGTATTACTGTGGACCTGACTACCGTTGTCGGTATTCAGGCCACAGACAACAGCGCCCTCTGCGGGCTAAAAAGAAAATAACGCCAAAGAAAATAATAAAACTGCGCACCAGTGTGGTGTTGCAAATAAAACTTCTGTCTCCCGTGTGTGTCAGTGAATTACCCACCACCCTTCCGCAGAGCCTATTAAACTATTTATTTTGTTCAGTGTGTATGCTAAGCGCCCCTATTTGGCACAGTCTGGATACAAGTAAACTTTCTAATTTCTCCCCTGTCAGTGTTCCAAAAGCGTGACGTTAATTTTATGCTTGAGTGTTTTCTGTGCAGAAAATCTCATTTGTGCAGCAGAGCAATTTGTTTTATGCCTTCTGCAGGTATAATCCATGATATTATACAGTGGTGAATCATCAAGGTAATTCGATTAGCATATGTACAATTAGCTTTACCTGAGCTGATTTATTTATCTCTGACATTGTTAATATCTCTCAGATCAATCTAAAACACACAAATTATTGAGTGTTTTTTTTTTCTCTCATTAGAACATCTGTGCTAATGATACACATTACACAGCAGTTTTTCAACAGCTTTATTATCTGTGGGGTTTAAATAAAATTGAAAATGACTGTATATGCATATGCTATTAGTGTTAATATTATGGAAATTAGTTTTCTGTTTCTTATAATTCGTAGTAAACTACAGGAGTTCATTGTTTTATTATCTTTCAGTTGCCACATGACACAGGGCAATAAGACTGCATGTGCCTCCTGTAGTTACAGACCCGTCCCCTCTGTCTGCACCACAGAACAGCTCCACAGCTGTACAGCTACATCACAATAACATTGATGCTCCAAAATGTGATGAAACTGGAGAAAAGTGCAGCAACAAAGAAAAGGAATCAATGTCCTGACACCTGAGAAACCAGAGAAACCAGAGAACAATAACGTACCCCAACTACTGTATAGATAATACATATCTAATGCAATTGACATGGACAGCTTGACTCTTGTGTGTTTGTAGCTGTTTTATATACAGTGTGCCTTATTCCTTAACCAGGCCAGGTTACATCCATTCTCTTAATGCAGACAGAGATGCCTCACTGACCGCTCTTAATTCAATACATAAATACAACAGGTATTTATCACTAGTGCTGTGCAGAATACTCGTTACTCGTATTATCTTTCAGGAGGGAAAGAAAAGCCGTCCTCCTTCACATTTCCAGTTGAGCACCAATCAATGGCAATTAACTTCTGCACAGAGTGTTTTAAAAGCCCATTGGAAAATTATGTCCCTTTTATCCGGGTTGCTGGCATGTTTACCATCGCACTGGCATACCAAGGCAGTAAAGTGACACAGCGGCTTTTAAAACACGCAATGCAGAAGTTAATTGCCATTGATTGGTACTCAGCTGGGGATGTGAAGGAGACAGCTTTTTCTGTTTTGATAGAAATCAACACGTTATAAATGGATTTAGTGGATAGCTGTCGTTTAAATGCTTCTTTAAAAACAACACAAGTACAAGTAAGGGGTATTCTGCACAGCTCTATTTGCCACAGCACAAAGAGGTTTTACAGGTTAATCTCTCCCCTCTCAGTGAGAAACCCTGCGGAAAATGTTTAGTCAGCATCAGTCATCAGTCTGTCTGTCAATGACAGAATGACACTGCGTTCCAAATTCAGATGTTCAAAAATCTTTATTATGAAATGATAGACCTATGATAGATACACTTTTCATCTTAATATCAAGACATACACTGCTGTGAAAAAAAAGTCTTAGACATGCTGCATTTTTCTACTTTGATGCATTATGAGCATCAGCAATTTACTCAAAGCCTCCACTAGTGTTTTCTTCTATTATAACAACCTTGACTTGCATAAAGAAGGAAAAACATTTTGTGAAATAGCTTGCATCACTCAATTTTCAAGGTGTAGTATCCGAAGCATAATCAACAGGTACAGAGAAACATCCTCTGTAATTGACAAACCCAGGACTGGAAGACCCAAAAAGCTGTCTAACAAGGATGAGCAATACTTGAAGATAATAGCCTTAAGGAATAGAAAGAAGACAAACGTTGAATTGACAACAGAACTGCAGAAGGCACAGGTGTCGTTGTCCATCAAATCAACAGATTTAATGTAAATAGTGTATTTCTTCCTAGATTTAACCAAAAAAAGTTCTGATTTAGCTTAATACATAAATGTTAACAAACACATTCTTAAAAGTTTTGAAATGTGTAAATTTTTTGGAGGCATTGTAGTATGCAGAGGAGGTGGGGAAGCGGAGACATTGGCTCTCAGAGTGTAAAGGCAGCTCTGCAGCACACAATGACAAATCAAACGCTTCAATGGGCTCATTTAGCTTCAGGTTTAGCTGGCAAAATAAATACCTTTTTCGTGAAAACCCAGATTTATTTTTTCAGATTTAATTGTTGAGTAAAAGTCGAATCGCCAAGTAAAAAAAAAAAAAAAAAAGATTTGTTACATGTATTGTTTCACAGATTTATTTGTTAGAAATGTTAGTAAATGTTGACTCACCAAGTTTAAAAAAAAAGATTTATAGACTGGTTTTAAATATTACATTTACGATATGCGTTTTCAGCATTTATACTGTGCCTATGCATAGTCGTTAAAATACCATACTTTGCATTTGATTTAACAAACATGTTAAGCAAACTGTGGCAGAGAAAGACTGAAGACTGAAGGAATAAGCTCCCTGCTAAGGAAGAAGATCGGGTCAAAGCACTTTCAGACAATGACTCTCAGTTTTAAGTGGTTAACTCACATCAGAACAAAATACATCCTCATCCGTTAAGGAACCCTGCATGTTGTAGATGAACATTACACCGCATGACAACTGCGCGTGCCATTGAACCATGGGGCTTTAATAAAATGATTATTATTATTTGTTTATCCAAGGCGACTTACAGAGACTAGGGTGTGTGAACTATGCATCAGCTGCAGAGTCACTTACAACTACTTCTCACCCAAAAGACAGAGCACAAGGAGGTTAAGTGACTTGCTAAGGGTCACACAATGAGTCAGTGGTTGAGGTGGGATTTGAACCGGGGACCTCTTGGTTACAAGCCCGTTTCTTTAACTACTGGACCACACAGCCTCCTTGGCAGCAGGAGAGGGGTGTCTTTAAAGAGAGCAGACTGGCTAGGGTGCTAGTCGGACAGGTCAGTGGATGAATAACATCAGCCAGAGACACAGTTTATTTGAGTGTACAAGGTAAAGCAGCTTCCTGTTAATCATACATTATATTATATCACTACCCTTCACACATCGGAGAAGGTTCCCACTTACACAGCTATATTTATATATATATATATATATATATTGTGACAAACTAAGGTGTAGGGTGATAAATGGGAGTTACGTAAGGGCAGAGGTTTTAATGGGTTTGTGTCCTCTCGCGAAATGGTGGCAGCGAGAAGGACTACAACAGACAAAATGTCCGCCCAAAAAAAACTACAATTACCAGAATCCAGGATAAGCACACAGGGTGTGGTCAGCACACCTGCACAGGGTGTGGCCGGCCTAGATAAAAGGGGCCGGTTTACAACAAAATGGCAATAGAGGAGAAGGAGAAAAAAGGTTGGTGTTGTGTAATCGTGTTGTGGAAAATTGCAACAAAACAGTGATATTGCTTTGTGTATGACTTTGGACCGTTTTGACTACCTTGCCGGCTGTAAAACCCTGTTTGTGTATGAGAACCTGATTTGTGAACCAAGAACTGTATTCTGTTTATCCAACGTGGCTCACTGGAAACAGCGCCAAATAAACAAACAGGCACTGCCGTGTTTGAAAAGAACTTACTGTGTGTGACTCTTGTGTTGTCTCCTGTACCGATTTGTGTTCAAGTCTGCCTACCCAGGCAAGACTATATATATTTAATTAGTTTCCCATGTTAAATAACTCGCATAATTTAGTTATGATGTTCCAAATCTGTAATGCTATTATTTCCTCGACTACGTTTTGATAAAAAACCTGTGATGTAATTTTAAACCTTTCAGATATTTTATAATCTTCACAGTTTCAGGTAAAGAACCACTTTCATTAAAAAAAAAACAACAGCAGCTCCGTGGTTATTATACACAACCGGAGAGCAGTGAGGATGAACACATGCCATGAAGGAGGGCTCCCAGTCAAGCGGCCACTCCTTCAGTGTACAGCTTTCATTGACCGATGTGGCCTTCAAGCCTATCTCCATTTCGTAGATTGTCGTTGGCTTTCTGTTCCCTAGAAATCGTGACATAAAAAATTGAGCCAAAGATGCATGTGTAACAGTATAGAGGCTGGGCACGAACCGGAAACCTCTTGCACTGCTAGTGAGCGTCTTAACCGCAAACCGACCGGGGACAGGACAGAATCCGGAACAGCCGTGCATCACACAGCACTACCCGTTACATATGCAACGTAATGTGTGTACACAGTGGTGAAAATCAAAGAAATCTTCAACACTGGGCAAAGGAAACCTCCTCAAAATCAATGTGCCAGGATATATGCATTGAGGGCTTTAAAGGCAAGAGGAGTCAGAGGCATTTAGAAAGATTGCAAAACAACAACAGGAATTAAGGGAGGGGTGAAACAAGCGAATTACAATGACATTGGAGCTGCATGTCCTTCACCTGTGCAGTGTCAAGGGTTTCATTTCTTCATTATAAGAGTTGCGTTCCTCTCAAGTCCTTCTGCAGATAGGTCTGTCTGTGGTGTGGCTCCTTCATGCTTTCTGTAGGTTTGTTTCTGATAGGTTAAGCATGTCTAAAAGAAGTGCTCTTGTTCTACTCCAGTTGATTGCAATCAGCTAGATAATCGCCTGTCTGCTGATGCTGTGAACACAAAAGCAACGCAGCTGGAATCCGTCCCCTTTCTCTGTACTGTTATAATAAAATATTCACTTCATTTTTCATTGTTCTTTCTAAATGTTAGGCAACTTTTATCAAAAATCAATACTATTCTCAAGAGCTAAGCAGCTCTCTCTAAGTTTCTAAAAATGAGATTTATAAGCATTCAATAATTAATTTTTTTTCAATAAGCCATGGTACTGTAGTTGCTTTGTACTTTGAAATAATGCACAGAGGTTTATTTGTACAAACCATAAACATGCTGTCTGTTATGTTCTGTTATGTAATATCTGTTTAAAAAACAGACAGGGCAATAAACTGGCCTAAACCTTTGTGAACTATGATTGGCGGGCTCTACTGATCACAGTGATGATATAACAATTGCTAAAAGCTCTTAAAATGTAGCCACGCAGTCAGTGGCGATAGAAACGTGAAATGTGTCCAAGTGTGTGTACAGCTATGGCCAAAAGTTTAGCATCACCAAAAATTAAGATCGAAACAATAATAATATATATTATTATATATATGAACATAAGTTGCATCTTATATATAGGGCTTCTGATTTTCGGTTTTAACTGATAAAACTTGATAAAACCTGATAAAACACCCCCGATACAAAAAAAATGAAATCGGTGGATAGCCAATAAAGACCGGAAAGCACCAGAAAAACTGTGGAAATGGTTAATCAATTCATGTTGACTTTACCCTATTCCCATTAAAAAATAAAACCTACTACAAAAATAATAATAAATACATTTCCCAGTGCTGCTGGGCAATGTCCCGCCTTCCTGACTTGCATCTATCATTGATTCGTTCTCAATACTTTAAACCCGCCCCAACTACTGAGTGACAGCACATTCTATTGGAGACTCCGCTTGCGAGATTTAAAACGTGATTACAATCAGGAATGGAGGCTTGTTAGCAGGATTTAAAGCTGTATTACAGTTAAGACACAGAGAATTTAAAACAGAATTGTGGCAAAATGTACAAAAATGCCTACACACAAAAACGTCAGAAGAATGTGCCCGTGACCATAGGGATTTCGTTGTGGAAGACAGCAATGGAAAGAAGGTACAACTTAAGTGTGCAAGTCCTGCCGAGTTACGACTATACAAAAACGCTCACGCATTTTGAAAAGTAACCGAAAACACTAATTTCATACAGTATATCAAAAACGAAAGCCCCGAAAAAAAAACGATTTACATAAAACTTGAAAATAGCTAAAAATAAGCACTGAAAAATACAATTAATAAAACCCGAAAAACAGAAGCCCTGCTTATTTAACATCATGTAATTAAAGAAACTACAAAATGATATCGCAAAAGTCTACCAGAAGCCATAATAGTAGAACAGTATTTCATATTAGATTTAGGAATGTCAAATTTTAAAATTATCAGTTTTTCATTAAGTAAAGGGAAAACTACAAAGCGGTATGTAATTCAATATGCTAACGTAACATTCAGCACGCTTCATTCGACTTTATGAAGCAAAATTAGTTAATTCTATAGGGTGATGCTAAACTTTTGGCCAAAGCTGTACATATTGTAGCGGCCGGCTATCTTGCAGGTTCAGCGGCGAAGGAAGAGGCAGACACAGCAGTTAAAAGTGCATTTTATTGCTCCGCCCTTTTAACAAATGGATTTAAACACTCAGAAATGGAAAGGTCTTTTACAGTGGATTCAGCTCGCGATCAACTCCCACTCGACTCGACCAGAACGGCGTGCAGCATGATCTCTTATACACGAGCACACTCCTCCCATTCCACTCTCACTGGTCCCTTTCAGGATACAGCCCCACATTGGTCCCGAACTTTACCAAGCTCCTCCCTGTCCGTGACGCACTCAACTCCACACACACCGCATTCGAGTTAACATGCAACAAAAGAGAGAGAGAGGCACTGAACCAGCAGCCCGCTGGTAAACAGATCAACACTCCTACGTAGTGCCAGTACAGCATTAAACATTTTCAACAACAGTAAACTCCCATGCCCATCCCCAATCCATAACACAGTCCATTCTCCGAACATCTCGTGTTGCAACTGTCCCATCATTACATTACAAAGTTGTTTTTTTGCAACAAAAACTATGTTTTTGTTTTTTTATATGGTTCATCATTTGAAAACTGCTTAATTAAGTGCATAACAAAGAAATTCTATAATGATTAAAAGCAGAATATGAGGGAGCGTACTGACACTTGAGATTCAATACAATTCGCATATCCTTGGTAATTCCCAGATGTACTGTAATAATTCCTTATCATTTTAACTTGAGTTGACATGAGATACTCAAGATTAAACTCTTCCTGCCAGACCTATTAAACCAATAAACTGTCTATATTGTATCACAATGGCAGCAGATCTCTCTTTATTTCAAATGAGTGGAATCCCAAATGCACAATATAGAAATGAGCTTGGAAACACTGCAAATGAGTGGAATCCCAAATGCACAATATCAAAATGAGCGCAGAAACCCTGCAATGGTTAGCAACCAAGCCCACTGGGAAAGGAAGAGACGAAGCAGCATATTAACCATTCAGATCAGGAGGAGTAGGAGCAATATGAAAAGTAGGGCTTGAAATGTTCTGCTTGAAATGAATTGGATATTTTTGAAGAGTAAAATACCTTAATACATCGCACACCTATAAGTAGTCTTCATTGAAACCTGTTAATTGTGCAACAATTTTCTCTTTATAAGTGCATTCAACTTCAATCAGAAAAGCCTGTGGTAATCATACAAGTAGTCCTGTAAGTCTTTTTTTTATGACCCCAGCAATGCCGCCCAGAGACATTTTCAGGCCCCGGACTAGTTTTTAAGTCAGTCCTCCTGGGGTTAGCTTCAATATATCACTGTAATTTGTGGTCTTTACAAAACTACTAAAGCAATCTGTTCTGACACTTCTGCATTTACAGCACAATTCTGAGGGGCCATATAATGTTTGTTATGCATTTTCTGCATGTTTCTCATTTTTTGGTAATTTCTAATATTTTCACTTACATGATTAAGAATTTTTGTCTGCTCAAGTCAGGGCAGCTCTCATGTTTACTGACGACAGCAGCACTGAGATTAAAAGCCTGCAGAGCAGAGCAGAACACAGGGTGTTCCAGCGCAGCAGCATGAGAAACCTCTTCATCAGGACTAGATCACCAGCGTGTTCCAGCGCAGCAGCATGAGAAACCTCTTCATCAGGACTAGATCACCAGCGTGTTCCAGCGCAGCAGCATGAGAAACCTCTTCATCAGGACTAGATCACCAGCGTGTTCCAGCGCAGCAGCATGAGAAACCTCTTCATCAGGACTAGATCTCCAGGGTGTTCCAGCGCAGCAGCATGAGAAACCTCTTCATCAGGACTAGATCTCCAGGGTGTTCCAGCGCAGCAGCATGAGAAACCTCTTCATCAGGACTAGATCTCCAGGGTGTTCCAGCGCAGCAGCATGAGAAACCTCTTCATCAGGACTAGATCACCAGCGTGTTCCAGCGCAGCATCATGAGAAACCTCTTCATCAGGACTAGATCACCAGGGTGTTCCAGAGCAGCAGCATGAGAAACCTCTTCATCAGGACTAGATCTCCAGGGTGTTCCAGCGCAGCAGCATGAGAAACCTCTTCATCAGGACTAGATCATCAGGGTGTTCCAGCGCAGCAGCATGAGAAACCTCTTCATCAGGACTAGATCACCAGCGTGTTCCAGCGCAGCAGCATGAGAAACCTCTTCATCAGGACTAGATCACCAGGGTGTTCCAGCGCAGCAGCATGAAAACCTCTTCATCAGGACTAGATCACCAGGGTGTTCCAGCGCGGCAAGCATGAGAAACCTCTTCATCAGGACTAGATCACCAGGGTGTTCCAGCGCAGCAGCATGAAAAACCTCTTCATCAGGACTAGATCACCAGCGTGTTCCAGCGCAGCAGCATGAGAAACCTCTTCATCAGGACTAGATCACCAGGGTGTTCCAGCGCAGCAGCATGAAAAACCTCTTCATCAGGACTAGATCACCAGGGTGTTCCAGCGCAGCAGCATGAAAAACCTCTTCATCAGGACTAGATCACCAGGGTGTTCCAGCGCAGCAGCATGAGAAACCTCTTCATCAGGACTAGATCACCAGGGTGTTCCAGCGCAGCAGCATGAGAAACCTCTTCATCAGGACTAGATCTCCAGGGTGTTCCAGCGCAGCGGCATGAGAAACCTGTAGCACTCCCATTGCTACATATGTGAGTGAACAAATCCACTCACCTGCCCCTTTAATTAGTGGCTGTAGCCTGGCCAGGTTAACTCAATATAACTACATTTCCCAGTAGTCTTTATCTTCTAGGCTCATACCCCACTGGCGCAATTCAAATTTTCTCTGCCAATCAGAGGGCACAACTCATTAGTACTGGTATTTAAACATTGTTTTTAAGAAACTGAGGGGGCAGATTTTTTCATACAGGACTTAAACCATTTGCATTTTTTAGCTATATTTTGCAAACTTTAAATCTATATTGTTTGTTTAAAACCCAGTAACATTTTTGTAAGTTTGGAGGCAAGGTCTGTGCTTTGTTTTTGTTGTTTTCAGAATTACTGTCTTAATGTTTATATTTGAACAGTCTTCATTTATACTTTAATAACAACTTCTTCATTGTCGTATTGGACCCTCTTTGCAATGCTCTCAAATTCATCACTGCTGTTGGTTACCTGAGTAATTTAATTTGTTTGCAGCATTTACACCCAGATTACAAACAGATTTGAGATCAAATGATGTATTCACTTTCCAGGTGGATTGTGATTTTGTTTTGTTTAAGTCATTTAATATCTTTGGCAAAAAGGGTTTTTCTCTTCTTTATTTTGCTACTTTGTTTTTCATCTACTTCATCTGGGATTGTTTGCAACACCGTCAGATCTAAAGGACTTGGTGCGTTTGTGTTATATGCCTCTCATTATTGCCTGTAGAAAAGCTAGTTCATGTCTGTTTCTGAGGTATTGTGTTTAAAGGAATCCCAGAAGGTACTCCATTTTGCTATTTGTATTAGTCAGTTTTACTTTTCATTATCTATTTCCTCTCATTTTGTTTCTATCTTGTCTGCTTCCTTTCACTCAACATACTTTATACTTTTCTATATCTGTTTCTTTACTGGGTTCTTGTAATTGATTAATTTCTGGCTTTATTGACATCCATGTAATAAACCGTGTATTATTCGTAAACTGGTACTTCTGACTTCCCTGTGTTTTGCTGTCGGTCAATCCTATTAACCTTAATCATTTTTATCTTTGTTTTTTGGGGTCAATAACAGCTCCTTAGGGAGTACAGCACTGTTGTTTATGAGCAGAGTAGAGTGACTGTTACAACCTCTTCATCACGACTCGACACTTCAACCCCATATACATCCGTATCCAAGATGGATTTTTCTGTTCAGAAATAACCCCTATTGAAACAAGATACAAAAACAAAACAGAATAGAAGTAAACCTTTGATCTATGTGGAAAAAGTAATTCTCCTTAATGCGCTTTCAGCTGTTTGACCTCATTGTGATGCTGTTGAATTACACAACCAGGCACAAGTGCAATAAAAAAACAGTATTATAAATGACCAGTCTTTCTTGTAAGTACTCCATTCGTCTTCCAGGTCTTTTTTCCCCTCTTGTCATGCTGTGGTGTTTTCCTGTTTGTGCTGCTTGCTGTTTTTTGTGTTTGCACCTGTTTTGTGTTGTTTGTGTCGCTTGCTCTTTTTCTTGTTTTCACCCGTTTCATGCTGTTTGTGTCTGTGACAGAAATACAATAAGTTTTGGTTGTAAGTAAATCTCCCTCCCGACCTGTGAGGGCACTAAGCAGCGAAAGGAAACGTCTATGGACGGACTGGCCTGACAGTTCTTTCTCTGGGCCGGGACGTCGGTCAATCTGGAATAAGGCGAGACTCTGTTGCAGGAACATACTGACCCGGAAGGTAAACGACGTAGCAGCTGCAGACAGTAGAGACAGCTGCACACGTTTACCAAGGGGTCATGCGTGATAACATAAAGGGGACAGAGAATTGCAAATCTTTTCCTTCGCTTTGGTTACGGAAACATAACACGGAAGGACCCATGCAGCATTTTATAAAATATCGTGAGTGTTTGTTTGTCTTGTCTATAATTGTTACTTGTGTTTTATAGACAGCTAACACGTTCTGGAGCTGTCGCTAAGGGCCAGCATAAAAATCCAGAACAGCACTGCACTATTGTCACTCATTAAACTGTATCACCCACCACGAGCACTACAGCACGCACCCAGGACTGGTGACCGTGTTTGTATATTGTGGGAGGGATACCTGTGTTTATTTTTGGGACTGCAACCCGTTGTTTAACCCAGTGCATTACACATTGCTGGGTATTGCTGGGGATCATTGTTTTGGTCACCAGACCTGGAGTATAAAAATAAATTTTTCGTGTTTGCACCTGTTTCATGCTGTTTGTGTTGCTTGCTGTTTTTCGTGTTATCACCTGTTTCGTGCTGTGTGCTGTTTGTGTCGCTTGCTGTTCGTGTTTTCACCTGTTTCGTGCTGTTTTTCGTGTTTTCACCTGTTTCATGCTGTGTGCTGTTTTTCGTGTTTTCACTTGTTTCATGCTGTGTGCTGTTTTTCGTGTTTTCACCTGTTTCGTGCTGTGTGCTGTTTGTGTCGCTTGCTGTTTTTCGTGTTTTCACCTGTTTCATGTTGTGTGCTGTTTTTCGTGTTTTCACCTGTTTCGTGCTGTGTGCTGTTTTTTGTGTTTTCACCTGTTTCGTGCTGTGTGCTGTTTTTTGTGTTTTCACCTGTTTTGTGCTGTGTGCTGTTTGTGTCGCTTGCTGTTTTTCGTGTTTTCACCTGTTTCGTGCTGTGTGCTGTTTTTTGTGTTTTCACCTGTTTTGTGCTGTGTGCTGTTTGTGTCGCTTGCTGTTTTTCGTGTTTTCACCTGTTTTTGTGTGCTGTTTTTGTGTTTTCACCTGTTTTGCTGTGTGCTGTTTTTTGTGTTTTCACCTGTTTTGTGCTGTGTGCTGTTTGTGTCGCTTGCTGTTTTTCATGTTTTCACCTGTTTCGTGCTGTGTGCTGTTTTTCGTGTTTTCACCTGTTTCGTGCTGTGTGCTGTTTTTGGTGTTTTCACCTGTTTCGTGCTGTGTGCTGTGTGCTGTTTGTGTCGCTTACTGTTTTTCGTGTTTTCACCTGTTTTGTGCTGTGTGCTGTTTGTGTCGCTTGCTGTTTTTCGTGTTTTCACCTGTTTCGTGCTGTGTGCTGTTTTTCGTGTTTTCACCTGTTTCGTGCTATGTGCTGTTTTTGGTGTTTTCACCTGTTTCGTGCTGTTTGTGTCGCTTGCTGTTTTTCGTGTTTTCACCTGTTTCGTGCTGTGTGCTGTTTGTGTCGCTTGCAGTTTGGCAGCCCTGTAGTTCCTCTCTCTCTCTCTCTCTCTCTCTCTCTCTCTCTCTCTCTTATTAATGCTCACACTCCCTTGGCCTTGGCTGTCCTTCCAGCTGCATTCTGTCACCTCTTATTTGGCACAGTAGGCAAAGAAACAGACCAGACGTCGCGATTTGTGCACTTTACCAGCTCTGCTGACTTCCCTTCGGTTTACAGGAAAGCTCTAGGCTGATTGTAGACGTTTCATGTTTCATTTTTCTATTTCTTTTGAGAAGTGTGAAAAGCAAGGAATTACCTTTTTAAACATCTTGTGCTTAGAACATAAGAACATAAGAAAGTTTACAAACGAGAGGAGGCCATTCAGCCCATCTTGCTCGTTTGGTTGTTAGTAACTTATTGATCCCAGAATCTCATCAAGCAGCTTCTTGAAGGATCCCAGGGTGTCAGCTTCAACAACATTACTGGGGAGTTGGTTCCAGACCCTCACAATTCTCTGTGTAAAAAGTGCCTCCTATTTTCTGTTCTGAATGCCCTTTATCTAATCTCCATTTATGACCCCTGGTCCTTTTTTTTCTTTTTCAAGTCAAAGAAGTCCCCGGGTTGACATTGTCTCTATATTTTAGGATTTTGAATGTTTGAATCAGATCGCCCGTAGTCTTCTTTGTTCAAGACTGAATAGATTCAATTCTTTTAGCCTGTCTGCATACGACATGCCTTTTAAACTCGGGATAATTCTGGTGCTCTTCTTTGCACTCTTTCTAGAGCAGCAATATCCTTTTTGTAACGAGGTGACCAGAACTGAACACAATATTCTTGGTGAGGTCTTACTAATGCATTGTAAAGTTTTAACATTACTTCCCTTGACTTAAATTCAACACTTCTCACAATATATCCGAGCATCTTGTTGGCCTTTTTATAGCTTCCACATTGTCTAGATGAAGACATTTCTGAGTCAACATAAACTCTTTTTCATAGTTCCCTTCTTCAATTTCACTGTCTCCCATATGATATTTATAACGCACATTTTATTGCCCGCATGCAATACTTTACACTTTTCTCTATTAAATTTCATTTGCCATGTGTCTGCCCAATTTTGAATGCTGTCTAGATCATTTTGAATGACCTTTGCTGCTTCAACAGTGTCTCGCCACTCCTCCTATTTTTGTGTCGTCTGCAAATTTAACGAGTTTGCTTACTATATCAGAGTCTAAATCATTAATGTAGATTAGGAATAGCAGAGGACCTAATACTGATCCCTGTGGTACACCACTGGTTACCTCGCTCCATTTGAGGTTTCTCCTCTAATCAGTACTTTCTGTTTTCTACCTGTTAACCACTCCCTAATCCATGTGCATGCATTTTTGAATCCCTACTGCGTTCAGTTTGAGAATTAATCTTTTATGCGGGACTTTGTCAAAAGCTTTCTGGAAATCTAAATAAACCATGTGTATGCTTTGCAGTTATCCATTTTCAATGTTGCATCCTCAAAAAAGTCAAGTAGGTTAGTTAGACATGATCTCCCTTTCCTAAAACCATGCTGACTGTCTCCCAGGATATTGTTACCATATAGGTAATTTTCCATTTGGATCTTATTATAGTTTCCATAAGTTTACATATAATAGAAGTCAGGCTTATTGGTCTGTAGTTACCTGGTTCGGTTTTGTCTTTTTTTTTTGTGGATTGGTATTACGTTTGCTATTTTCCAGTCTGTTGGTACAACCCCTGTGTCAAGAGACTGTTGCATGATCTTGGTTAGCGGTTTGTAAATAACTTCTTTCATTTCTTTGAGTACTATTGGGAGGATCTCATCTGGCCCAGGGGATTTGTTTATTTTAAGAGCTCCTAGTCCCTTTAACACTTCTGCCTCTGTTATGCTAAAGTTATTTAAAATTGGATAGGAACAGGTCGACATGTGGGGCATGTTGTCCGTGTCCTCCTTTGTAAAAACCTGTGAAAAGTAATCATTTAATATATTTGCTATTTTTTTTTTTCTTCATCTATGATTTTGCCATTTGTGTCTCTTAGACATTTAACCTCCTCTTTGAATGTTCTCTTGCTGTTATAATATAATATAATATAATATCCATGTTTCTATCATTAAATTACATCCAACCACTTTCTTGGTTCATCACTGACATTCGTAGTAACCAATCAGGTTTTGAGTTTAGTTGATGATCCAACCTCCGTTAAAAAAAAAAAAAAAAAAAAAAAAATTGACAGAAATTCCTACCACTCAGTTTCTTTGTATAATCACTAACATTTTACTGTCTGTAGCCTATCGGTCTAGTTTGTTGAGCTGACCCGCTCTTGTTTCAACTGCCGGTAAATCCAGCTTCAATACACACTGGAGCGAGTGTGAAGTACTAGACTTAAGAGGACATTATTTAGATTACTTTGTTTTTTAATAAATGCATTACTGTAGTTATGTGTTTTTTTTTCTGAAAGCAAAAACAAAACGCATGCGTTTTTTAAAAAAAATGTGCTCGGTTTAGATAGGCTAACTGCATCGCATGCCAAGAAAAAAAAACAGCTGCATGAGGATTATACGAGAATGGCGAGGGAGTAAGTACAAACCTTTATTTAGTATAAAGTACGATATTTAGTGGGGCTTGCAAAGCAAGAGTCCCCACTTTAAATCTTTGTCATACTACTTCTTCTTCTTCTTCTTCTTCTTTGGCACGTTCAGACTTTAAAACGTGTAGACCGGTCTGGAATAGTGTGCTTGTATACAACTTTTTGATATATTTTATACTTTTTAAACTATTAAGCTTTTTGTCCTTTTTTTATCCATCTTCATTCCCTTTAATGGGACTTTTTTCAACATTCTAAAGCTCCCCATTGTTTACAAACTCCCAGACTTTTGACACAAATCAGCTACTTTGACCACTTTCCCAACAAGACAGACAAAAAGTTAGAGGGTATGACATCTTCCTCTACTTCTCTGCTATTCAAATATGAAATCAAAACAGAAATAACTTTTACCAATCAAGAGGTACACCTGTTTTAGTAACCGCACCAACTAAATTTTCTCTAACTTTTTATAAACAACTGAGATTTTGACCACTTTCCCAACAAGCTAGACAAATACTTAGAGCAAATGAAATCTTCCTCTACTTCTCAGCTATTCAAATATGAAATCAAAACAGGAATGGCGTCTACCAATCAAGAGGTACAGCTGTTTAGTAACAGCATCAACTTCTTTCAGTAGGCTACTTCCCACTGTTGAATTAACTGGCATAGAACTTTGAGAAATTTCAAATCCTAGCACATTCTAAGCATGAGACAATTAGTAAACAAATGTGACTTTTGATACAAATCAGCTACTTTGACCACTTTCCCAATAAAGCAAGTTTTAATATTCTGCTTTTGGCTCGTTGTCCCGTTTTTCATAAACACCAGTTTTATGGGCATTAATAAGTGTTCTTGCTTGGTGCGTATGTAAATGTGTTAAACAGCGTTGAAGAAAAAAACCCATCAAAATACAAAGATTTAAAAAAAAAATATATTTTTTTCCTTCTCTAAATTGACAGACATGAAAACCCATAGCAGCATACTGTACAGTAGGATGTCTGTAACATTCGATTTTATATTATCAGGAATCTCCTGATTACCCATATCCCAAAGTTCCCAGTATGTCCATGTGTAACCCTGGCTACTTAGCTTTGGCTTGAAGGCAGCAAGAGAAGTAGGCTCTTGCATATTGCCTGTTTTGTTTAGTTTGGATAATTTTTAAAATGTCTGCTTTTTTTGAAAATGTAAAGTCTTTTGCAATTATTGCGGAGTGTGTGTTTGCTTCTGTAGGTTATATGAATATTTGTTTTCTATTTGTAATGAATATGTGCATCTGTTAAAATATAAGCTGCTTGAGATACACTCTGCAACACACATTTCAGTCTTGGCTACTTTGCTGTGCTCCCATAACCGAGTGTCCCCGGATTTGGTTTACAAAATATGGTCACCCTAACACACACGATCACAAGTCCAGAGTGCGTGCTAAAGTTCAAGTGGTGAAATACAATTTATTCATGAATAGTTGTGCGGTGTTGTCCGGGTTTGGTGCTGGCCTTAAGCGACAGCTCCGGATCGTGTTAACCATCTAACAAGAACAAACAAGTATTATTAGACATGACAAACAAACAAAACACTCACGGTTAGTTTACAATTTTTCCTTTCACGGTTCGCTCTTAACCATAACAAAAGGAACAGATCACCTAGCCATGTACCCTTTTGTACAATCAGTCACGCCCCCTTGGTTAGCGAGTGCAACCATTTCTCCTCCAATCTGTGGTTGCCACATCGCTTCCCTTCTGGGGCAATGACTTGGTGTACCATAGCTCCGCCCTCTTTCTAGATGGCTGACTTCCACCTAACCCTTGGAATGAATTGTCCAACCATCCAGTCCGGGGCACACTGTTCCCTTTACACAGCGCCCTCACAGGTCGGGAGGGAGATTTTATAACCAAGATTCATTCTTTCTCTGTCACAAGGGCCCAAGGTTTATTACTCAGAAGACAAAAACAGCTTACGGATTTGGATACACATTTACACTTGTTACTCAGGACACCCTTACAGTTTTCTGGGTAATTTTTTCTGCAACCTACCACTGGCAATGTGATTCCTTCTTTCTGTAGAATAGAATAGAGCTTCTTCTAAACAGAAAAGTGCACAAGGAGGCAAACCAATTAAATCTGTTTTTTAATTAGTTTTCACTTACTTAAACTGTAAATCACTGGTAAAACTGTACAATAGATGGCAAATACAGAACAGCAGATTATCCAAGCATTGTCACTGAAGACCGGGACATTAGACATATATTAAAAGGTTATTCTTTTTCCAATTAAAATAACTTTTGACTAGTGACATGTGGCATCTCAAGTATCCACAGTTGGCATTTATAATAAAGCTCATTGTGAATATTTATATCATTCTATTGGATGTTACAGTGAAAGTTATCATTAATTCGCTAATATTTTCTCTTCAGGCTTTTAACAGTTCAACAAACATATTTTTAAGGCTGATTATTGGCTAATGGGCATGTGGCGGTTTTATCATCTAATAGCAGCAGGGGATTAAGGCTGTGTCAATTATTAGAATTTGCTACTGCCTTTATTATTTTCTTTCATTCCACACTGAGAAAAGATGATTGTTCATAGTTCTGTTAAAATACATCATAAAGACAATAATTGGGATTGTCTGGTCTTTTATTATGAGGGAAAAGCAGGAAACAATAATACCCGGTGAGCTGGCGGCAGCCGGAAAGAATTGTTGGAAATGTCGTTTTAAGACCTTGAAATATACCTTTGCTTCTATGCCTGAGCCCACATTTCCCACAATTCTTTTCAACGTCCCGTCCCTGCCTATTGGCTGAGCGTCGCAGAACAAGCAGGGGCGGCACATTCAAATTTCAAACTGTACAGACAGACACGGAGCACTTAGCTTATTTGTTTTTAAGTTACTAACTGTGTCTGTTGAACCGAATACAGTTTTGTTTTTAGCCCTATTTTTATTTTCATCGGCAGACGCGCTATGGATGCAAGCACAGTGCTGACATGTCATTTCCTAAAATTATATTAAGCGAGGTTTCGGGTAAATATAGAAAGAAAAAAGGGAGTGTATATTTGAGCACTAGTACAACAAGACCATGTACGGAATTAAAATGAATGGACTATAGTCTTTTTTTTGTAACAATTTAATTGGTTTAAAAGCAAACAAGAATATCCATAAACTAATGTTAACAGAAAATACATATAAAAAGAGAATTTCGACAAAAGCTGCAGGAAGCACTGTCGCTGCTGATTGCTTGTTTCTACGCGCTTTGAAAAGGAGGTCTTCCAGAATATCACTTACAATGTGCGCCATCAAAAATAAAAATAAAGTTTCTAAAGAAAATGATTTCAGCAAGCTAAAACACCACACGAACACTTGTCATGTGACACTTTCTGTATTGGCTTGCTAGTGTAACCCCACTTCCCACGTACTCTGCGTTGACACTTGTTTTCCTCTTTTTTTCGTAAATCAACAGCTTTTATTAATTTGTACATGCAGCGTCGGGTCTGAAAGAAGCAAGCCCGGAGTCAGCATACAAAAATTATTTTAACATTTTTTCACAACACATAATGCTCTATATGTGTATCTTATAACATAAACATATATCTACCGATCAAATAGTTTAACAAAATACATGTAAAAATCAAAATGATATTATTATAAATCAGAGCACCTCAAACACGCAGCCACACCTGAAAGAAGCAAGCCCGGAGTGACTTGCTCCTGCGCAGATGGGCTCTTACCCTTGACCTCAAAACGAGGCACTATTGAACAAGCTATACAAATTTAAAGGAACAGTGCAAATTCAAATTGCACCTGTTACACTAGTTTGCAATTGGCTGTTGGCCCGCGGCGGTGCGGCACTGAGCGCTGGTTTAACATGTTACAGGTGTTACACGCCAGCGCCAGTCGGCAATGAGCGCTTTTCACCTCCAGCGACAGTGTGTCACTGATGCTGGCGTGCGTATCGGGTGCTTTTACAGTAAAAAGGCTTACATGTGATTTTATTCTTGAACCACTTTAATCAGCTCCAGTACAATGTCTTTTAAATCAGCATGGCCAGTTGAAAAACAGAAAACTACCAACTCTGACCGGCTGTCTCTTCACCCACACTAACCTCCCGTATCTTTACATTAAAGAACGACACGTACCGGCTGTCTCTTCACCCACACTAACCACATGCTTTAAAATAGTGATTCCCATTTTTTGTTATCTCTGTAAAGCAATACATCAACGTTTTTTCTAATATAAATGGTCCTGTTGGTCATTTACTGTATATACTTTATTTTACATCACCATTTGCCCCAACTATTCCAGCTTTTTTTTAAAAAAGGCTGATATTAGTATACAGACGGCACCATCTAATCAGGATACTGATAATTGGGATAACTCTGGGAGACGATTCCCAATGCTATTTATGTTGTTTAATTGGGACGTCACTTTGTTTAATTGGGATACAGTATTTCAAATTATGAACAAAGATCGCTTTTCAGAGCAAGACAGGTCACATAGCACAGTGCACTGAGTACGTGATTACACCGCGACTTGCGTAAATTTCGTAAATTGTGTTGAACTCTTGAAGGAGGAGTCTCCTATGTCTTCTCAGGCTGCTGTTGCAAAGAAAGTTTGCGTGTCAACTACGCAGGTGCCTCGCCTTGTGATAAGATGTGATTTCATTCTTTTTCATTTAGAAATAAACAGCGATTAATTTTGTTTAGGAATAAAAAAAACATTGACTCGTATTTTAAATGATGTATTTAACATTTAATCATGTGATTAATTTTTTTCTTTTTATTAAGAAACAAAAGTGTGACTCAGGTCATCTCAACTGCCTCTCATTTAATTGGGACAGCTGCTTATTCGGGGTATTTTTCCTTCTTCTGAGGCATGCCGATAAAGCTGACGTTCATTAATGATCCATTGGGCACTAAATCCTGTGCAACACCACTATCATTCCCTGACTCATTTCACCAAAAACAGCCCGGAGGAGATGTTTAATTAATGTGAAGCACATCATAAACATGCTGTCTGAATCCCCAACTTTGTGACCATGTTTATTGATGCCCCCCTTGATTGCTGTTGGGGGTTTGTGAAGAAAAGCCAGAGCAGAAGACTGAGATGACATTTGCTGAACAGATATGAAGCGTCGTATAAAGTCACAGCGTCACATCCAATGTACGCAGCACTTTGAGAACTGGTGGTGGTCCCAGTTCCAGTGTGGATCTCAATCCCCTAGAGCAACAGGTCGAGGCCATGCTGGCTCTTGAGGAAATAGGTGGCATAGATACAGCAGCTAATAAGAAGGTAAGCATATGAATGTCCCCTTGCATATGTACACAACGTAGTACTGTCTGTATAGATGGGAAACATAATGTAATGTACCAAAAACTAACGTTGACAATGTTATTACATTACATTATATCAGTAAAACATTACTGTTATCAGTAATAAAATTGCTGATATCAGAAATTGAGGACTACATGGTAAAACGGCTTGCCACATTTGGGGATGTTCACAATGAAACACCACTTATAGTGTCAGCTGTTCTTACTCAATGGGTAGGTGTTCATAGGGCCAACATTGTGAATGACATTACAACCTAGCTAGCAGGATTTTTGCTGTTGTAATAGAAACAAAACCTGTTCCTGCAAGAATGCTAATGATTAGTGCATGTAACCGCACATGAGTGTGTTTCACCAACAGGTGTGAGCATGTGACCTCTATTGCTATGTATGCACAAGTGTGTATGAACTGCATGTGGCGTCCTTATCCACTCAGCTTTGCTTTTACTCCAGTCACTCGACCAGTTTCAGAACTGAAAACAGACTGATACTTGTCGTATAAAGCCCCGACCGCGTCGGTAAATTTGAGGACCTTTCTCCAGTCTAATTTCACTTTACTGAGCCAATCTCTGCTCAATAAAGCAGGGCCGTTTCCCTTCGTATTATTATTATTATTATTTATTTCTTAGCAGACGCCCTTATCCAGGGCGACTTACAATTGTTACAAGATATCGCATTATTTTTACATACAAGTACCCATTTATACAGTTGGGTTTTTACTGCAGCAATCTAGGTAAAGTACCTTGCTCAAGGGTACAGCAGCAGTGTCCCCCCACCGGGGATTGAACCCACGACCCTCCGGTCAAGAGTCCAGAGCCCTAACCACTACTCCACACTGCACCTAGCTCCAATTCCAAAATGTCCCCATGGTACCTTACACTTACATTCATTTCCCCAACATTACTAAGGTTTCATCTGTGTACATTTTCAACACACAATCTGTAGCTTGAAGCTTTACCTTCGATAACTTCAGCATTGTCAGCGATTAGTGAGGTAGCGAGCCCCAGCAATCTTTCCAGTCTTACGGTCTCCTCCTGCTGCCTTCTCCTTTTACCTCTGCTATGTATCTGAGCAGCACTGAGAATGAGATGTCCTGCTTCAACAATCAGCAGACTAGTCCAGAGAAACCAGGAAACCGGCTCTGTGAGGGACAGGCTACGTTCTGGAAGGCAGAGGCTCACCACACTGACCCGAGACTGTTATACTGACTGTTGCATTGTTCAAGCAAGATTTTGTTTTATTATCACCTGCCACTGTTGGACTGTGTTCGAGCTGCCTTTTCTTTGTGGTAACGGGTTGGTATAGAGAATTATTGACACTGAAGACATTTTTTGGTTTACAAACAAATATATTTTTATTTTAGGTAACTGCCTTGCTGTGTCTGGTTGGCATTCCTTGGACAATCCATTCCCCAGTCAAGGTCGTGGTCCCGGGAGATGGCCAAGGGTCTGAGGACGAGAAGAGATAACATTATTTCATTTGCATCATTTTCAGAACTGCTCTAACTTTAATATTTTTGTACTTTGTACTTGCCTACGCTGAGTGATCTCTATATAGTCCTGCCAGGACACACTCAAGGTCCGCCAGCATTCTACTTACTGGGCGTGGTGAGATCTGCGGCGGGTTCAGGCTGCGAGGGAAGTGGACATCGGGGAGAGGGGTCTCTTGGGACTCCCCGGAGCTATCAGAGACTGATTTCTTCTTTTTGGCGTATCCACCATTTTGGACAGCAACCTTTCCTTTTTTTTAGAGAACTACCAACAGGAGGGGACTGCCAGGTGTGGATTTTATTTTCTGTGGCTTTCCCTATCTTTTCTTTTTTTAAACTTGTTGCTGTGTGGTTTTAGTATTCTATGTTAACCCTGTTGAAAAACAATAAAAATTGTTTACCTATCCAAGCATCCAGTGTGTGTATATTGGAACCCGGGGATAAAAAGAACCTGCATAGGGAAAATTATTATCTACTCGGTCATCAAGGTCCTTGTCCTTGTCAAACCCAATGTGGCGTAGTCGTTACAAATTATAAAAGCAGGTTTACTGCGGTTACCCCTGGTCAACCTACCTGTGACACAGGTGGATTTTTGGTACAGTCGGCAGGATCTCCGTTATTCCTCATACACACAATGGATGCTCAAGGGGCTGAGGCTGCCCCAGTAGCAAATGTAATGGGAATGCCTTGGTTTATGGAGCTAGCATGGGTGCTCAAATTTAACGGGGAGGGGAACTATGGAAAGTGGCAGGCTCAGGTGCAGGCCATGTAGCGGTTGTGTGGGCTGAGAGAGACTCAACAGGTGGATTTCCTTAATGGGGGCTTTCATTCTCCGGCTTCGGGAGTTGTTTTCCAGGTGGCAGCAATGGGAACGCGGGGATGCCGCACAATGAGAGAAGATGCTGCGAGACCAACTCATCTCCGGGCTAACCCAGGGACCTAAGACAGGAACTACAGTGACAGGTACGTCGAAACCCGCAAATTACATTTTCGGAGGTGGTCAGAGAGGCCAAGATCCTGGATCGAGAGGGAGACAATATGGAGACTGAAGCAACGGCCTGCCCTGTGATGCTGCCTAAACCCCTAGAACCGCCACCAACGGACCTGGAGGGCTGGAAGAACAATACCCGGGCAGAACTGGTAAAGGAGCTACAAGAGCAACTTAGAGAACTGGGTAAGTCCCTCCTTGAGGAGATATGTGGCCGACCTAATCAACCAACCATGGGCGTGGTGCCTGGTTTCCCTATCACCACTAGGGGGAGAGTTGAAGAGCGACATCGCGCCAGACCAGAGTTACAATGGGATGATCAGGGACGTCCCATTTGTGCTTGGTGTGGCCAGGCAATAGGAGGAGTGGCAAACACTGTTGCAGCAGCAAAGGTCATTCAAAATGATCTAGACAGCATTCAGAACTGGGCAGACACATGGCAAATGACATTTAATAGAGAAAAGTGTAAGGTAGTGCACGCAGGCAATAAAAATGTGCATTATCAATATCATATGGGACATACTGAAATTGAAGAAGGAATCTATGAAAAAGACCTAGGAGTTTATGTTGACTCGGAAATGTCTTCATCTAGACAATGTGGGGAAGCTATAAAAAAAGGCCAACAAGATGCTTGGATATATTGTGAAAAGTGTTGAATTTAAATCAAGGGAAGTAATGTTAAAACTTTACAATGCATTAGTAAGACCTCACCTACAATATTGTGCTCAGTTCTGGTCACCTCGTTACAAAAAGGCTATTGCTGCTCTAGAAAGAGTGCAAAGAAGAGCGACCAAAATTATCCCGGGTTTAAAAGGCATGTCGTATGCAGACAGGCTCAAAGAATTGAATCTGTTCAGTCTTGAACAAAGAAGACTATGCGGTGATCTGATTCAAGCATTCAAAATTCTCAAAGGTATTGACAATGTCGACCCAGGGGACTTTTTCGACCTGAAAAAAGAAACAAGGACCAGGGGTCACAAATGGAGATTAGATAAAGGGGCATTCAGAACAGAAAATAGGAGGCACTTTTTTACACAGAGAATTGTGAGGGTCTGGAACCAACTCCCCAGTAATGTTGTTGAAGCGGACACCCTGGGATCCTTCAAGAAGCTGCTTGATAAGATTCTGGGATCAATAAGCTACTAACAACCAAACGAGCAAGATGGGCCGAATGGCCTCCTCTCGTTTGTAAACTTTCTTATGTTCTTATGTTCTTATGTTCTAGTTAACACAACACGCTTGCAAACTGAAGGTTGTAGATTCAAATCACATGTATACCAGACCTTTTTTTTATATATTTGCTTTGCAGGCAAATGTTCAATTTTAACACATAAATAAATCATTTAATATAAATGACATAGACATCACAATTAGTGTGTTCCCTAGCATATTTCCATGTTGACAAAACAAGTTAACTGTCATTAGTCTCAGATGTCCTGTAATATACATATGCATGGATAAAAGTGCCTGGGGTCTGCAAAAGAATACGTCTGGAGAAAAAGAAGGAGGAGGAGATGGACATTTTTACCTTCCTTTGGCAACTTATTTCTCTTACTGTATGACAGGTATTTACTTTTTTCTACATTTCACCTAAGAGTGTTGGGAACTAAAAATTAAAAGTGAAATGGTGCTTTTGGCTGATTTATACTTTTGCTGCGCCAGTACCCTGAAAACACGTAAACTATCCGTGCTGTATAGATAGTCACTGGCAGTTCTCGCGCTTCATTGTAACTTGGCGTGAGGAACTACCATTCCTCTCAATTTATTTAATACCTTGAATCTCATCGTTCTTCCAAAACACAGTGACACAGATATGTCAAATAAATCCACAAATTAAGACAACCGGAACTGTGTTGATAGACAATAACCCTAACTTTTCGCTAGCTGTGCCGCCAGCTTCTACAAATGGAAGTTTTTAACAAATCATATGACATAGAATGAGCACAGAGAAGCCGGCTTTGGGTGTAATAGTGAATGTTTCTACATTCGTCGTCTTGTAACACTGTTGAAACGTGTTGAAACATGTGTTGCCATTTCATGTCATTTGTGTCCGAAGCAGTTTTAGGTAGGCTATAAAGCTAAACAAATACTTTGTAGGCAGCTGTTTAATATTCGTTATCTATATATTCTTTATTAATGTAAATGCTGTACATGGTCTTTTTCTTTTATTGTTTGTTTTACAAAACAAGCATTTAATTTCTTTTGAAGTAAATTAAACAATGTTTGTGGAATACGACTCACTACACAACATTCAGATAACAAGCTTATTATTATTATTATTATTATTATTATTATTAGTCATCATAGTTAGTAGTGTAGTAGTGCTGTTGTTGCAAACTTTATCAGCAGAAGTAAACTAATGGCAGCCCCTATGGTCAACCTAAGACACCTAGTCCAAGAGGGCATACCTTAGCACTGATAAGTCAAAATTAAATGCTTGTTTAGGTACCGACCCGGGTAGAGCATGCCAGTGTGAAAGGGGCTTAAGTGCATTTTACTATACATTAAACTTCATTAAAGTGCATTTTACTATACATTAAACTAACCTGGAACACTAAACTAACCTGGAACACACTTCTCAGCTTTCTGAATCATTTCTGGGAGCTAGGATTGTGTCACTGAAAATGTGAGCCATCTGTTCTAATTTTAAACAGCCTCATTAGAATCCATAATATAAAAGGTAATTCATCCTTCTGACCTCATTAATGTGAAATGTATACCCGAGGATGAGAGTATAGTTGGTGAGGAATAGTCTGTACTGTGAGAAGACCAAATATGGTACCGGTACTAAGAAATCAAAATAGACACAACCATGTTAATACATTTACCTTATGTTAGTTACTTGAATGTACACATACAACAACAAAAAGATTAAGTTTAACTGGGAGAAATAAAAGTCTCACAACTTGGATTTCTCGAGTGTAAAACCTCTACCTGTAACTTCTGCTTCATACAATCTTTTATGAATGCTTTGCTGGTGTATGGTACTACTGCTTACTAAAGAAACGTGTGTGGGGACATGGAGAAATAAAGAAACGTGTGTGGGACTGTGACAAGCAGGCTGTAGTGGATGACTTCAGACCAGAAAGGAATACACAGAGACAGTAGTGGGTGGAGTTGAAACTGAGTTGCGGCAGAGCTCAGTGTTTTAATGAAACAAATAAGATTTAAACAAAAACAGCACACGGCACTTTACGCCAAAATAAATAGACGAACAAAACGATAAAACAGTAAACAGACACGAACAGACAAACAAACACGGTGAGTGAAAGAAACTTATATTTACTTTATTCTACTTTTATTTACTCCTTCTCCACACCCGTTCTCCACTCACAAACACACAACCCCGAGTGAGTGAAACGTGCATCTATATATACTGTTGTGCCGGGATTCAATTACTAATTAATTATTCACTTGAATCCCAGCACGTGAATTCATTATGTGCAACCTCGTGCTCACATATTAAATACTTTAAATGCACGTGAAGTGAAGTGCAATCCCCGTGCCTAAATACAATTATACATTTTAAATAACTCGTGCTGCACACACCCATTTATATCCCGTGCAGCCATATCTATACACCAACATTAACACACGTAACATACAACATATAACACACAAATGCACACAGGGGCGGGGCACATTGCCACAGGGACATGGAGAGATAAAGAAACGTGTGGGGACATGGAGAGATAAAGAAACGTGTGGGGACATGGAGAGATAAAGAAACGTGTGTGGGGACATGGAGAGAAAGGGGAGTGTGCAATTTATTTTATTTAAAAAATCTATCAATATTACGACCTCACTGTGAGACCATTTTAAAGAGCAGTGGTGTGTATATACACAGATAATACAGTGTTTAAATGATTTTAATTTTAGATGACATTTTAGTGCAACCTAATCAACTAATTGCGTTTCTTCTTTGATCAGCCAATACAGAAGAGAGAAGTCACAGGAAAGTATTTTATGAAGCATCCTAGAGCACTGTACACCAAATATCAAATCATATCGTGGGTTGTAGCTGTGTTTTCATCAAAGCTAGCCTCAGTTTTTGAAAAACAATGTAAATGTTAAAAATCTAGCTAGAAGAATCTGATTGTTTAACTGCTTTTCCTGGGACCCAAGCTGTTTCATGCTAGCTTTGATACAGTGACTGTACATTGTCTTTCTCCTGGGAGCAAGCTGTTTCATGCTAGCTTTGATACAGTGACTGTACATTGTCTTTCTCCTGGGACCCAAGCTGTTTCATGCTAGCTTTGATACAGTGACTGTACACCCGTTGTTTCATGCTAGCTTCTTTCTCCTGGGACTTTCTCCTGGGACCCAAGCTGTTTCATGCTAGCTTTGATACAGTGACTGTACATTGTCTTTCTCCTGGGACACAAACTGTTTCATGCTAGCTTTGATACAGTGACTGTACATTGTCTTTCTCCTGGGACACAAACTGTTTCATGCTAGCTTTGATACAATGAATGTACATTGTCTTTCTCCTGGGACACAAACTGTTTCATGCTAGCTTTGATACAGTGACTGTACATTGTCTTTCTCCTGGGACCCAAGCTGTTTCATGCTAGCTTTGATACAGTGACTGTACATTGTCTTTCTCCTGGGACACAAACTGTTTCATGCTAGCTTTGATACAATGAATGTACATTGTTTTTCTCCTGGGACCCAAGCTGTTTCATGCTAGCTTTGATATAGTGACTGTACATTGTCTTTCTCCTGGGACCCAAGCTGTTTCATGCTAGCTTTGATACAATGAATGTACATTGTTTTTCTCCTGGGACCCAAGCTGTTTCATGCTAGCTTTGATACAATGAATGTACATTGTTTTTCTCCTGGGACCCAAGCTGTTTCATGCTAGCTTTGATACAGTGACTGTACATTGTCTTTCTCCTGGGGGAGCAAGCTGTTTCATGCTAGCTTTGCTAGCTTTGATACAGTGACTGTACATTGTCTTTCTCCTGGGACCCAAGCTGTTTCATGCTAGCTTTTATACTGTTTCATGACTGTACATTGTCTTTCTTTTGGGACCCAAGCTGTTTCATGCTGTTTCATGAATGTACATTGTTTTTCCTGGGATACAATGAATACAATACATTGTTTTCTCCTGGGACCCAAGCTGTTTCATGCTAGCTTTGATACAATGAATCTCCTGGGACCCAAGCTGTTTCATACTTTGATTGTTTTTCTCCTGGGGACACAAGCTTTGTTTCTGTACATTGTCTTTTTTTTGTTTACAATGAATGTACATTGTTTTCTCCTGGAACACAAGCTGTTTCATGCTAGCTTTGATACAATGAACTTACATTGTCTTTCTTTTGGGACCCAAGCTGTTTCATGCTAGCTTTGATACAATGACTGTACATTGTTTTTCAACTGGTGCAAAAAGAACACAAATTTGACCCCAAGTAAATACCTCATATAGTAACAATACAGAAAAGACCAATGCGAATCTCCGACCAATCAAGCAGTACCCTTGAAAAATGATGACGAATCCAGCCTGATGATGAGAAACTAAATTGAAGCATTGCTGTACTGTACCTGACGCTAGGAAAAGGTCTCAATCCAGACTAGGGATAACCAAGTGAGGAGGACATGCTGCGTACCCTTTATCAGGATGGATAACATACAGTAGACCTCACAACTTGGATTTCTCGAGTGTAAAACCTCTACCTGTAACTTCTGCTTCATACAATCTTTTATGAATGCTTTGCTGGTGTATGGTACTACTGCTTACTAAAGAAACGTGTGTGGGGACATGGAGAAATAAAGAAACGTGTGTGGGACTGTGACAAGCAGGCTGTAGTGGATGACTTCAGACCAGAAAGGAATACACAGAGACAGTAGTGGGTGGAGTTGAAACTGAGTTGCGGCAGAGCTCAGTGTTTTAATGAAACAAATAAGATTTAAACAAAAACAGCACACGGCACTTTACGCCAAAATAAATAGACGAACAAAACGATAAAACAGTAAACAGACACGAACAGACAAACAAACACGGTGAGTGAAAGAAACTTATATTTACTTTATTCTACTTTTATTTACTCCTTCTCCACACCCGTTCTCCACTCACAAACACACAACCCCGAGTGAGTGAAACGTGCATCTATATATACTGTTGTGCCGGGATTCAATTACTAATTAATTATTCACTTGAATCCCAGCACGTGAATTAATTATGTGCAACCTCGTGCTCACATATTAAATACTTTAAATGCACGTGAAGTGAAGTGCAATTCCCGTGCCTAAATACAATTATACATTTTAAATAACTCGTGCTGCACACACCCATTTATATCCCGTGCAGCCATATCTATACACCAACATTAACACACGTAACATACAACATATAACACACAAATGCACACAGGGGCGGGGCACATTGCCACAGGGACATGGAGAGATAAAGAAACGTGTGGGGACATGGAGAGATAAAGAAACGTGTGGGGACATGGAGAGATAAAGAAACGTGTGTGGGGACATGGAGAGAAAGGGGAGTGTGCAATTTATTTTATTTAAAAAATCTATCAATATTACGACCTCACTGTGAGACCATTTTAAAGAGCAGTGGTGTGTATATACACAGATAATACAGTGTTTAAATGATTTTAATTTTAGATGACATTTTAGTGCAACCTAATCAACTAATTGCGTTTCTTCTTTGATCAGCCAATACAGAAGAGAGAAGTCACAGGAAAGTATTTTATGAAGCATCCTAGAGCACTGTACACCAAATATCAAATCATATCGTGGGTTGTAGCTGTGTTTTCATCAAAGCTAGCCTCAGTTTTTGAAAAACAATGTAAATGTTAAAAATCTAGCTAGAAGAATCTGATTGTTTAACTGCTTTTCCTGGGACCCAAGCTGTTTCATGCTAGCTTTGATACAGTGACTGTACATTGTCTTTCTCCTGGGACCCAAGCTGTTTCATGCTAGCTTTGATACAGTGACTGTACATTGTCTTTCTCCTGGGACCCAAGCTGTTTCATGCTAGCTTTGATACAGTGACTGTACATTGTCTTTCTCCTGGGACACAAACTGTTTCATGCTAGCTTTGATACAATGAATGTACATTGTCTTTCTCCTGGGACACAAACTGTTTCATGCTAGCTTTGATACAGTGACTGTACATTGTCTTTGGGAACCACATTGTTCCTGGGACACAAACTGTTTCATGCTAGCTTTGATACAGTGACTGTACATTGTCTTTCTCCTGGGACCCAAGCTGTTTCATGTTTCATGCCCAAGCAGCTGTTTCATGCTAGCTTTGATACAATGAACTGTACATTTCTTTCTCCTGGGACCCTATTGTCTTTTTATACAATGAATGTACATTGTCTTTCTCCTGGGAGCAAGCTGTTTCATGCTAGCTTTGATACAGTGACTGTACATTGTCTTTCTCCTGGGACCCAAGCTGTTTCATGCTAGCTTTGATACAATGAATGTACATTGTCTTTCTCCTGGGAGCAAGCTGTTTCATGCTAGCTTTGATACAATGAATGTACATTGTCTTTCTCCTGGGACCCAAGCTGTTTCATGCTAGCTTTGATACAGTGACTGTACATTGTCTTTCTCCTGGGACCCAAGCTGTTTCATGCTAGCTTTGATACAATGAATGTACATTGTCTTTCTCCTGGAACACAAGCTGTTTCATGCTAGCTTTGATACAATGAACTTACATTGTCTTTCTTTTGGGACCCAAGCTGTTTCATGCTAGCTTTGATACAATGACTGTACATTGTTTTTCAACTGGTGCTTTGATACAAAAGAACACAAATTTGACCCCAAGTAAATACCTCAGCTGTTACCTATAGCTTTTATAGTAACAATACATGACTGTACATTGTCTTTCTTTTGGGAAAAGACCAATGAATGAATCTCCGACCAATCAAGCAGTACCCTTGAAAAATGATGACGAATCCAGCCTGATGATGAGAAACTAAATTGAAGCATTGCTGTACTGTACCTGACGCTAGGAAAAGGTCTCAATCCAGACTAGGGATAACCAAGTGAGGAGGACATGCTGCGTACCCTTTATCAGGATGGATAACATACAGTAGACCTCTGAGATATCACAGTGGTCTGTTTACACCACTGACCATATTCTATTGTCTGGTTCATCTCTGAAATGGTTTCATTTCATACCTCCTCCATTGCGATTGTATATGTTGCTGTTAGAGATGTTGTTCTCTTCAAGGTGTGGTTGTTTTCACAGTTCCATGGATTTGTGTCTTTCTTTTACTTTGGTCTGAGGATTGCCACATGTGTCTGTTGTCACAGACGGTTCTGGCACGTCCCTTTTGTGCTATAAGTCATTAGATCCTTTTGCATGGAAGGCAAGGGTGTGCGGTTCTTTGATGGACCCAGATTCAGTTAAAATGTTTTTTGCCCACTGTGAACAGGCTGGCTGTAGGGGTGACGTCAGGCCAGAAAGAAACACACACGCAGACAGGCAGTCCTGTGGTTGAAATTGAGACACTGTGGTGCTCAGTATGTTTAATGAAACAAATAAAAGATTTAAACAAAAAACAGCACACAGCACTTGACGCCAAAATAAACAGACAAACAAAACGAACAGACACTAACAAACAGGGCATGAACACTAAACACAAAACAAGTACGATGCTGGAGCTTCCAGCACTCGTAGCAGTTGTTGTTGTTATTATTATTATTATTATTATTATTATTATTATTACATTTACCTCCTCTCTCTCTCCCGAACTTTCGCCCTGAACACACAACCCCGAGTGAGTGAAACATGCATCTATATATACTGTTGTGCCGGGATTCAATTACTAATTAATTATTCACTTGAATCCCAGCACGTGAACTAATTTGCGCAACCCTGTGCTCAATTATTATTAAATACTTTAAATACACCAACATTAACACACCACCACGCAACATATAACACACAAATGCACACAGGGGCGGGGCACATTGCCACACCCACTAATGATGGGAATGAGAACATAAGAACATAAGAAAGTTTACAAACGAGAGGAGGCCATTCGGACCATCTTGCTCGTTTGGTTGTTAGTAGCTTATTGATCCCAGAATCTCATCCAGCAGCTTCTTGAAGGATCCCAGGGTGTCAGCTTGAGTGTAGAGATGGGAGCCCAGCTAACAGGATTTAAGTTTTTGCAGGTATCAAGTAAAGGCCCTGGTTGCCCACACCTCTGATGTAAAACGCTGGATGCACAGGCCTGTCGTGGTGTTCGCAGAACCAGTCCGAGCTGTGCCTGACGCAGAGTTCAAATCCTTTTGGGAATGTGCTGAGTTATTAGACATGAATTGGATGATTTAAACTAACCTGCATTGATTGAAATAATATGATATACTCTTTGCCAGTAATTATAATAATATTGAATATGTTCCTTTCAAAAAGATCTGTATGCTCAGTAGAAAACAATGGATAGATGTTGTGTGCAGTCTGTGAAAGCACCTGCTGGAAGGAGTCAAACTTGGGAGGCTCTTATCATAAGGCCTTGTTAACATATTCCAGTTTATGAGAAAGTAACTTCTTTCATTACTTTACTTTCATTACTTCAACACCAAAAAATTGGCAAAAGGCTAGGATGTCTTAAAACCTGCTTCAGCTGGATTTTGTATGAACAGAAAAAGGGGTCAGACTTAATTCAGTAAAATAATATTACAATTTCTAGGAGCTGAATTGAATTAGAACTACATGTTATAAAATCATTTAAACTGTTATACAAATAACTATTATTGTTGAAAGAACATATTACAGTTAAAAACGAAAGAAGTTCAGTACTAACTGACACTGTCAGAATATTGTAATAATTGTACTGTGTTTTAAAGAATATGAAACCAGCATAAATAATATTGCAGCAAATTATGAACAGGTTACAATGATTTGAACTAAGAAAACTGAACAAGTGTTAATGTTAGAAAAAAAGCTTGTCTATGTGCCTTTGTTATTAGTGCACATACACTCGTGGAAGCCTGTAACCTTGAAAGAAGCAGGCATCTGGGGGAACTAAACACGGAGGCTAGGTATTGCAAATTAGCAAAAGGGTAACCCTTTTTAGACAGAACAATATTTGAAACTAAAAAAACCTATTTGATTTTATTTGATTGTGTTGTTACTAAGCATAGAGGTTTTAAAAAAATATTCTGATCTAATAATAGAGTGACAAAACTCTCTGAAGAAAATGTTCGAAGTATTTTGATCTAATAAGAAACATAATATTTAAACTAACAAGTGTTTTTGCTTGTTAAGGCTCTACTGTAATACAAATAGACTGTAAAAGCAGGAGCGAGCATTTAATTTAAACAATTGAAGAATTAGTTCAGTTTCTTTCTCCAACTAAACAAAAAATCTTTTAGACATTACAATATCCATTAAATTAAAGTATATAAATGTTTAGTTTATATAAAGGTTTTACTGCAATAAAAAACAGGAACTGTTAGGTTGGAATATTAGACAAATAAAGTGTAAACTGTATTCAATCATTTTAGTACACAAAAAACCTACAGAAAAATGGCCTTGCCCTTATTTGCTTGCAAGCAGAGCAGTGCTAGATATGGAAGGTTCTTTCTGGCAGTCAAAGTGAGATTTACTTGTAGTCCACAGTTTTGAATCCAAGGTCTTTCTATAATAAGAAAACCTTGTAGTAGAAGGGAGCATTTCACGAATTAGGGGAGTTGTGTCCAGTCACAGTTCTTATCTAATAAGTAGAGACTTTCTTTGGGAGAAAACTGACTTCATGCAGTGAATTTGGAGAAGTGCTTACAATGGTGTTTCATATTAATCAAAACAATAGTCTTGGCAAGAAGACAGGGTGTCTGAATCCTGCTTGAGCAGGCAACTTTTAGAAACAGAGAGAGGTCAGGCATAGTCAAAGAATGGCACAGTTAAACAAGACTGTCATACTTCACATGTTTATTATAGCTTAAATGAAAATAATTGAACTGACCACTGTATGCATATTCAAAGGCAGTCTTTGTCCCATATTTTGTTAACACACATTTGTATATGAAGTTAAACTGGCCCATTAACAACACACTGAAAAGGTAACATAATATGCGGCTAGGAGGGTGTGACAGGCTGGCTGCAGGGAGGAACTCAGACCAGAGAGAGAAACCCACAGACAGACGGTGGTGATGAGAAGCTGAGTGCAAATGGTAGCACTCAGTTTATTAACAAAGTAAAAGGTTTAAGGTTTAAACAGAACACAAAAACAGGACACAGCACTTCACGCCAAAATAAAGAGACAAACAAAACGGACTATACAGTAAACAGACACACAAACAGACACGGTGAGTTTTAAATAAACAAGTTTCCTGCTGGTCCTACCAGCACGTAATAGCAATTGATATTTAAACTTTAACTTTTATTTCTCCTCTCTCACCCGTTCTCCACTCTCGAACACCCAACCCTGAGTGAGTCAAACGTGCATCTATATATACTGTTGTGCTGGGATTCAATTACTAATTAATTATTCACTTGAATCCCAGCACGTGAATTAATTCTGTGCAACCCCGTACTCACATACTATACTTTAAATGCACGTGAAGTGATAGTGCAATCCTGTGCCTAAATATAATTATACAATTTAAATACTTGTGTTACACAGACCCGTTTATATCCCGTGTACCAATGACTATACACCAACATTTAACACACCACACGCAACATACAACATATAACCCACACATGCACACAGGGGCGGGGCACATTGCCACAGAGGGACATATATATTTTTGAGCCAACTTAATATAATCAAATAGAGCTGGTGTTACATATTCAAAACATCTCTCATATATACACATATACTTGTATTATATTATAGCAAGGATTCTGTGAACTTTGGTCCACCTGACTTTTTAGAAAAAGGAGGAGTTGGAAAAAGAGAGCGATGAAATCATGTTCCAATATTTTCTGGCAAGAAGTTATATCCAATTAGTTTTGAAAAAGGAATTGACCAGATCCTTCTAGAATGTATAATTAACTTAAAGATAAGAAATGTCAAGGCAGAGTGACGATTAGATTTACTTGGGACTTTTGATGTATTCAATGGAGGGAAAATACTATAAAAACCAAGGTAAAACCCCAGTCAAGTATCACGCGACTTGCTAACTACAAGCTGATGTGATCCATGCTCTGAAGATCTCTGAAAAACTGATTGCTGTTTGGTCGTATTCACAAGTCTCTGCCTTTTGAAGATAGTTCTTATTTTTCAATATATCCTACACTACACTTCCATATACTGGAAGGTAAGCATATATTTGAATTGAATATCTCTTTTATATTGATGCATTGCTATAAGGTATAGAAATTATGTTTTAGTCTTAAGAGAGTGATATATATATATATATATATATATATATATATATATATATATATAGAATGTTCTAGAATTTAGCAGTAGGCGTTTTTTAGCTTTTTTCATTTTATAGCCTAGGAGCTAAATATATGATAACCATATTCGTATTACTGTATGGTAGTACTAATTCTGTTAAACCTGTAAAGCACTGGATCACCCAGACTGTTTTTTACTGTGGTCTGGGCAAACCAACCAATCCAATTTTTAAAGCATTTAATAAACTGAAAAGAGCACTACTACTGTATTGTCTGAAAATTCATTTCAGACAATAATACCTAAATTAGATACAGGTTTAGTTTAAGATGTTTGTAGACCATAAACTTTTCACACCAACATACATGAGTAAAATATTTCCTTAACATAATTAAGTCAATACACAACTATTTTTTGCAAATTCTATTCAATAGTACTCTGTATAACAATCATAGTTACATCGTATTCAGGACTATTTACTGTGCTCTGTCACTGATAAAAGTTACTTATTACCTTGCAAATACCTTGCTTCTTTTATTTTTATACTTCTGATCTAGATACATAATCCATCAAGGCGTTGAAAGTTTAAATTACTTTCATGAACAACATTTAGTTGTCTTTTTTTAGGAGAATTAAATCTCTACTACAGTACTATCTAGTCATGTCTTAAGCCACCTGGGCTCTAAAAGTTTCATTACCTTCTCTGAACAGCATTTTGTTCATTCAGGAGATTTAAGTAAATATTGTATAGGTTAATAAGATGTCAATGGTATCATATGAGCCTATTTCATATTCAGATTAGTAGAAATACAAGTTACATGCTAATTGGTTGCTATATTTATGTGCGTCTTAACAAATATCTTAAACAAATATTTTTTTCTTTTTCTGTGCAAGTAAGTATTTTATCTTTAATAATTTAGATAATGTTTATTTATTACATTTTGTGAAAGATTTCACTGGTTAAGGTTCTTTTGCACCCTTTAAAATCAGACGCAGACACAGAACTGTACTTTTTAAAGCAATGTCGTGCAGTTTTATTATTAACAGAAATAAAATAAACAAACAAAACCCTAACTCCCACATGGGGTACTAAACAGTCCCAGCTTCCCTGATGAAAGAAGGAAGGGCATTCCATAATTTAGGAAAAAGCCCTTCCTCCCGTGTTAATTTTGTTGACCCTAGGAACAACCAGCCCTGCATCCTGTGATCTTAGAGTGCAGTTTGGAAGATACGGGGTCAGTAACTTCTGCAAATAACTAGGTGCTAATCCATTCAGGGCCTTGTAAGTTAACAGCAAAATCTTAAAATCTATTCTATACTGCACAGGGAGTCATTGTAAGGAGGCTAAAACAGGGGTGATATGTTCACTTTTCCTGGTTTTAGTCACAGTTCGAGCAGCGATATTCTGAATGAGCTGTAAGCGAGACACCACACCTTTTGGGATACCAGAGAGAAGTGCTTTACAGTAATCAATTCTAGATGAAACAAAGGCATGCATTAGTGTCTCAGCATCAGATACAGAAATAATTGGTCTAAGTTTGGCTATATTTCTCAAATGGTAAAAAGATACTTTAGTAACTTCTCTAATAGAAGTCTCACGTGATCGCTCAGGATGAAAGATGACCCCTACATTTTTCATTAAGATTTAATGAAAGATTACTACGGTCGAGCTCCTGTAATCCCACATGTTTTAGCTGGTTCTGAGAGCCCACTAGCAAACCTCTGTTTTATCTGAATTTAGCATTAAATAATTCTGAGACATCCAACACTTGATATCTGCAAAAAAAGCAGCAAGTAACTCCCCAGGAGAAGTATTTCCTGGCTTTAGGGACAGATATAGCTGGGCATTATCTGCATAGCAATGGAAATTCACTGTGTGTGTGTGGATAATATCACCTAATGGTACAGCATATATAATGAAAATAACAGAGGACTATAGAGCCATGTGGAACACCACAGACAACTTCAGACCTTTCAGATTTTGCCTCCCCAACAGAGACTAACTGAAATCTATCTGAAAGATAAGATTTGAGCCAGGACAGGACAAGGCCAGACAGTCCCGCTGTGTTTTCAAGACAATTCAATAATATGGAGTGGTTTACAGTATCAAAGGCAGCAATTAGATCTAAGAGAATTAAAACTGATGGAAAGCCCAAGTCAGAGCTTATCAGCAGATCATTTACAACTCTGACAAGGGCTGTCAAGATGCTATGTTGTCTCCATGGTTTACATACAGTCTTGTATATCACAGGACTGCTACTGAACACTTTAACATTTTGTTTTAATGTGTAAGCATGTATAGCCCACTGCATAGCAGCACCAGTCTTTCAGAGCCTGTTGGATCCCATGAGAAGAGGGTTGCGTCTAGCAGCTTTGCCGTGATAGCCAGAATGATGGAGATGCTTTCTGACTGCTAACATTGATATGCCTGCAGTTCATACTAGAAGTGAAGCCTATGGAACCTGCAGATCGGAAGCATGTTTACTGCCAATGTGTTTTGTGAATGGAAAATAACATAAGATGTTAACATTTTCCTTTTTGCTATTGAACTGGGATGAAACAAAACAGTGCAGTTTCCTATTCCACTTCCAGCTTTGGCCGTCCTCCTTTTTCCTTCACATACAGTAATAACCTTTGATAGAATCCGTCTTCTTAGCAGGCGGAGAGCTCTGGCTGCAGAAATAGTAACACTTTGACAGAAAGGTAAGGATAATGGAACCCTGCTGAAAACACCAATACAGCCCCTCTTGGAAATCATTCTCACTTCTTTTGTGTTCTGAGAGCAGGATAAAAGACTGATGTCACCTGTAGATGTTTTATTATGGCCGCACTGCACTGGAAATCATATGCCGTTCCATTCCAGCTTATGGAGTTTACTACAAGAAATGACATATATCAAGTAAAATAAACTTAATGGCAGTAAAACAAAATACCAAATAGAAACGGGCTAACTGGATTTTTAAAGCATTTATTTACTGACTGTTTTCCAATTTATAAAAAAATATAAATATTATTAATAAACCAATAGTGGTATATATATATAAAAAAAAAAAAACTCTGTAGAAACCATATTAAGGCAAACTGGGCAGAATTCGTATTTTGAATTTTAGTGATTGTGGACAGGCTGGCTGTAGGGTTGATGTCAGGCCAGGAAATGAATCCACAACACACAGCAACTGCAGGCAAAACAGAGATGCAAAGGCGCTCAGTGTTTTAATAAACAAACAAATAAAAGATTTAAACAAAACACAGAACACTGCAGACAAAACAAACAGGGCGTTGGCCAAAATAGACAGACAAAACAGACAAAACAAAACCAAACAAGTACCTTGCTGGCCTCCAAAACGATAAAATTGTTATTTTCTTATTAGTTTACTGTCCTCTCTTTCTCTCCCATTCTCCTCTCAAACACACACAACCCCGAGTGAGTGAAATATGCACCTATATATACAATTGTGCCAGGATTCAATTACTAATTAAATATTCACTTGAATCCCAGCACGTGAACTAATTTGTGCATTCCCCATGCCTAAATACATATTACAAATATACATTTTAAATCACTGATGCTCCACATAGCCCCATTATATCCCGTGCACCAATACCTATACACCAACATTAACACACCACACGCAACATATAACACAAAATACGCACAGGGGCGGGGCACATTGCCACAGTGATGTATTATTTATTATTATTCATTTGAATTTCTTTGCAATTGACTTCAGCATATGACATTAATTAAATTGCCATAGAACCCGCCACTCTGTGAAAAGGCCACATACTGAAGATATTTTTCTAGTGGCACAAGGCATTGGCTTACAGGCATGGGGTGAATATGCCTTAATCTGGCAACTGAATAAAAAGAATCACTTTCAGTAACATTTTATGTCTGGAAGGGCAGTGAAAACTCAAACGTTCTGACAATGGAGTAAAAATAGTGTTTAAGTAGTATTGTTGTCAATCTGTAGAGTAACATTAGGGTTAAACAAAGTGTTGTTGTGGCGTCTTAAAAACAGGCCCACTGTAAGTAAAAGTATGTAAATACAAAAATGAATAAATCAAAAATACATATCTGCAGCTATAACCATTTTTCAAAGCAAAATATTATTATTATTAGTTTATTTAGCAGACGGCTTTATCCAAGGCGACTTACAGAGACTAGGGTGTGTGAACTATGCATCAGCTGCAGAGTCACTTACAACTATGTCTCACCCAAAAGACAGAGCACAAGGAGGTTAAGTGACTTGCTCAGGGTCACACAATGAGTTAGTGGCTGAGGTGGGATTTGAACCGGGGACCTCCTGGTTACAAGCCCTTTTCTTTAACCACTGGACCACACAGCCTCATGTCTTTAGAAAGACAGAAAACCTTCTTTGCTATAACGCGGGTCTCGGGGAACACAATATCAACGTTATAACAAGAGTGTTATAAACAGGAGAGGTGGTGGGGGGCACCGCGGGACACATAACGACACACATTTGTAATACAACTCAGTCTCTGTAATGCACATATAGTGAAGCAAAAATTTAACTTTTTCTTAAGAACATAAGAAAGTTTACAAACGAGAGGAGACCATTCGGCCCATCTTGCTCGTTTGGTTGTTAGTAGCTTATTGATCCCAGAATCTCATCAAGCAGCTTCTTGAAGGATCCCAGGGTGTCAGCTTCAACAACATTACTGGGGAGTTGGTTCCATACCCTCACAATTCTCTGTGTAAAAAAGTGCTTCCTATTTTCTGTTCTGAATGCCCCTTTATCTAGTCTCCACTTGTGACCCGTGGTCCTTGTTTCTTTTTTCAGGTCGAGAAAGTCCCTTGGGTCGACATTGTCTATACCTTTTAGGATTTTGAATCAGATCGCCGCGTAGTCTCCTTTGTTCAAGACTGAATAGATTCAATTCTTTTAGCCTGTCTGCATACGACATGCCTTTTAAACCCGGGATAATTCTGGTTGCTCTTCTTTGCACTCTTTCTAGAGCAGCAATATCCTTTTTGTAACGAGGTGACCAGAACTGAACACAATATTCTAGGTGAGGTCTTACTAATGCATTGTGGAGTTTTAACATTACTTCCCTTGATTTAAATTCAACACTTCTCACAATATATCCGAGCATCTTGTTGGCCTTTTTTAAAGCTTCCCACATTGTCTAGATGAAGACATTTCTGAGTCAACATAAACTCCTAGGTTTTTCATAGTTCCTTCTTCAATTTCAGTATCTCCCATATGATATTTATAATGCACATTTTTATTGCCTGCATGCAATACTTTACACTTTTCTCTATTAAATGTCATTTGCCATGTGTCTGCCCAATTCTGAATGCTGTCTAGATCATTTTGAATGGCCTTTGCTGCTGCAACAGTGTTTGCCACTCCTCCTATTTTTGTGTCGTCTGCAAATTTAACAAGTTTGCTTACTATACCAGAATCTAAATCATTAATGTAGATTAGGAATAGCAGAGGACCTAACACTGATCCCTGTGGTACACCACTGGTTACCTCACTCCATTTTGAGGTTTCTCCTCTAATCAGTACTTTCTGTTTTCTACCTGTTAACCACTCCCAAATCCATGCGCATGCATTTCCTTGAATCCCTACTGCGTTCAGTTTGAGAATTAATCTTTTATGCGGGACTTTGTCAAAAGCTTTCTGGAAATCTAAATAAACCATGTTGTATGCTTTGCAGTTATCCATTTTCAATGTTGCATCCTCAAAAAAGTCAAGTAGGTTAGTTAGACACGATCTCCCTTTCCTAAACCCATGCTGACTGTCTCCCAGGATATTATTACCATATAGGTAATTTTCCATTTTGGATCTTATTATAGTTTCCATAAGTTTACATAAAATAGAAGTCAGGCTTATTGGTCTGTAGTTACCTGGTTCGGTTTTGTCTCCCTTTTTGTGGATCGGTATTACGTTTGCTATTTTCCAGTCTGTCGGTACAACCCCTGAGTCTGTTGCATGATCTTGGTTAGCGGTTTGTAAATAACTTCTTTCATTTCTTTGAGTATTATTGGGAGGATCTCATCTGGCCCAGGGGATTTGTTTATTTTAAGAGCTCCTAGTCCCTTTAACACTTCTGCCTCTGTTATGCTAAAGTTATTTAAAATTGGATAGGAACAGGTCGACATGTGGGGCATGTTGTCCGTGTCCTCCTTTGTAAAAACCTGTGAAATATGATATGCCCAGTTCATTCATTAGAATAGGCAATATTCATTTAGGGCATTTTTGTTTATCAGTACTGGGTGTGTGTAAGTTTACCTACTGGCCTACAATATACTGTCAATTACTGATATATTATTATTAATTTCCTGTTTGATTTTTTATTATATAATGACGCACCTGACTGCACTTAGGACCCAAGATGGGGTTCTAATAGCTGTGGCACCGGGAGTGAGACTACAGAGCGGTGGCAGAATGAATGAGCTGAACACATATTATATTATTACTGATTAATATAATAATACTCTTGTGCATTGCAAGCTTGGAATAGCCTTATGAAAGCTGGTCAGATTTAAGAAATGAGAATACCTACTGGCACAGCGCCAGGACGGGCACTGGAGGCTGGGGAATGCACAGAATAGCGCCATCAGGGCTGGTGCATGAAAACGGGAAGATGCAGCCAGAAGAGAATGTGCAAGTGTAGTATAAATCCCCCCCTATAGCCGGACTGTAGTGTGGAAATATACCTCTGCATTGTTGCTGGTGTTAACCGCCTCACATCAGTGAGTGCTGTTTTGTGGATTGTATTTCTTCAAATACTTTTTGTATTTCCTCATCCACAAAAGCAAAACTTTTGTTACAAAAGATATTTCCTATAATTATTTGTTTTCGAGAAATTTCTAGAAAGTATACATTTCCATTGGGGTATGTAAACTTTTGACTACATATATATATATATATATATATATATATATATATATATATATATATATATACAGTGCCTTGCATAAGTATTCACCCCCTTGGACTTTTCCACATTTTGTAGTGTTACAACCTGGAATTAAAATGGATTTAATTGGGATTTTTTACTATTTGATTTACACAACATACTTAACACTTTGAAGGTGTAAAATATTTTTATTGTGACAAAAGTTAATTAAACAAAAAAAAAGACATTTGTTGGTTGCATAAGTATTCACCCCCTGAGTCAATACTTGGTAGAAACACCTTTGCCAGGAATTACAGCTGTGAGTCTTTTTGGGTAAGTCTCTACCAGCTTTGCACATCTGGATCCTGCAATTTTTGCCCATTCTTCTTGGCAAAATTGCTCAAGCTCTGTCAAGTTGGATGGGGATCGTTGGTGAACAGCAAATTTCAAGTCTTGCCACAGATTCTCAATCGGATTGAGGTCTGGGCTTTGACTGAGCCATTCTAAGACATTCAGGTTCTTGTTTTTAAACCACTCCAGTGTAGCTTTGGCTGTGTGTTTAGGGTCATTGTCCTGCTGGAAGGTGAACCTCCGCCCCAGTCCCAGGTCTCTTGCAGACTGAAACAGGTTTTCCTCTAGAATTTCCCTGTATTTGGCTCCATCCATCTTGCCCTCAATCCTGACCAGTTTCCCAGTCCCTGCCGATGAAAAGCATCCCCATAACATGATGCTGCCACCACCATGCTTCACTGTGGGGATGGTGTTCTCAGGGTGATGAGCAATGTTGGCTTTGCGCCACACATAGCGTTTTGCGCTAAGGCCAAAAAGTTCAATTTTGGTCTCATCAGACCAGAGAACCTTTTTCCACATGTTTGCTGTGTCTCCCACATGCCTTTTGGCAAAATCCAAACCTGGATTTGATATGGGATTTTTTCAGCAATGGCTTTCTTCTCACCACTCTTCCATAAAGCCCAGCTTTGTGGAGCGTCCAGGTTATAGTTGTCCCATGGACAGTTTCTCCCATCTCAGTTATCTCCAGCTCCTTCAGAGTTACCATTGGCCTCTTGGTTGCTTCTCTGACTAATGCCCTCCTTACCTGCTCACTGAGTTTTGGTGGACGGCCTTCTCTAGGCAGAGTCACGGTTGTGCCATATTCTTTCCATTTTTTAATAATGGATTTAACGCTGCTCCGGATGATGTTCAAAGTCTGGGATATTTTTTTATAACCCAACCCTGATTGGTGCTTCTCCAGAACTTTATCTTGGACTTGTTTTGATAGCTCCTTGGTCTTCATGATGCTGTTTGTTTAGATATGCTCTCTAACAAACTCTGGGGCCTTCCAGAAACAGGTGTATTTAATCTGAGATCATGTGACACTTTAATTGCACACAGGTGGACTCCATTCAACTAATTATGTGACTTCTGAAGGCAATTGGTTGCACCAGAGCTTATTTAGGGGTGTCACAGCAAAGGGGGTGAATACTTATGCAATAAAGACTTTTCAGTTTTTTATTTGTAAATAATTTTGAAAAATATGTAGATTTTTTTCCCCACTTCGACATTATGGACTATTTTGTGTAGATCAGTGACAAAATATCCTAATTAAATCCATTTTAATTCCAGGTTGTAACACTACAAAATGTGGAAAAGTCCAAGGGGGGGTGAATACTTATGCAAGGCACTGTATACAAATATACAGTGCCGGAGAGGGAGGTGCTGCCAGTCCGAGTGCCGGAGAGGGAGGTGCTGCCAGCATTGCCACTGCTGACTGCACGTCCGGAGGAGCCGGTGCCAGCATTGCCACTGCTGGCTGCACGTCCGGAGGAGCCGGTGTCAGCATTGCCACTGCTGACTGCCGGTGTCAGCATTGCCACTGCTGACTGCACGTCCGAGGAGCCGGTGCCAGCATTGCCACTGCTGACTGCACGTCCGAGGAGCGGTGTCAGCATTGCCACTGCTGACTGCACGTCCGGAGGAGCCGGTGCCAACATTGCCACTGCTGACTGCACATCCGAGGAGCCGGTATCAGCATTGCCACTGCTGACTGCACGTCCGGAGGAGCCGGTGCCAGCATTGCCACTGCTGACTGCACGTCCGGAGGAGCCGGTGCCAGCATTGCCACTGCTGACTGCACGTCCGGAGGAGCCGGTGCCAGCATTGCCACTGCTGACTGCACGTCCGGAGGAGCCGGTGTCAGCATTGCCACTGCTGACTGCACGTCCAGAGGAGCCGGTGCCAGCATTGCCACTGCTGACTGCACGTCCGGAGGAGCCGGTGTCAGCATTGCCACTGCTGGCTGCACGTCCGGAGGAGTGCCAGCATTGCCACTGCTGGCTGCACGTCCGGAGGAGCCGGTGCCAGCATTGCCACTGCTGACTGCACGTCCGGAGGAGCCGGTGTCAGCATTGCCACTGCTGGCTGCACGTCCGGAGGAGCCGTGCCAGCATTGCCACTGCTGACTGCACGTCCGGAGGAGCGGTGTCAGCATTGCCACTGCTGACTGCACGTCCGGAGGAGCCGGTGTCAGCATTGCCACTGCTGGCTGCACGTCCGGAGCCGGTGCCAGCATTGCCACTGCTGGCTGCACGTCCGAGGAGCCGGTGCCAGCATTGCCACTGCTGACTGCACGTCCGGAGGAGCCGGTGTCAGCATTGCCACTGCTGGCTGCACGTCCGGAGGAGCCGGTGCCAGCATTGCCACTGCTGACTGCACGTCCGGAGGAGCCGGTGTCAGCATTGCCACTGCTGACTGCACGTCCGGAGGAGCCGGTGTCAGCATTGCCACTGCTGACTGCACGTCCGGAGGAGCCGGTGTCAGCATTGCCACTGCTGACTGCACGTCCGGAGGAGCCGGTGCCAGCATTGCCACTGCTGACTGCACGTCCGGAGGAGCCGGTGCCAGCATTGCCACTGCTGACTGCACGTCCGGAGGAGCCGGTGTCAGCATTGCCACTGCTGGCTGCACGTCCGAGGAGCGGTGCCAGCATTGCCACTGCTGACTGCACGTCCGGAGGAGCCGGTGTCAGCATTGCCACTGCTGACTGCACGTCCGGAGGAGCCGGTGCCAGCATTGCCACTGCTGACTGCACATCCGGAGGAGCCGGTATCAGCATTGCCACTGCTGACTGCACGTTCGGAGGAGCCGGTGCCAGCATTGCCACTGCTGACTGCACGTCCAGAGGAGGCCCTTCCACTGCCAGCATTGCCAGGGTTGGAGTGCACCGCACCACTGTCAGCCTTTCCACTGCGAGCGTTGCTGTTAGTAGCATTTTTGCTGCCGGAATACCTTGCCCCGATGTCAGCGGTGAGGACACCCCAGCAGAAGAAGGAGGAGGTAAGGAGACCTCCACCAAAGGCCCGATCACCAGCCCGCCGCCAAGGATCCATGAGGGGAGGGGGCTTGTGTTTTAAGGGGGGGAGGTGGCTGATTGCAGCCACGTGTTGCATTGCACCCTGCTGACTTTTTGAGAACAAAAAGAGACTAAGGTGGGGGCAATGTAACGATCTGTGCGTGTGTGTGTGCTGTTCTGGTTGCCATGGTTCCTGTGTTCTTGTGTTATTCTAAGCGACTTGAGATGTGCAGGTCTGCACATGATAAGGTGCTATATATAAATCAAAGTTGTTGTTGATTCCTGTGAAGCTGACAGAGCTGTGGTCTCTGTGTGGGTGCTGAGATAGTGTCCAGAGAAATAAAGAAGGGATTTGAAAAATATACACACACTGTACACTAAGTAGAATTTGTAAGTTGTTTATATGCTGGGGCAGATTCTCTAGGGATTTAACGGCTTATGGCGGTATTTATTGACTCACCCTGATCTAAGGATTGAAGTAACACAGTGTGATGATTTAGTATGAGTTGCTATTCAAGAAGCATTATTTTGCATCAACTGCAGCCTGCTAAATGAAGCTGTTCAATGAAGCATCTAAGGAGACAACAAACAGAGAATTGCAATAATCCACCCCAGAGGGGAGAAAAGCATGAATCCACACTCCATGTCAGATTGAGAAAGCACAGGGCTCAACCTTGCAATGTAACTTATCTTCATATCTGTCAAGCATGAGGCAGGCTGAGAGGAAGCACAGGACTTGTCAGTGGGTGTACCAACTGAGGGGCTCTTTTGTTTTCTGTGTTTAATAATGTGTTGCGTTCAGAAGGTGAGACATGAGAGGACAGGAAATAACTCAATCTTCCTGACTGGACCCGAGTTTCTTATGTTATTAACATTTTGGGCCTAAACTTAGTTAGATAAATGAATCCACATTCACTAAACTCCTCCAGTGCCACAGGCTAGATTTTCAAACATCCAAATTGTCATAAGCCCATTTTTTTTCTGGAAGGAAAAAAACACCATTACCAATTTTAAAACAAATACGAAACAACTTTAGACTACCCACAAGCTTCTAAATTCAATGTCATGGTTATTTATTTATAATTTTTCTTAACTTTACTAGGTGCATGTTTGCCATCAGAACAAATTGTGTTACTGACGATTTGGAATTAGCAGATTTGAGAATCTAGCTAATGAGTCTTATATAGTAAATGTCGGTTATTGGTTTCCTTATACGTGAAGTATACATTTTTAAGTAAAGTATGTAAATAAATAAAATAAAATACAGCGAAAGATGGAGAATTTTCTCCTCGGGGAAAATCGTAAATGGAAAATTCTGTAGTTTCCTAACTCCTCACGGAACTCTTCCAACATTCAGCACTTTTTAAATTTACTATTATTACCAGATACTTGGGAGGCTGGAAACATCTGCATCATTTGTGCAATATTATATAATACCAACATTTTGGAGAGTTTAGCTAAATAACACAGATAATGGAGCTAATGTAAAATCAAATAAAGGAAAAATTGTGATTTACTTAATGATGGTAATATAAATTAGGTAAGATTTACTGGAATTGTTTAGTTAGCATTCTGTACCGGTACATAAACAGAAATGATTAATAAAACATAGTGTATTCACAATCTACAAAGAATTGGGCCATTTATATTGTGTGAATGTTGAAAGCAAGTAAATGCTTCATCCAAGATACTACGTGATCCAAGCTTTGTATACTGTACCAGCAAAATGAATTTCAAACTCATTCCAAGACTCATTATAATTATAAGATGGACGATCTGGGCTGGCTGTCTTTGAGGAACTGGCATGACTTCCATTGGCATTTAATTATCTATAATTAGAAAAGTAATACATCACAGTTTCCAATAATACGGGTAAGAGTATCTGCCTTATTTATTTCTTGCATATACAAGGTTTTTTTTTTTTTTTTAATTATTTCACTGGTCTCTTACAAGCGCTTGATTAGTGCAGAATAAGGGGGATTTAATTTGAGGAACGGGGGTGCTTATGTAACATGGGATTAGAGACATAAAGCTGGACAGCTTGAGATGAGAAGAGCTGGACAAGACATATGACGTAAAACACTCTGAACTCTCACGTCTCACCGGGTCAGTGCAGCATCCCCAGGCAGCTTGGCTGGCAACTGAGCGGCGTGGAGAGTTAGGATAAAGAGTCTTGGTTCCGTGTTGGAGAGACGAAAATAGAGAACCCCCTTGGCGGGGCCCGGCTCAGCAGGTGGGGACTCGGCCAGCCAGAAGGGGCAGAAAGGTGCTCGGACCTGAAAAGAAACTAGGTAGATGGGATAGCAAGGTTGTGGCCTTGGTGAGGCTAGTGCATGAGCTGCGACAGGATAGTTGTGGTCGGGGGTTCCCTCTAGCCAGCAAGGAACCGCCGGGGACGGCAGTGACTTGGGCAGGAGGCCGACCCGGTCGGTCGGGGGAGTGAAAATCACTTCCCCCCCCAGAGGGATCCCTGTGCGGACGGAGTGGTATTAGAAATAAGAGGAAGTGGAGGAGGAGGGAGGAGGAGGACAAAAACAAACACTTGATTGAAACTGAACTACAGTGCCCTCTACAGCATCCACCGAATTACACCTAAAGGTTAACGTAAAGAAGTTGACTGGTACGTGAACCGCAAACAAAACAGTTAAAAGATGAACACCTTACCATTTAACTAAAGAGCAAGCTCTGTAGTAGAGAGGTCAGTACTTGTCCTGTGCTGATGTCAGTATTCTCAGTATTATTCATTGTTTACAAATCCAGTAGACATGTTTAAAACATGAAGCTATATGCAAATTCTGTTCAAGCTGAGAGGGCTCTCAGGTTCTTAGCTGCTGTGGATATTTTAAGATGCTGGCGTTTATCCCTGTTAATTATTTCTATTATTACTGGAAATCTTAGTGATTAGAGGTTAATGTGTTCTTTTTTAGCACTGTCAACGTTCTCTCGGATAGATATTTTTCATTAAACAGACCAACAATGCAGAACTGTTGCTTTTGGAATGCTTTTACATAATAGGCCTACAAACTTTTAGTACCGGTATTAATATTTCTCAAAACTGCCAGGATTTGTAAAAACTTAGTGTATGTGGCCCACAATCTACAGTGTGTATATATATATATAGAGAGAGAGAGAGAGAGAGAGAGAGAGAGAGAGAGAGAGAATAATAGATGGGCTTCAGTAAGTTACAGGAAAATAATTCCATCTCGGGTTTACGGTCTCAAAGTTTATGACGTCACATAAACCCGAGATGGTATTATTTTCCTTTAACTCACTGAAGCCCATCTATTATTTTTTATAATACATGGAGATTATCTGTGATAAAAAAAAGACAATAAACGGTGTTAAGGTTCAAATTGCAAGTACATTTAATGAATAATAGTAACGTAAATTAAGTCAACCTTAAACAACCTTAAATATAATTTTCTTTTTAATAATTTGGGAATGTTGAATTAAACTGGGTAGATAATGAACTGCTAAAAATAACATTTTTAAGGGTCAGAGTCGAAGATTATTTGTCTTGTTCGCTTGGTTGGTGCTGCCGTTGGTGGAGGATGATTGTAAATCTTCACAGAGACAGATTTGTTAAAAGTGCCTAAAAACACGAATTGTGGGTGTGGTCGAGTGATTTAAAACGAGACATTTTGTTTGAAAGTGGTCGGGGTGCACAGGAGTCAGATATGGGTCAAAGATCAGAATGATTCTTGCAATCGTTAACAAAGGGGCGTGATTGACGGTACATAAGGGGACGTAGCGAGGTGATCTGTTCCTTTGTATGGTTAAAGCTGAACTGGAAGGAGAACGTAACTGTGATCATGAGTGTTTTGTCTTGTCTAAAATCAACTTGTTTGTTGTTATTATACGGATTAACATGATCTGGAGCTGTCGCTACAGGCCAGCACAAACCCGGACAACACTGCACCTGTTCACGATAAATTGTATTTTCACCACGAGTACTTAATGATTTAGATTCTGGTATAGTAAGCAAACTTGTTAAATTTGCAGACGACACAAAAATAGGAGGAGTGGCAAACACTGTTGCAGCAGCAAAGGTCATTCAAAATGATCTAGACAGCATTCAGAACTGGGCAGACACATGGCAAATGACATTTAATAGAGAAAAGTGTAAAGTATTGCACGCAGGCAATAAAAATGTGCATTATAAATATCATATGGGAGATACTGAAATTGAAGAAGGGAACTATGAAAAAGACCTAGGAGTTTATGTTGACTCAGAAATGTCTTCATCTAGACAATGTGGGGAAGCTATAAAAAAGATGCTCGAATATATTGTGAGAAGTGTTGAATTTAAATCAAGGGAAGTAATGTTAAAACTTTACAATGCATTACTAAGACCTTATCTAGAATATTGTGTTCAGTTCTGGTCACCTCGTTACAAAAAGGATATTGCTGCTCTAGAAAGAGTGCAAAGAAGAGCAACCAGAATTATCCCGGGTTTAAAAGATATGTCATATGCAGACAGGCTAAAATAATTGAATTGGAGATTAGATAAAGGGGCATTCAGAACAGAAAATAGGAAGCACTTTTTTACACAGAGAATTGTGAGGGTCTGGAACCAACTCCCCAGTAATGTTGTTGAAGCTGACACCCAGGGATCCTTCAAGAAGCTGCTTGATGAGATTCTGGGATCAATAAGCTACTAACAACCAAACGAGCAAGATGGGCTGAATGACCTCCTCTCGTTTGTAAACTTTCTTATGTACTTTTATTCTTATGTACTACAGCACTCACTTTGGACTTGTGACAGTGTTTGTGTTAACTGTGTGTGTTTAAATACCGTGTTTATTGTTTCAGGACTGAACCCATGGATTTAACTGAGCAGTACTGTGGCGGAGTGCCCCACCTCTTTGTTTATTATTATTTATTTCATGATTTATTTGTAAATATAATTTATGTAAATGACAGTGCTATTTGTATTGTATTATTATTGGTGGTGGTATATATGTATTGTGTTTTGTGCAGACGGACGAAAGCCATCCGTCATTGTTGTTTACTATTTGAGACCGTTGAAAAAGCCGTTCGCAAAGTGTAGCTGGTGTGGATGGGGTTGAATCCCCTTCCCGGTAAAAGCTTGTGGGAATGTGGCTGGCGCCTTAATAGGGTCATTGTTTAATGGGCAATTAAGGCGCCAGCCACAGATATAGAAGACCCACTCCAAGCTCATTATTGGAGGGGTGTCCGACAGTGGAGAACAAGTGAGGAGTTGGAGGTAAAAGAGAATTCAAAGTAAACAATTGCTATACTTGTTTAGTTCCATTTGTTTGTTTGTTTGGCCAACGTGCACTTTTGTTTTGTGTTTGTTTAAATCTTTGTTTTATTATTTAATAAAAGTGCTGAAACGCCGTAGCGTTTCAGTTTTTGCCCCTCCATTCCTTGGTTTGACTCTGTTCCGTGACGTCACCACTCCTGCACACTGCAACCACTGTCACAAATACACATCGTTGTGTATTGCCAGTTCTCATTATTATTTACTGTTGTCATCAGACTTGGGATTATAAATAAACCACCATTTCACCAGTACTGTGTTGTTTGTCATTGTCTTGAGCACTGCATCACCTCTACACCTGGGCATTGCAAACCACTTTGCCACAGTCAAGTATAATCTTCTAGACAAATATGCCATTTTGAAGTCAATACTGCAGTATTATGCCCTTTTTCCGAATGGCTCAGGTTGCAAATATAGCCTTCATCCATGTATTATTTATATGTAATCTAAATAAGTGCCCCTGAACAGTTTAAAAATGTAATATGCAATATTCTGATGTTACGTAAGCATATGCTGAAGGATAAAGTACATGCAATCAACAATACATTTTGTGGTTCTGAGCTAATCTTCTCAAACAAGTAATGAGGGAACATGCATCTGTCTGCCTAATTGTCTTGTAATTTAAATTAAAGTTAAATGTGCAGAACAGTTTTTTGATGAAAAGGTATCCTGTGCTGGAACACCTGAATAATCTTATCCCAGAGGATCAAAATCCAACCATGTCAATGATGTTGCACCTTGTTTTGGATGCCAAGCAAATTTGGTCATTAGCAGAATACTTGTTTAGAATTTATAAAGAAGGATTTTTTAAAGGAATTTGAAATACAAATGAAACAGCAGACAAAAGGCTATAAGCTCCTTCCTCCAAATCGCTGTTAGCATGGATTTCTGAACTGAGGTTTCAGAAATGATGGTAGTCCATAGGTAATATGAGCTCATGACAAAAGCAATTAAATGATGGATGCATGATAATTATTTATTTGCCAGCAAACAATGAAGGGAATGTAAATAGGGTTCCACAGGTGTTTGAACAACTGACAACACCCTGCGCTGTCAGCCTTAAATGTGATCTCTCTCTGTACTTCACAAGCTGGGACTCTGAGCTCAATTAAAACAATACCTTCTTCCCCATTTTTTAACATGAACAAATAAAGTTGAAATAGCTGTTGTGCACTGCACCACTCATAGATACTGAGCAACAGCACAGAGCATTGCTGTACCTGTCTCAGCTGCTTTGAAAATCTGGCTGAAACTTTGAACATCTTAAAACAGGAGCGCACACAGACACATAGAACTATGAATATCAAGCTGTTGACATATGTGCTTACATATAGGAAGAACCGATGCAGAGGAAATAATGTGCTATACTTTTCAAATCATTTCTGATATTGTGCAATAAAGCTGTATCAAGCCACGATGAATATTGTCTAGAACCAGCAGGTTGGTTGTACTGTGTCAATATTCCCTGCCTTTGAATGCAGAAAATGTTACGTTGAAGATGACAAATTTAACAGTGACTGCGATTATCCAAGAGGATCTAATGTCAAACTAGAAATGTCAAGAGTCCTACTCAAGCTGAAGTGACACAGAGAAAACGTGCAAATCAGTTCTGACTTGCAGACCGATGATATCATTCACCAATCCAGTGTCTCTCTGACCAGACACTGCAGCTGATATCACTCACTGATCCAGTGTCTCTCTGAAGACACTGCAACTGATAGATCCAGTGTCTCTGAACAGACACTGCAGCTGATATCACTCACTGATCCAGTCAGTGTCTCTCTGAACAGACACTGCAGCTGATATCACTCACTGATCCAGTGTCTCTCTGAACAGACACTGCAGCTGATATCACTCACTGATCCAGTGTCTCTCTGAACAGACACTGCAGCTGATATCACTCACTGATTCAGTGTCTCTCTGAACAGACACTGCCGCTGATATCACTCACTGATTCAGTGTCTCTCTGAACAGACACTGCCGCTGATATCATTCACTGCTGATCCAGTGTCTCTCTGAACAGACACTGCAGCTGATATCACTCACTGATCCAGTATCTCTCTGAACAGACACTGCAGCCGATATCACTCACTGATCCAGTCAGTGTCTCTCTGAACAGACACTGCAGCTGATATCACTCACTGATCCAGTGTCTCTCTGAACAGACACTGCAGCTGATATCATTCACTGATCCAGTCAGTGTCTCTCTGAACAGACACTGCAGCTGATATCACTCACTGATCCAGTCAGTGTCTCTCTGAACAGACACTGCAGCTGATATCATTCACTGATCCAGTGTCTCTTTTCAGTAAAGAACAGACTCGATAATAAAGAGGAAATGCAGCTGAGACACACCCAAAGCTATAAACACTGATGGGCTAATGTGACAACAAGACTGATATTTATTTAAGAAGGTGGTGTCAAAATCAATCAGCGAGGGGAGAATCAACGCGCTCAGTGGCTTTGGGATACTGAAGCTTTAAACAGGGTAAACCCACAGTCAAGACCACAAGGGCTTCCTTTAGAGAAAGCTTCCTAAACTCCCTGAGGATGAACCATTGACCGTACAGTGAAATCTGGGGTGAAAAAGATGAAGGTATTCTGGTAGTAAATTATATAGTCATCCCACTGTAGGCAGACACTGAGTCTGGGGGTAAGACATACCTGTCTTACAGTGTGCAGTGATGTTTTGTATTATTTTAAAATACAGAACCTACAGTTTGTAGCACACACGCCTGCGTAAAATGGTTGTCCCTGACTGGACTGTTTGTTAAGCACAGGCTCCAAAGTAATTACTTTGTTTGGGATTTTCTGGTGTTGGTGGCAGTAAAATGGAGGTATCCATTAACAATGAAACACCTTGCAACCACGTGTCGTCGAATCTGTGCCACAGCGATATTGACAGTGTTGTTTCGAGTGTTTCCAATTTTTTGTCCCCAGATCTGGCACTCTACAACTATGGGGTCATATAAAGAAAGAAAACCTGCGAAAAGAACACAGGCAATTCCCAGTGAAATGGAAAAGAACACAGGCAACTCCCAGTCAAATAGAAAAGAACACAGGCAACTCCCAGTCAAATAGAAAGGAACACAGGCAATGCCCAGTCAAATAGAAAAGAACACAGGCAATTCCCAGTGAAATGGAAAAGAACACAGGCAACTCCCAGTCAAATAGAAAAGAACACAGGCAACTCCCAGTCAAATAGAAAAGAACACAGGCAATGCCCAGTCAAATAGAAAAGAACACAGGCAATTCCCAGTGAAATGGAAAAGAACACAGGCAACTCCCAGTCAAATGCTGAATTGTGTTTTCAGATGAAGACAGAGGAGAAACATTGTTAATTCTTGCAAAAATGTGCCCTCTTGTGTTCCTGTCGTGTATAAGCTGAAGACTGTCGGTGACAATAATCAATCCTGGATGTTCTGCAGCAGCTGCAGCAAATGATTCTGTTTCTATGATTCATCTAATTTCCCTACAGTACGTCTGCCTTCTCACTGTTCAGTGGTTCACAAACGGAAATATTCTCGCAAGTGTTGCGCTAATGCAATTGTGCGCTTTGTTACTGCTAGCCACTTATCGAAAGAACTCCATCATTTCTAAATAGAGCCCCCAATGAACGCAGGGTTTGGAACACTGGATTCGGTTAAAAGAACCCGCACGCGCAACACTCCTGAAAAAAGGGATGCTAGTCAAATCCATCACTATATAATACGTTTTCAGTTTGTATGTTTAGGTTTTTTGTTTTATGTTAATGTGAGAACCAAACGTACCGGTTTCGGAATTAAAGTTTTTCGCAAAGAAATTGAAGTATTTGAAATGAAGGTAAGCATGTTCCCTACATTTATTTTATATATAGTATCTATAAAAAACGAGTCATTAGTACTTAAAGTTAACAACAACAAATTACCAAAGCGCAAATTTACATGACATTGTTGCTTTGTTTGCATTATTATGTAATGTTAACAGTTAAACATGCATTTATTTAAAATCTTTTTATCTGAATGCAGTAAACCCTGGAAATAATTAGTTTTGCAAGATGCGTTTTAATGATATATGACATTTGGAAGTTTTTCAATTAGTAAATGCATGATAGCTTACAGTAATAACCGGTGTTGGATCAAGATCGCGTTTGCAACAGTGCGCGATTAATATCAGAGCCAAACCGTAGCTTTTTATACTCAAGCGCTGTTTCATGGTGGCAGCTTCAACATTTTAAATAGATTTTCGATAGTAGTTTAAAATAAATATATTTATGAATAGAAATGTATGTAGAAAAATAATCAGTTTGCATATAATTAACATTACAACAGAATATCATTAATTAAATACCACACACTGTGTTATGAATATATATATATTAAACGTGTTTGCACAGGTGTCCTCTTGTTTTGAGACAAAACTAATTACATTTCATGTAAATTTGTCCATAAATATTGCGCTCAGATTAACAGTAGTAAAACAATTACAAACAAAAGTTTGAATTGTATTTATTTTGTATTTTTTAGAGCTGAGTGGAGTAAGTTTATAGTCTCCTATTTGCAGACACAGTCAGGGAGGGTCATAACTGGAGAATTGCAGCATTGTGTTAATCAGACATTCTGCCAGTACCTTACAACCAACATGTTTGAAGTATGTTACTGATGGTCTCATTGGGTTGTGGTGATCCCATGACCTTGAGCTTGGATAGTGCTGCTATTGTACCTTATACAAGTATTACATCTTTGGGAAGTTTTAAAACTAATCTGTTACTAACCGCTGTTGTATTTTTGAAGGTGTGCAAGTAGTTTCTAGTTAATGTGCAGTTAACCCTGGACATTGAGAAACAAGCCTACCTGAAGTCTCAGCTCTCAACACTAGAGATCGGGGTTTAGCATTGCTCATCTAGTTAGAATCTGAAGAGAATATAATTGGTAGAGAACAGCTGGAGGTTTCTATTAATATGCACAAATAGAACAATATTGTGAATAATTTTAAAAAAGGGCTATTTATTGTCCATGGTTGCTTTTATAAAAGGCAAACATTTCAAATGTGTCATTCAGCCAGCAGAAACGACTGAGAACATCAGCAGCAGTGAATTATAGATTGGGTTTCTCCATGACAACGAGATTAACCCCTGCTCTTCTTTGAAATCTCTTTAATTTCCACAAAGGAGACGCTGTTTGATCGTAATACTCCACCCTGATTTCACTTACTAGTGAGATTAATATTGCATAGGATTTGTTACCCCATTGTGTACACAGAACTCAGTTTACTAGTGAGATTAATATTGCATAGAATGTGTTACCCCATTGTGTACACAGAACTCAGTTTACTAGTGAGATTAATATTGCACAGAGATGTGTTACCCCATTGTGTACACAGAACTCAGTTTACTAGTGAGATTAATATTGCACAGAGATGTGTTACCCCATTGTGTACACAGAACTCAGTTTACTAGTGAGATTAATATTGCATAGGATTTGTTACCCCATTGAGTACACAGAACTCAATTTACTAGTGTGATTAATATTGCATAGAATGTGTTACCCCATTGTGTACACAGAACTCAGTTTACTAGTGAGATTAATATTACACAGAGATGTGTTACCCCATTGAGTACACAGAACTCAGTTTACTAGTGAGATTAATATTGCATAGGATTTGTTACCTCATTGAGTACACAGAACTCCGTGTGACCCATATGCAAAGGCATCACAAAGGGAAACCTGTATGTGCCTTTCATCTGGTGACGGACAGCTCTTGTTGCGTGTGAACTGCACAGCGCAGTCAGACAGGATCAGTGGCTTTCAGTGCTGACAGACAGGCAGTGTTTAACACCTGTAGTTCAGCATTCGTCATGTCTGATGTCTTTTTATTTAAATCAGACCATTCATGGGTGGTTAATCTGCATACTAATTGGTGTAATTACTGCAATTCACTTAAATGAATTACTGTTATCACTACCTTTGTCAAAGAAAGTTAAACACAATCACTGCTGCCCCCAGAACGCCTTGTACTCATGGCTATGGAGATGTTCTAAAAGGGGGGGTACTGACTGTGGTAATGGTAATATGCCAGTGAGGAAACAGGCACAATGTATTTCCCCATGCTATTAAAGCCATTGTGGAAATTAATAAAATATCCATTGCTTATGATGACCATATTGTGAGCTGTTTGCATTATTGTGGGGATTTCAGCTGCATAGATACAGTTTCATTGAGGCATAATCTTCAGTCCCAATTCAGCATAGTTTTAAAGTAGGCTCATTGGATGTTAGTTGTTGGCTGTAGAAGCAAATATTATAAAGACAAATGAGGGGTGCAGCTGTTGACTTGAACATGTAGAAAACTGTACAGTATTTGTCATGTTCCGTACATATAGAATGTAATGTTTTTCCTTGTGGTAAAACCTCTTGCATGATGCTCACACATTATGCATATCTTACAAAGTCAATGATTATTAAGATGATGAGTGACAATGTATGGTATACTGACATGGAGTCAGACAGTTTTATAGAGTACTCAAGGTTGTTTCAGCCAGAGCTTGGATAACCATTCATTTATATGCTGCCAAACATGTAATTATATTATACATGTAGTTATTCCTACAGCCCTGGATTAACTTGTATCCCAGTTGAATAAATTGTGTTAGATGTGCCACAGTTTAATTTAAAATCAACGTCTTGGTTTAGTTATTAAAGTTCCAGTTCTGACACATTATAAGTGAATACCAAGAATATTCACTATCTGTGCTGGAAAAGCTACCTCGTAATTGTCACAACTTTTCCCTTTTTATTTCAAAGTGTTCAAAGTGTGAAATAATGGAGTTGCGGAGCCTGGTAACCTCTGCAATGATTATGTATTGGCCTTCGGGCTGTGTTTTACTAATGCTGACCTCGTGTAAATATTCTTTCAGTACTCAGGAGCAGCAGATAGAGTATACTGTTACTGGCTCACTGGTGTGAGTTGTATTGTGTAGATTAACCTAGAATGTTACATGTTCACGCTTCTTTTTATACACCAGGGACTATATGTAAACAGATTATATTCATGAACAAACAAGCCTTCCATTCACATGCTAATGAAGGGCCACAGACACGAGTGAGATCAGAGAAATGAATCTGTTTCACAACAAATCCTCCTTGCTGGACTACTGGCATTCATGTGATAATAACATTATTGTTATTATTATTATTATTATTATTATTTATTAGCAGACGCCCTTATCCAGGGCGACTTACAGTTGTATACAAAAACTACATGTCAAGAATTACAGTACAATTAAGAGCAAGATACAAAATACAATGACTTCAGTCCTAAGAAGAGCAAATACAAAACACAATTCATGAGACTGTGAGGAACAAGTGTACCTTGTACAAAGGCTTTTATTTGTATTCAGCTTGAAACTGATTACTGTCTGCAGGAGACAGAAGCAGGAATACTGAAGTACTGTTTGTCAAATGGCTAGAACAGAGGGAGCAATCTCATTGGCTGACGAATGTTCCAACCTGTGCATATATGTCACCACATCAGCATAGCTTGGAATTTCTAGAACCAGACCCGACCCCCAAGTGACCTGCAACTGGACATTAAAACCTGCAGACCAGCGACAGTCGTTGTACAACCCGTAAAATAAAATGTGTATGTAAGATCATTGAGGTATGTAGGGCTCTTAATTCAAGTTACACATTATAGCATTTTAAATTAACCAATGTTGTTGTTTTCTTTTTTTGTTGTTGTTGATTCAAAATGTAATTTTAATAATTTAGGTCAAATTAATCATTGTCCAAAATGTTCTCAAGGTAGGGGGATACCAATTCATCAATTCACTCTGGAAGGGGTGGGATAGGGTGTGGGGAGGACAGTTTATATGAGCAGTTGTTCAAATATGCTTATATTACACTAAAAAGTTTTATACCACAAGCGTGGGTATATCTAGCGTGGGATACATTTTTGTTTTTCCACTTAAGTGGAATAACATGCTTAGTGGGACCAGTTTCAAACATGTCTTTGCTTCCATTCCAATCCAGTGGGGTGCTGCTGAAATTGACTAAGCTCAAGGTTAAAAAAACCAGTCAGGGTTGGAAATGAATCTGCACCGAAGCAGAGTCTGTTGAAAATGAAAGTAAAGCTCTGCCAGGTAACATAATCCTTCAATTAATTGATTTAATATACAAAACTGACCCATTTAATTGCTATTTATTACTCAATTCATCCTGCAGTTTAGAAAAAAGAAAAAGGGTTTCTATGTGACAACATTTCTACGAATTTCTGTGCTGAATATGTGCTGAATTCTTCACCCTTGTGTGAATTCTATATCGATTTGTGTGATCGCAGACACGCAGAATCCTGGAGGGACTGGCGATTAAACTTGTTAGCTTGTGATTAAAAATAGTGTAGCGTTGTAAGTAAAGCTGCACGCAAAATGAAACTCAAGTAGGTGAGTAGAAAAACGTTCTTATTACATGTAGTCGTATAATGTTTCACACATGCTAACATTCTAAGAATTTAATATTGGTAAATACTGAACACTTAACTTGGCATGTTTTATGGTTATACATTAAAGTTTGGAGGGGCCCATCTTTCTCTTCTGCTTCAGCTTCTCATATTAGGCTGCCACACAAGGCACTGGCCATCATACCCTATTGTGAACGCAATATTATAAACAGGTGTGACAGCATATAGGCCTGTGTAATGTGGACTAATCTGTCGACACACTGTAATAATGCACAATGTGTTTTCAAAGGCAGCATGTGGCACTGCAGCCAGGGTGAGCAGTCGACACGAACGGAAAGGGGTGGAGGAAAGAATAAGGTAATTGATGAAAATAGAAATTCGGAGGTTAATGGTTTTTTTTTTTGCTTGAATACACCCATCTCACTGGCTAGCTGCCTAGTTGAATAATATAAATGCATCTGCTTCACTAGCGGACCTGCCTCTTTTAGCACAGCAGACAGCATTGTGGTCTCATGGGGACCAGGCTTTGATCCCCAGCCACTACTTTCATTCTGTTAAACAGATTATATACAGCTAACAAAGTCATCCCATAAATCTTACCAACCCTGCACTTCACTTTGTTTTGTACATCTCATATGTGCAGATTTGATTAAACATTCTATATTTATTCATTACGATACACTGTGTATGTATGTATATATATATATATTACAGTGCTCTCCCTTAATACTGTGGAACATGTTATAAGGCGGTACAGTCATGGCTCCCAATTGCCCCATAATGTCATTACACTAACACTCGTATTCTCATTATAAGGTGGAACCAGGGGTGAAATTCTGCCGGTACTCACTGGTACTCAGTACCAGGACTTATTTTGATGCCGGTACTGGCTACCAGGATTTATTCAATCTGCTTTTCTACCACCGGTCATGCATTCCGTCCACTCACACAGTCCACTAACGCAACGTTTCTCAAATGCGCTTTCATTCAGCACAGTTCATGCTGCTTGTATTCTGTTTCCTCATACTGCTTCTATTTCGTTAGCTGCTATTGGCCACCTTTAATGTCAGTATAACCACTGCATGTTGATTGGCCGAGCTTTCATTCCGATCAGATTTCATTTTGGCATGAGTCACAAATCTCCGCCCATTTCGCTTTGTGTCACTGCTCATTCGTTGATCAACAAGAGAAGACCTTAGCAGTGCAACGTGAAAACAGCCGTATGGAGTAAATCATTATTATGAAGTAATAATTATTTTCTTTAGTGTGGCAGAGAAACTATCTGAAATATTCGAAATGAACATTGCTGCACATGAATTTGAAGGCAAAAATCCATGCCAGTGTTTGCCATAAATTACATAGTTGATAAATATTTGAAAAAATGATCATAATGTGTTTTGCCTTGCACCGATTTACCACATTGCCATGTGTCTTTTGCCACTTTGTTTCTTGTGCAGAAACCACAATACCAGGGATAAAATAAAATAAAAAAAGTCTACTTTTATACTGTTTCTGCCTGAAAAAATATTTTTCTGGGATAGATCATGGTAATTAATCTACACAGAAACACAACAGATAAACACACAGACTATATTATTGTAGGATAAGTAATAAGTAAAAAATAAATTAAAAAAAGAAACAGGGATATATGTTCTAATCCAAGGCTATTATTGTAGCATGGCCAGGTCCTGTTGTAGGTGAGTGCCCAGGGTCTGGAAAGTATGGGGATGATTGCTGAGAATACTATGGAGATCTTGAAATAAAACTCCCTCTCTACAGCGGTTACTGCATAGTGTAATACTTCTTAATGCTTGTCATTTGAGGTTTAACTTAAGTGTTATATTACAGTACATGACTGAGTGATACAAGCAGAGGGTACACAATGCAATGCCTGCTAAGCTGGGGGGGGGGGGGGTGTGATCAAAATATTGAATGAAAGACTATATACCAAAATAGCATGACCAATTTGTACGCTATTTTTCCTAGACATTGTCTTTTCTTTTTCCACATGGTGACACCTCTCTATCAATAGGCTAATATTGACTGAAAATGTGAGTCAAACAGTTTCCATGTGTCCCAGATAGCACCTTCTTCCTGGCACAAGAATATCCCTCATTCATTGATCCAGAGGTAAATATTTTGAGATGCATCAGTGAGGTTTCTGAAGCAGCGAAACCACAGATGGGGTGGAAGACTTGCTCAGCACACATGAGAGGAGAGAAAATAGTGCTTGAAAATTGCAGTTCATTACATTGTCAGGAACAATAAGGCAGCTCCTTCTGGCTTTTGATTGCAATAGATAAGTCGAGGGATTGGATGCTTCGCAAACATATTCTAATGTTTGTCAAGCTAGACATCTATATTTAGTGTACAAAATGATGTGTGCTCACATGAAACTAAACAAATGTTATTAAAGTATCTTAAGGCATTGCAATATGTATTATTTTATGATTGATCTCACACTTATCTCTAGTAACGTGTGCTTCCACAATACTGGTTGGCAGATTGTCGGAATACATAGAACACCCCAGGAGGCAGACTGCTGCTCCCGGTACTGCTGCTGCTACCGGGAACTACTGTGCTATATACCGTATCCATATTTAGATTTGTATTATATGAGAGAAGCTGTCATTTACTTCATGCTAATGTTGGACTAGGCTTTCATCAAGATAAAATGAGATGGTAGTGGTGGGGGCCAACCAAGACGTAGCTTCACTGTAATATATGAGCCTTCAGCACTTGGTAACGTGGATTTCCTATTGGCCCGCTGTTGATGGCTGAAGTGTAATGCTGGTTCCAGGGATCTGCCTATTTGTGGTCTCCCTGGTGCATCAGCATGGCAACCGATTTATAGATTTATGACGTGGCTTATTCTATTAGCAGTACGGTTGGTCAGTTTGAGTGTTGCCTCGTGAAAAATAATGAATATTGTATAGTGTATTTATTCTGTTCTTTTTTAAAACAGCACATTTTGCCCCATAAGCAGTTTTATGAATGTCACAGGTCCAGAAACACCAGTTATATGGGAGTTTAGTCAGATCATGACTGAAACTGATATGCAACAGGGAGATGCAACTTTTATATATTACATGATAAATGTCAGGGATTTCCATAGCAAGTTATACAGTTATGTGAGGGACAGGCTCAGTTTTTACACAGTAAGTTAGGGTGTTTTTAGCATAAACATTTTGCTATCAGTACATCTGCATCAAACCATTTAGCAATATCTATAGCCCATTGTCATTTCATTCATTTACAAAAGGTATAAAAGTAACGCTGGGTATAATGGTGTAAAACCTGCACATACACACAGTTTCAGGTGCTGTTCACCAACAGGGATGAGCTCACTTGGCTGAAGTATATGGCAGGTATTTTGGAGTATCTCCAACTTCCAGCCTCTGGAGCTGATTGATATTCAGTGCTCATACTGTGCTCCGCTCCCTACAGCAAACTGGAGAGGATGATTCTCTTCAGAAGAACACTGCTGTTTCCCAGTGTTCATGCTGCAGCCTTCAGAGTGCTTGAGAAAACATTGAGAAATGACAAGGGGTCAACTGCAGAGTCTGCATCAGCATACAGCGCTGCCCCCTGATGGTCAAAAGCAACAATAGCACTCTAGAAAACATGACCGCTGTGTTACTGTGAGAGGTACACTTTGATAGTATACTCTGTGATTGAGGCGGATCGTCTCTATTGAAACATAATTTATGAGCACTTAAGAATCGTCCAGATGGCAGTAATTACTGTAATTTAAGCAGGAAATTTCAAGGTCATTAATTCAATTTTGACTGACTTTCTAAATTCGTCCAGCCTTGATAAATGAACTAGCTTGAGACTAATGTTCTATTTAAATCCAACATTCTATTTAAATATTAAGCAATGTTAAAATAGTTTGGCTTCTTAACTGGTCACCAAGGGAACGAAAGACAAATGGCTTAAGAAAGGTGCCTGCTTCTCTTAAAAAAATACACATCCTTTTTTAGTGTTTATTGGCAAGTAAGACCGTGTACTTCAGATCATTCTAAGATTTAGAGTTGCGGATGTTGTTTCCGTCTTTTCTATCTGTATATGATAGTATGTTATGCTTGATTTTTACCCAACAACAGTGTTATATCAATTTCAATGAATTCATTAGTGGTGTTAATGAAATGTTTCTGTCCTTGTTAAAGAAACCACGTCTCATCAACCCCTTCACTGCATGTAGGTTGCAGCAATAAAAAAAAAAAAAAACCTGGGTAAATTATGAGAGACAGCTGACCAACAAATGGTTAATGCACCCTTTTGGTATAGTGTAGAATTGAACATAAACCATACTTTAGTTGATAAGGGGCTATGTTAATATTCAATTTGAATCATAGCCAAACATTTCATTTGAATTAATGTGGCAAGATTAATACTTAATGATACACAGAAGGTAGTGTCAACTGGATTCGGTCCAGGGGTCAATTACACATTTTCCATTCATAAAGATTAATACTTAATGATACACAGAAGGTAGTGTCAACTGGATTCGGTCCAGGGTCAATTACACATTTTCCATTCATAAAGATTAATACTTAATGATACACAGAAGGTAGTGTCAACTGGATTCGGTCCAGGGGTCAATTACACATTTTCCATTCATAAAGATTAATACTTAATGATACACAGAAGGTAGTGTCAACTGGATTCGGTCCAGGGTCAATTACATTTTCCATTCATAAAGATTAATACTTAATGATACACAGAAGGTAGTGTCAACTGGATTCGGTCCAGGTGTCAATTACACATTTTCCATTCATAAAGATTAATACTTAATGATACACAGAAGGTAGTGTCAACTGGATTCGGTCCAGGGGTCAATTACACATTTTCCATTCATAAAGATTAATACTTAATGATACACAGAAGGTAGTGTCAACTGGATTCGGTCCAGGGGTCAATTACACATTGTCCATTCATAAAGATTAATACTTAATGATACACAGAAGGTAGTGTCAACTGGATTCGGTCCAGGGTCAATTACACATTTTCCATTCATAAAGATTAATACTTAATGATACACAGAAGGTAGTGTCAACTGGATTCGGTCCAGGGGTCAATTACACATTTTCCATTCATAAAGATTTATACTTAATGATACACAGAAGGTACTGTCAACTGGATTCGGTCCAGGTGTTAATTACACATTTTCCATTCAAAAGGCCAAGCTGAAGTAATATAAAAGCTTTCTTCTGTGCAAATATCCATCAAGCTAAATATCATGAGCAAACACAACTCTGAAAACAACACTACACCTAGTGCAGCACAGACCAGATATCGTGAGCAAACACAACTCTGAAAACTGAACACTACACCTAGTCTAGCATAGACCAGATATCATGAGCAAACACAACTCTGAAAACAACACTACACCTAGTGTAGCACAGACCAGATATCACAAGCAAAACACAACACTGAAAACAACACTACACCTAATGTAGCACAGACCAGATATCACAAGCAAACACAACACTGAAAACAACACTACACCTAGTGTAGCACAGACCAGATATCACAAGCAAACAGAACTCTGAAAACAACACTACACCTAGTGCAGCACAGACCAGATATCATGAGCAAACACAACTCTGAACACAACACTACACCTTATTATAACAGCAAGAGAAAATTATAACAGCAAGAGAACATTCAAAGATGAGGTTACATGTCTAAGAGACACAAATGGCACAAATAGACAAAGAAAAAAAAATAGCAAATATATTAAATGATTACTTTTCACAGGTTTTTACAAAGGAGGTCACGGACAACATGCCCCACATGTCGACCTGTTCCTATCCAGTTTTAAATAACTTTAGCATAACAGGCAGAAGCGTTAAAGGGACTAGAAGCTCTTAAAATAAACAAATCCCCTGGGCCGGATGAGATCCTCCCAATAGTACTCAAAGAAATGAAAGAAGTTATTTACAAACCGCTAACCAAGATCATGCAACAGTCTCTTGACACAGGGGTTGTACCGACAGACTGGAAAATTGCAAACGTAATACCAGTCCACAAAAAGGGAGACAAAACCGAACCAGGTAACTACAGACCAATAAGCCTGACTTCTATTTTATGTAAACTTATGGAAACTATAATAAGATCTAAAATGGAAAATTACCTATATGGTAACAATATACTGGGAGACAGTCAGCATGGTTTTAGGAAAGGGAGATCGTCTCTAACTAACCTGCTTGATTTTTTTAAGGATGCAACATCGACAATGGATAATTGCAAAGCATACGACATGGTTTATTTAGATTTCCAGAAAGCTTTTGACAAAGTCCAGCATTAAAGATTAATTCTCAAACTAAACGCAGTAGGGATTCAAGGAAATGCATGCACATGGATTAGGGAGTGGTTAACATGTAGAAAACAGAAAGTACTGATTAGAGGAGAAACCTCAAAATGGAGTGAGGTAACCAGTGGTGTACCACAGGGATCAGTGTTAGGTCCTCTGCTATTCCTAATCTACATTAATGATTTAGATTCTGGTATAGTAAGCAAACGTGTTAAATTTGCAGACGACACAAAAATAGGAGGAGTGGCAAACACTGTTGCAGCCGCAAAGGTCATTCAAAATGATCTAGACAGCATTCAGAACTGGGCAGACACATGGCAAATGACATTTAATCGAGAAAAGTGTAAAGTATTGCACGCAGGCAATAAAAATGTGCATTATAAATATCATATGGGAGATACTGAAATTGAAGAAGGGAACTATGAAAAAGAGTTTATGTTGACTCAGAAATGTCTTCATCTAGACAATGTGGGGAAGCTATAAAAAAGGCCAACAAGATGCTCGGATATATTGTGAGAAGTGTTGAATTTAAGTCAAGGGAAGTAATGTTAAAACTTTACAATGCATTAGTAAGACCTCACCAAGAATATTGTGTTCAGTTCTGGTCACCTCGTTACAAAAAGAATATTGCTGCTCTAGAAAGAGTGCAAAGAAGAGCAACCAGAATTATCCCGGGTTCAAAAGACATGTCGTATGCAGACAGGCTAAAAGAATTGAATCTATTCAGTCTTGAACAAAGATGACTATGCGGTGATCTGATTCAAGCATTCAAAATCCTAAAAGGTATAGACAATGTCGACCCAGGGGACTTCTTTGACCTGAAAAAAGAAACAAGGACCAGGGGTCACAAATGGAGATTAGATAAAGGGGCATTCAGAACAGAAAATAGGAGGCACTTTTTTTACACAGAGAATTGTGAGGGTATGGAACCAACTCCCCAGTAATGTTGTTGAAGCTGACACCCTGGGATCCTTCAAGAAGCTGCTTGATGAGATTCTGGGATCAATAAGCTATTAACAACCAAACGAGCAAGATGGGCTGAATGGCCTCCTCTCGTTTGTAAACTTTCTTATGTTCTTATGTTCTAGTCTAGCACAGACCAGATATCACGAGCAAACACAACTCTGAAAACAACACTACACCTAGTCAAGCACAAACCAAATATCATGAGCAAACACAACTCTGAAAACAACACTACACCTAGTCTAGCACAGACCAAATATCACGAGCAAACACAACTCTGAAAACAACACTACACCTAGTGCAGAAGCACAGACCAGATATCATGAGCAAACACAACTCTGAAAACTGAACACTACACCTAGTCTAGCAGAGACAAATGGCACAAATAGACAAAGAAAAAAAATAGCAAATATATTAAATGATTACTTTTCACAGGTTTTTACAAAGGAGGTCACGGACAAAACACAACTTGAAAATCCAACTTTACATAACACACCTAGTCTGGGCACAGACCAGATATCTAACCAAGATCATGCAAAACACAACAGACTGAAAACAACACTAATACCAGTCCCAAAAAGGGAGACAAAAGTGCAGCACAGACCAGATATCATTTGATGTAAACATGGAAACTATAATGATCTAAAAACAACTATATGGTAACAATACCTGGGTGACAGTCACATGGTTTTAGGAAAGGAGATATCATGAGCAAACAACAACAATGGATAATTGAAAACAACACATACATTTAGATTTGTAGCACAGACCAGATATCACTAAGCAAACACAACTAACATGTGAAAACAACTGATTAGAGGAGAAACTCAAAATGGAGTGAGGTAACCTAGTCTAGCACAGACCAGATATCCACTAGCAAACACAATTAATGAAAACAACACTACAACCTAGTAAAGCACAGACCAAAAATAGGAGGAGCAAACACAACATAAAGGTCATTCAAAATGAAAATTGAACACAAAATGACACAGAACCAATAGTCTAGGAGATAGACCAGAACTATGAAAAAGAGTTTATGTTGACTCAGAAATGTCTTCATCTAGAAATGTCGGGTTTGAAGTAGACCAGATATCAATGAAAAACACAACTTGTAAAAAACAACACTACACCTAGTGTAGCACAGACCAGATATCACTAGAAAGAGTGCAAAGCAAAACACAACACTGAAAACAACACTACACCTAAAATGTAGCACATGACCGGTGAGATATCAAAATCCTAAAAGCAAACACAACACTGAAAACAACAGGGGTACACCTGGAGATTAGATACAGACCAGATATCAACTCCCCAGTAATGTTGTTAGCTGACACCCTGGGATCCTTCAAAAGCTGCTTGACAACTCTGAAAACAACACTGGGCTGAACACCTAGTGCAGCACAGACCAGATATCATGAGCAAACACAACTCAAGCACAAACCAAATATCATGCAAAAAACTGAACACTACACCTAGTGTAGCACAGACCAGATATCATGAGCAAACACAACTCTGAAAACAACACTACACCTAGTGCAGCACAGACCAGATATCATGAGCAAACACAACTCTGAAAACTGAACACTACACCTAGTGTAGCACAGACCAGATATCATGAGCAAACACAACTCTGAAAACAACACTACACCTAGTCTAGCACAGACAAATATCACGAGCAAACACAACACTGAAAACAACACTACACCTAGTGTAGCACAGACCAGATATATCACTGAAAACAAAACACAACACCTGAAAACAACTGAAAACTACACCTAGTGTAGCACAGACCAGATATCACTAGCAAACACAACACTGAAAAAACAACACTAGTGTAGCACACCTGAGCAAAGTGAAAACAACACTACACCTAGTGCAGCACAGACCAGATATCATGAGCAAACACAACTCTGAAAACAACACTACACCTAGTGCAGCACAGACCAGATATCATGAGCAAACACAACTCTGAAACTGAACACTACACCTAGTGTAGCACAGACCAGATATCATGAGCAAACAACTTGAAAACTGAACACTACACCTAGTGTAGCACAGACCAAATATCACAAGCAAACACAACTCTGAAAACAACACTACACCTAGTGTAGCACAGACCAGATATCATGAGCAAACACAACTCTGAAAACAACACTACACCTAGTGCAGCACAGACCAACTCCAGTTATTCAGGAACAGGCAGTATTTCAACTGTTTCCACAGTGAGGGCTCCCTGGGAGGTTGCATGCTTGTATCCTGATCTCATTGAATCATCTGCAAGAACAGAACTGTAATTAAAGCTTATACCTGCCATGCTTTCTGCAGAGAAAATATGTAATTTACGATTTCCAGCTCTTTCAGCACGCTGTAACTTCACAAAAAGACAATCCTCATATAATGGTAACACTTTCAATCAATCAATCAATCTTTATTTTATATAGCGCCTATCATAGTGGACTACCATTATTATTATTATTATTATTATTATTAATATTTTTATTATTTATTTCTTAGCAGACGTCCTTATCCAGGGCGACTTACAGTCGTAAACAAAAATACATTTCAAGAATCACAGTACAAGTATTAATAAAATTAAGAGCAAGATACAAGTATGACAAAATCCGATTCAATTACGGAGCAGATAACAGTGTCAGTGATAGTTACATCAGGATATAATTAAATACAAAATACTACAGATTAAATAACACTTGTGACAGATTACAGTACTCTAAAGTACAGGATTAAATGCAGTAAAATCGGGAGCAGATAAGAGCAAGTAAAGCGCATTTAAGGAAGAGTGATAAAGTGTCCAGAGGGAAAAGAGGAGTTCTACAGGTGCTGTCTGAAGAGGTGAGTCTTGAGGAGGCGCCGGAAGGTGGTCAGGGACTGGGCAGTCCTGACATCTGTAGGAAGGTCATTCCACCACTGCGGGGCGAGGGTGGAGAAGGAGCGGGCTCTGGAGGCAGGGGAGCGTAGAGGAGGTACAGCCAGTCTTCTAGTGCAGGAGGATTGGAGAGGTCGAGTGGGGGTGTAGGGAGAGATGAGGGTCTGGAGGTAGCTGGGTGCAGTCTGGTCAAGGGATCTGTAGGCGAGTACAAGAGTCTTGAACTGGATGCGAGCGGTGATCGGGAGCCAGTGGAGTGAGCGGAGCAGTGGAGTTGCGTGGGAGAAGCGAGGCAGAGAGAACACTAGGCGAGCAGCGGAGTTCCGGATGAGCTGGAGAGGACAGGTGGCGGACGCAGGGAGGCCAGCCAGGAGGGAGTTGCAGTAGTCTAGGTGGGAGAGTACCAGGGCCTGGACCAGGAGCTGGGTGGCATAGTTGGTGAGGAAGGGTCGGATTCTTCGTATGTTGCTCAGGAAGAATCGGCAAGTGCGTGCCAGAGTGGAGATGTGCTGGGAATAAGAGAGGCAGGGGTCCAGGGTGACTCTGAGGTTCTTAGCTGAGGAGGAGGGAGAGAGTGTGGTAGATTCCAGAGGAATGGAGATAGAGAGATCAGAGGAGGGGGAGGAGGAGGAGGAGGGAAAGAAAAGGAGGTCAGATTTAGAGAGGTTGAGTTTGAGGTGATGCGTCTGCATCCAGGAGGAGATAGCAGACAGACAGGTAGAGATACGGGAGGGGATGGTGGAGTCAGAGGTGGGGAAGGAGAGGAAAATCTGAGCATCATCAGCATAGAAATGGTATGAGAAACCATAGGATGCGATGAGCGGGCCCAGGGAGTGGGTGTAGAGAGAGAACAGGAGAGAACCCAAGACTGACCCTTGGGGGACTCCTGTTGAGAGAGGGTGAGGTGTGGAGGTTGCTCCACGCCAGATTACCTGGTAAGTGCGGTTGGAGAGGTAGGAGGAGAACCAGGCCCGAGCAGTGCCAGAGATTCCCAGGTCAGCGAGAGAGGACAGTAGAATAGAGTGATCAACAGTGTCAAAGGCAGCAGAGAGGTCGAGGAGAATTAGGACAGAGGAGAGAGAGGCACCTCGGGCAGAGTTTAGTGAGTTAGTGAGAGACAGGAGGACAGTTTCAGTGGAGTGAGCAGAGCGGAAGCCAGATTGGAGAGGGTCGAGCAGAGAGTAGTTGGACAGGAAAGCAGAGAGCTGCCGGTGTACAGCCCGCTCGAGGGTTTTGGAGAGGAAGGGTAGGAGGGAGACAGGACGGTAGCTGTGGAGGGAGGTGGGGTCGAGGGTAGGTTTTTTGAGGAGGGGAGTGATAGAGGCTTGTTTGAAGGCAGAGGGAAAGAGACCAGAAAGGAGAAGGTGTTAAAGAGTTGTTAAAGAGGGAGAAGTGTTAAAGAGTTTGCGGATATCTGAGATATCACCATCAACAAAGCGCTTTACAAGATGCAGTAACAACAAGAAAATCCATAATACTTTAAATACAGAGAAATGCATAAAACATGATATACAGTAAAAAAAATGCATAAAACAATACAGTGAAAAATGTTACATTACGTGTCTCAATTACTGTGTATTTACATAGTAGTTGCTTAGTAAATACATGTGTACTTACACATAATTACAGTGTTATTATGCATAGTTATAATGCACTTATATAACCCTAACCCTAACACTAAACCTAACCCTAACCCTAAAATTAGTATTGTATCGTTACATGTATCAGCAACAAGAGTAAGCACATTGTAACTGTATAAGCACACATGTATTTACTATGTAACTACCATAAAACAGGTTTCGTAATGGGTTTCAATGCTTTACACATTGTTGTTGTTTTTCCAGGTTTTACGTGAATGCACATTCCCGGTACGAAAGCTCTGTTTAAAGGATGAAGTCCTTGAAAAAATTAAAATAAAAATGTAACAAGTAAGAAATTATTTAAATAGATTCTGCTTTGAATAAAAAAAAAAGTTGACTTTGAAACTTGAATTTTTACCTAGTTAATGACTCATTTTAAAGTATTTCACAGTATGCACAAGCCATCAAAAAGGGTCCCCTTACATGTTTTGGTTCCCAGTCCAGCTCTCTGATTGCGGTTCAGAATGAAAGGGACCTTTTAAAATGATTCATGTTGGTAAGCTCCTGAGTATAGTGCAGAAACGATTATCAATCAATGGATTATCAATGGACAAATGTAGTATTGGTATATTACACATCGATTAAGGAGGGCAGTTATATATTTATGAATGGACTTTACTGGATGGTGACATACAAGAACATTTAACCCTTTAATAATGTTACAAAGTTACCGCCACCACACTGTCCAGTGACTTCACACTTCACATCAGCAGGGTTATAAATACACTGCATTTTACTGTGCTGGTGACCACCATAATCTATTGTTATTTAGTAGTTTCTAGAATTATTTTTCATAATCTGCCTAAAAAACATGAGTATAAAGACAGACAGATTCACGGCCCTCATATAGCCACATTATTGCTAAGCAACAGTTTAATGGTTTAATCAATAAGTGAATAGCGTCAGCAATCTCAGGAGGGGGCAGTGAACCCTGATTTAAAAAGGAGTCAACCGACCAGGTCCTTAAATTGAATATTGCTATGTTGATATTGTTACAGCTGAACAATTGTATCCCATAAACAGATTAACACTGTGGTAGCAAAAGTCTAGAACATGGAAATAACGAGAGCATTGAGACCACCTGCTCTTAATGGTTAGCTAGTCTTTACATGAAGGTCAAAATAAAGAGGCAGTTTACTGCACAATGGTCTGCTTTGCATTGCAGTTGAAAAACATTCAGATGTTTAATACACTGTCTTATTGACAGTAAAAATTGTTTATATATTTTTTTTTTCAGGAAAACTGAGCACAGTAGTTATCAAGAAGATGTGGATCAAAGTCAGTCATAATGTTTACATATTTCTTCAAAAGAAAAAAGCCGATATTTTGGGCCCAAAAATGATTTGATGGAAACGCACAGCTTTCTGTTGAACAACACTGGGACAATGAATTTCACAAACTGCACTGCTCCTGAACCCACTGTTGCGCACCAAACAAAAACAGGCACAGAAAAAATGCTTATTGCCATAACACTGGGCATTCTAACATTCCTCACAACGCTGTTGAATTTTGCCGTCATTGCAGCCATTTGCACAACCAAGAAACTGCATCAGCCCGCCAACTACCTGATTTGCTCTTTGGCTCTTACTGACTTTCTGGTTTCAACCTTAGTAATGCCGTTAAGCATCGTGTACATTGTCATGGAAAAGTGGTCCCTTGGTTACATAATCTGTGAGGTGTGGCTTACCGTGGACATGACCTGTTGCACCTGTTCAATTTTACACCTGTGCGTGATCGCACTAGACAGGTACTGGGCAATCACTAATGCAATTGAATATGCTAGGAAGCGCACAGCGAAGAGAGCAGCAGTGATGATAGCTGCAGTCTGGGCTATATCTGTGTTCATTTCAATGCCTCCTTTGTTTTGGAGGCACAGCTACAGTACCAGCCACCTCACCCACTGTATCATTGAGCACAGCCACATTGTGTATACAGTTTATTCCACGTTTGGGGCGTTCTACATTCCTCTGACCTTAATTTTAATTTTGTACTACAGGATTTACCATGCCGCAAAGCACCTCTACCAAAAGAGGGGCTCAAGCAGACACCTGAGCAACAGGAACACTGACAGCCAAAGCTCCTTTACCAACTGCAAACTCTCCCAGACTTTCTGCATGTCTGATTTCTCTACTTCAGATCCAACGATGGAGTTGGATAAAACTAACGTTACAATTCGAATCCCCCCCTTTGAGACCGTAACCGAGCTGTCCTGTGAGCGGCAGCAGCTTTCAAGCTCCAGAGAGCGCAAGGCAGCCCGGATCCTCGGGCTGATACTGGGAGCTTTTGTCATTTGCTGGTTGCCGTTCTTCATCAAGGAACTGCTTGTGGGACTTCAGCTCCTAACCGCATCTCCTGAGGTCTCTGACTTTCTGACCTGGCTCGGCTACGCCAACTCTCTCGTCAACCCATTGCTCTACACAAGCTTTAATGAAGATTTTAAGTCTGCTTTTAAAAAACTGGTCAGATCCAAAGAGCATTCATGAAAAAAAATATATATACTGTATATATATATATATATATATATATATATATATATATATATATGTATGTATGTATATATATGGTGGCCTGTTACTGTAACATCATGACATCTTGCATATTTATTGGAATGTTTTAATTTTTTTTTAATAAAGTCTATAGTAAAAAAAAAAAAAAAAAACTTGAAATGACTGTACCTTCATTAAGATGGCTGCAGCCTGCAAGCAGTCTATATTTAATAATACAGCTTGTCATTGATGCTGGAGAAGCTTCTGTTGCTCATATCATGGTAATATATAGTAAATCTGTATAAAAGGATCACCAACGGCTTAGGGTATTGATATTTACATGGCAAACAGTCATAAAACAAATGACTTTTGTCATGTATCAGACTCTGGTGCTGACAGCATTTTAAAAGCACAGAAATGAATCACAAAAAAACTTATTACTAAATCAATTTACAGATCCATTTGAAATGTGTCTTTTTTTCCCCAGTAGAGGTCACTATAAACCAATGAATGATGAATTGAAGTTCCAGGATGTCTGAATCCTGTTTGTTTTTTTCAGTGGGTTGGTGAGTCTCTCTATCATGTTGCTGCTTTCTGTCACCTCAGTATCAAGGAGCCAGAGCGTCAGAGCTCTGAAAACTTTTAATATTTTCTGTTTCTATTGGTGTAATATTAATAATAATAATAATAATAATAATAATAATAATAATAATAATAATAAAGTCCCTGTGACTCTGAATTTATGGTTAGCAGTTGTTACATGCAGCCATAAAATGAAGGACTAGACTAGAACTACTAAGAAGTGGATTCATCTCAATGCAGGTAAGGCAGCTTATCAGACTAATAGAATAACTGGTTAAATAGTAAAGAGTGTAAATCAAGGGAGGTTATGATGAGGCTTTATTATACACAGGTTACTGATTCACACGGTGATTAACACTCTGGAAGCATTATTATTTATTTATTTATTTATTTATTTGGCAGATGCCTTTATCCAAGGCAACTTCCAGGTGTTACAGGGCAGTACAGGGTTACAATGCAAGATTAATATTTAAATACAGTCTAGTTTACAGTACATCCACACTATGATGAGCATCTATTCCATACTGATACAATATTTCAATAGGGGATTGAAAAGCAATCTTTTACAATCTGATAGTGACTTTAAGATTAGGATTGATGTAAAGGTTTGGGGTAGAATTGTGTTTTATGGTTAGGATTTGGGTTATGTGAAGTTCCTTGTGAAGGCTGTGGATATTCCTGGAGTATAGAAGGCATGTATTTAATGCCTTACTGCAGCACTGAAGAGCTTTCAGGGAAAAGCACCAAGACTAATCCCAGTACTAAAAGGTCATGAGTTATGAGGGTAGCTTGAGGGAACTGAACCTGTTAGTCTAAAAAAGGCTAAGACGAGACTTGAGTGGGTGTATGGATGAGTTTGTCAAGCCACGTTGTTGCTACTGATTATTTAGCAATATTTAAGAGCCTTCTGTATGCGATTCCAGGATCCATTAGCAGTTAGGAACCCAATGAGTATTGAATAGCCTCCTCCTGTTTGTAACATGTCCTATGATGTTGTACGAGTTCCAGATGCATTTAGATAGTCTGATAAAGTAACGGGTAAACAATGGTAAGTGTTGAATTGATAAAAAAAATAATTCAGTTTTCGAGTGCCGTTGGGTACGAGAAACTGTGGATTGTTTTCTTACCGATTCAGCACTTTGAGTTGTTTGTGCCACTTCAAAGATTTCTTTCTAATTGATACTTGTTTGATAATGAGATTCAAATGATTTCATTTGGACATTTTATTTGTTTTTTTGCTCTTGTTACGCTTCAAACATTTCATTGAAATCCCACACAGACAAAGTTGGCTGTTGTAAGTGAAGATAGTAGTGAGGACTATTCGGAGGCCCTGAAGTGCAAAACACAAACAATAAAAAATACAAAACACTTGCCAACAAAAAATAAAACAAGCAAACACAAAATAAAACACAACCAAACACAAAATAAAACACAAGCAAACAGAAAATAAAACACAAGCAAACAGAAAAGAGAACTCACAACGGAAATGAGGCAGTGATCAACTAATTCAGTGATCAACTAATTCAGATGAACCTGATTGAAATAATTGTTAAAACAACATCACACGTACATCTTATTCTTTCAATCACATTTATTTGAAACTTGCTATAACATGATATTTAAAATCCACATTGTCAACTGAAACAGGAGTAGATATTTTAAGTTAGGGTTCAATTAGGTTACTGACAACTCAGTTGGAATGACACAGGAGTACTTGTGAAACCACTAGTGACACAGGTATAAAATGCTGGATAGTGGCCCTCCAAGACTGGAACTGAGGAGCAGTGAAATAGAAACACCTGACAGCCTTGATCGTAAAGACACCCTGTGATCGTAAAGAAGAATAAGGTCTCGCGTGCATTGGCACCTGGCACTGTTACTAACACTGGAATTCTGCTCTCAATGACATGCAGGGCGACCTCTTGAGCAGGGCTGTCAAGGAGGGCCACAGGGTCTGCTGATTTTCCTCGGTGATTTAATTGGTTTAGTCATTGAATTAGCTGGATACATTTTAACACCTATCCAGACCCTAATATGTTGTACAGTATATGCAGCTGTACCTTGAACCAAATGCACAATACCATCCACTCTAAAATGCTTTGCAAAACAGATTAAAAGTGTCAAATGGAGTAAATAATGAGTTCAATTAAGTAATTGATAGCAAAATTTGGAACGAAAACCTAGATGCTGCAGACCTCCAAGAACTGAGTTGGCAGCCCTGCTCTTCAGTATTTCAGCATTAGCAACAGCTCCTATGAGCCTGAGACTGGAAGTATTACAACATTTCCACAGGTGTTGGACAACGGGAATGTGGTATCTAGTGAAATCTATGGATGGTCTTGGCTGCATCCCTGCCGGTGGTAGTGTTCTGAGTCCTGTGGCAAACATGCAAATATCCTCCAGAGAGACTCTATCCTTTCACTCTGAAATCTAAAATGTTATGTACTTCAATATATGAGCACAATACATTATTTATTTTCCCTATTGAAGTAAAGGGGCGTTGACACTGGACGCAGCGCGGCAGTGTCGCGCGGCAAAAGCAATGGTTTTCAATGAAGGCGGCTGCGTGCAGCGGCAGAGGGACGCGGCAGCGCAGAGCGGCGCGCAAGAGATCAAATATTTTCAACTTTTGCCGCGCCACGTCGTGACGTAACCTACCAACAGCCAATCAGGGAAAAGTAGGAGGTTCCTTTGCGAGGAAGAAATAAAAAAATAAAATGGAGGAAAAGCTGTTAGCTTTAATTTCAGATTTCCCGGCGTTGTATAATAATTAATAGTTACCGAGATATTAATAAAAAAAAGCTGCAGCATGGAGGTCTGTGGGTGTACAAATGGGATTACCGAGTGAATATTAAATATACATAGTTACGTAAATGAGATAATATATATTTTTTGTGCTAAACTCCACATTGAAAATAGTTATGCACCTGCTATTATTATTATTATTATTATTTATTTCTTAGCAGACGCCCTTATCCAGGGCGACTTACAATTGTTACAAGATATCACATTATACATTATTTCACATTACATACAATTACCCTTTTATACAGTTGGGTGTTTACTGGAGCAATTTAGGTAAAGTACCTTGCTCAAGGGTACAACAGCAGTGTCCCCCACTGGGGATTAAACCCACGACCCTCCGGTCAAGAGTCCAGAGCCCTAACCACTACTCCACACTGCTGCTACTATAACGTATGCATTTTTTTTTTTGATAAATTAACTGCAGACAAACTTTTAAAAGATAAAGCAAAACGTTTTATTTCGTTACAAGTTTTATAAAAAAAAAAATTATAATGTTTCGCTCCTCAGTTTTGTCTTTTGTCAGTGTCTTCAGTTCTGTCAAAACAGTTTTATTTTCCCTCTGGCATTTACAGTTTGTTGCTCGGCAACCAAAAGCCACTGTACCTGCAGCCGTGACGTAACAACGGACCGCCCACTGACCTTACCCTGCCGCGTTTGGTGTGAACAGCAGTGCAGCACGGCACGCAAGCAGGCGGCATGCGCGCCGCGTCCGGTGTGAACGGCCCTTTACTTATTAAGTTTTATTATTGAAAACGATTGTGAAATGATAAGCAAATAAAGCAATAAATTAAAGTAAATGTAAACAAAAATCACACCTTCACAGTCCATCAGGTAGTCTGCCCAGTAACCCATTATTCTAGACTCATCCCTGCACCTGTTACTTCCCACTGGGCTAAACTCCACTCTAAAAGGATTTTCCATGTCAACAGGTGTCACTTTCCCCTACTTTTTGATGTTTGGACGTGAAGCCAAACTGCCAGTAGATTTCCTCCTAGGGATTGAAGATGTGGAGCCTACCGCAGGAGCCATTGAAGACTGGGTTGCCGAGCACCAAGATGGGCTGAGGGCTGTGTACAAAGACACTAGGCAGCGGTTGGAGTATACAGTAGTACAGCGAGGGAGATTGAATAATGACAAGGTAAAGGATACATTTTTACCAGAAGGGCAATTGGTGGTTGTCAAAAATCATAGTGTCAGGGGGCGCAATAAGATACAAGATGTTTGGAGTCCTGTTTTATATAGGGTTGTGCGTACACCAAAGGATCAGGGTGCTGTATACGCAATCTTGCCTGTGGAGGGCGAAGAGGGGGTCCGACAGGTGCATCGTTGTGAGTTGCGGTCGGTCCCTTGGTCCCTGTCAGAGGATGTGGTTGGGCCGGTTCTAAGTGATCCAGATCCGGGTTTGAGTTGCCCAAACACCCCTAACCATTCTAGTTCCATCTTAATAGAACAGGATTCATTCTTCTTGGTTGAATTATATAATCCATCTGAGGATCCCCTGCCACCCACTCCTGTCTTGATCAATCTGCCTGAAGCCAGTAGAGAAGCGGTGGAACCGTCGTGCCAAACTGTGAGAAATACAGCAGGACAGCACACTAACTGGCATCATCTTCCGAGGTCGGCCTTACCTGGAGGTACTGGTATGGTGGGGAGTGTGAGGGTTGCTAATCTTCTGGAGCCTGGCTTAGACAGTCTAAACCCTAGCATTTTATTTAGGCCATGGCAGTGAATGTACTTATTTCACCGATGGGACATTAATGCATTTTGGGGGGTGGAATGTAGCAGGTGGGACATTACAACCCTGGGGAGGTGGCTTAGCCTTAACTAATTAGATAAGTTAATTATCACCTGATTGCTTTTACCTATAAAACGCCACGTCTGGCTGCCTTTAGGAAAGGCTGCTTAGTTTCTTTAATCCTCTCCTCCTGGTCTGCTGTGTTTTCCGATCGGAGTTCTATCTGCGGCTTGGTAAATTGGCTGCACCGCTTCACCCAGTGCAATTTTATTTATTTGTTTAATGGGTTATTTGTTTTAACGTGCTTTTTAATCTTGCCTCCTGTTTGTTTAGGACGGGTGTGTCTGTTTGTGTGCACCATCTGGAGGTATTGTTTGTATTTTATATACATATATATTGATTCTTTATGAACTGTGGCTGGTATTATTTTGTAATGCTTGTGTTTGTGTTTGCAGAATTCTGGAGTGCCAGCCACTGTTTCTCTTACCGTTGTTCTGTATTTTATTTTATTGTTCAACTGTATTTATTGTATACTGCTTCTTTTGACAGTCTGTTTATTTATTTTCTTTTTTTTATTTTCTTTTACTAGTGTACGCTCTTATGGTGCCACGCTCACGGACTTAACATTAAGATTAGACGATTCTCATTGAGAATACCCTTACCAAAGCTATCAAAGATTGTTTTACTCTGGTTGTTGGTTGTTGTTCCTCCGACTGTTATCAACTGGGATAAATTGTCACTTTAAACTTGGTTTGTGTCCACAGTATCATTTGATTATTATGGTTTAAAGCATTGTATTGTGGTTTACTTTGGTTTTGGTTGTTTGAGTTTTGCTGTGTTTTACTTTACACGTTCACTTTGTTTCTGTTGTGTGTGTATTAATTTATTTTCTTTATTTTGAGGTTTACCTGATCGGCGTGTGGTCGGAGGGAGTTTCTAATAGAGCTGCAGTTTACATTCTCGGCAGATTTCATGAGCATAAACATACCTTTGTTTGGTAGTAAAGAAGATTCTGTCTGATACCTCATTCAATTCTTATTTCACTCGATAATAAAAACTCTGTCTGCTGTCTCTGTTACCCTTCATTCATTTGAGGGGGATCTCAAGGTTTTATTATCTTTTCAGCCTCCAGCCAGAGGTTACATACAAGTATATTAAAAAAACAACTGTTTTTCAAAATCTTCTTGAAGACTGTGGCAAAGTGGCTAGTGAAGGGGAACAGGTGTAGCGGTGATGCGATGCAGGAGTGACAGGCAGACAACGGTATACAGTGGAAAAATAGTGCTTTATTTATAATCCAGGTCTGGTGACCGTCAACTAATAAACCCCCGGCTATACACACCAATGTGTAAAGCACGGGGATAACAAAACAGGGCACAGTCCCGAACAAAAAGGAACACACGGTCACCAGTCCTGGGTGAGTGCAGTCGTGCTGGTGCTTAGTGCAAACACAAGTATTTCGTGGACGGTTAGTGCAGTGGTGTTCGGATTGTGCTGACCCTCGGCGACAGCTCCGAGAGATGTGCTCTAACTGTCTGGTGAAGTAAAACACAAACAATTACCACACAGACAAACACAACACAAAAAACACGTATGACGTCTCTTTTTTTATTTATTGAGAGCTCCTCTCTCAGTCCTTCTCTCTCTCGCTTTACCCAAAACGAAGGAAAAAGAACAGCGTTACCCTGGTTCTATATGTAATCCCCAAGATGATCTAGGTAAACGGTTGCAGCTGCCTTATTACTTGCAGCTGCCCCTCGTTTACCTGTCAAATCAATACGGTCTTACAACAGAGTCTCGCTTCTTTCCAGGCTGACCCACTTCCCGGTCCCGAAACGAACTGTCAGGCCAGCCCTTCCAGATACTTCTCCTCCCCGTTCTTAGCGCCCTCACAGGTCGGGAGGAAGATTTATCACCAGAACTCATTGTATTTCTGTCACATATCCCACCGCTCAGAGTGGAGCCGAAGGAACACTCGGCTGAACCTACCTTTCCCATTACTCCCCCCTCCCGGGAAAAATAATCCGCATTTTGGTGGTCTTTCCCGCACGGTGTACCATATGGTACATGAAGGGCTGCAATGCCAGATACCACCGAGTTATCCGGGCATTGCTGTCCTTCATTGTGCTTAACCACTTGAGTGGGGCGTGGTCTGTGACAAGATCAAATGAGTGTCCCAGCAGGTAGTATCGTAAAGAGTGAGTAGCCCATTTAATGGCCAAACACTCTTTTTCGACCACGGAGTAGTTTCGCCCCGAGGTAACATTTTTTTGCTCAGGTACAATATCGGGTGTTCTACTCCAGCTACTTTTTGGGACAAGACTGCACCCAAACCTACATCCGAGGCGCCGGTGTGGAGGATGAATCTCTTGGTGAAATCTGGGGTAATAAGAGTGGGGGCCTGGCAAAGTTTACGCTTAATCGTATCAAACGCCCCCGACACTCAGCTGACCATTTAATTAAATTTGAGCACTCTTTTTGGTGAGGTCAACTAACGGGTTAACCACTGTGGCGTACTCGGGATGAAGCGGCGGTAATAACCGCTAAGCCCAGTAGTGACCTCACCTGAGTCTTGGTTTTGGGGATCGCTGCATCAACCAAAGCCTGGATTTTGGTGACCACAGGTCTCACCCTTCCATTTCCCATTAAAAATCCCAAATATTGAGTCTCTGTCTTGGCAAACGCACATTTCCTCAAGTTAGCTGTCAGCCGGGCTGCTCTTAGAGACTGAAGAACGGCTGCAACCCTAGCCAAATGCTCTCGCCAGGTGGAGCTGTAAATCACCACGTCATCAATATACGCTGCTGCATATTCATGATGTGGGCGTAAAACCTGATCCATCAGTCTCTGAAAGGCAGCGGGCGCACCATGTAGCCCAAATGGCATGGTTTTAAAGTGGAACAGCCCTTCTGGTGTTGAAAATGCAGTTTTTTCTCTGGAGCTGCGGGTTAAAGGATTTGCCAGTATCCCTTCGTCAGGTCCAGAGTGGAAATAAACCCTCGCTTTTCCCAGTCTGTCTAAAAGCTCGTCGACCCGAGGCATGGGATACGCATCGAACTTAGCAATAGCGTTTACCTTTCGGAAATCCACACAGAAGCGGTTGGTGCCGTCTTTCTTAGCCACTATGACAATGGGGCTGCACCACTCGCTCCTGGAAGGTTCAATCACCCCAAGCTCGAGCATATCCCATACCTCTTTGCGAACGCCACTCCGTCGACTTTCCGGGATCCGGTACGGTCTCTCTCGCACTGTGACACCTGGTGGAGAGATAATGTCATATTCAACTAAGTTTGTTCTGCCGGGCACATCAGAAAAAACATCGCTGAACTCCTCAATAAGCTTACGCAGCTCTCTTTGCTGATCCGGAACCAACTGTTCCCCCATGGAAATCGCTCTTGTGCTCGGGGTCTCTGGACAGGGGCCTAAATCATCCTCCATATTGCCTGGGGCTATAAATAAGACCTCCCTTGCCTGCCAGGGCTTTAACAAATTAACATGGTAAATTTCACGTTCATTCCGGCGATCGGGCTGTCTAATTTCATAATTTACTTTCCCTATAGCCCGAATCACCTCATACGGCCCCTGCCATTTAGCACACAGTTTTGATTCTGATGAGGGAAGTAGCAGCATTACCTTGTCCCCTGGTCGAAAGGTTCAACTGCATTTTGTTGTAATGCTGCTGCTGTCGGTGCTGAGCCGATCTGAGGTTGTCTTGGGCCAAACGACAGACCAAATCCAGGCGATCTCTTAGTAGGAGCACATACTACTACATTTTTAGGCGAGCCTTTGTGCTCTCCCCCCCTCTCTCAGCAGGTCGAGAATGCCGCGAGGCTGCCGGCCGTACAGGAGCTCAAAGGGGGAGAACCCCGTTGAACTCTGCGGCACTTCTCTCACCGCAAAAAGGAGGTAGGGAAGAAGCGATGCCCAATGTTTCTGCTCTTGTGTTACAAATCGCCTCAGCATCGACTTTAAGGTCTGATTAAAACGTTCAACCAGACCGTCCGATTGTGGATGATAAACGGACGTCCTGATGGGACGTATTTTCAATATTTTGTACACCTGCTGTAACGTATTGGACAAAAAATTAGTTCCGTGATCGGTCAAAATCTCCTTGGGGATCCCTACTCTAGCCATAATCTGCGCTAACTCGGTGGCTATTGCAGCGGCACTAGTGGACCTCAATGGAACTGCCTCCGGGTATCGCGTTGCATAATCCACCACCACTAATATATGCGATACCCGAGTCAGAAGGTAGCAAAGGGCCCACTATGTCCATTGCAATGCGCTCGAAAAGGAGTGGAAATAATCGGCAGTGGGACCAAAGGGGCGGGCGACTTCGACCCGGCGCTACTGGGCTGGCAGTCTGGGCATGTGGCTACATATCTCGACACATCAGTATGAAGACCCACCCAATAGAATCGAGCCAATATCCGTTCCCTCGTCTTCTCGGCTCCGAGGTGCCCGCAAAGGGATATCATGCGCCAGCCTCATGACCTCGGTCCGACAAGAAGGGGGAACCAACAATTGTGTTACAGGCTGTCCTGTGCCCGCGGCTAGGTTTACCCTATACAGTAATTGCCCCTTGATACTGAAATGTGGATATACTAGCCCCAGCGCCGTCAACATCCTTACCTTCAATGGACGGACCTGCCCCAAGCGTGCACCAGTGACGGGTCATTATGTTGGCCCCACACTAGGTCCGCGCTTGAGTACCACGGGTCCGGTACATCGAGAGGGGCTGGAATAACCTCTGCCCTAGTCGGCCCAGTAACCTCACTCTCGGTCACACTGTGTTCCCACTCCCTTCGACTGGCGTTTGTTACCATTGCAGCACTCTCCCACCAGACCCCAGCCTTGTCTCAACAACGCTCCCTCCCATTTCGCGGTCCGTCTCTCCTTATTTGTTTTTCTAGGACGGAAAAGAGGGGAAAACATTTCAGTGTGAAAAGGAAACACATCACCAATCTGTTCCTTTTTTTTTTTTTTTTCTGCCACGTTTACGTGTGTGGCTGAGACTGCCATTATTTGCATCAGTTCTTTGAATTTTGGCCAGTCTCGGCCCAGAATAACTGGGTGTGGCAACCTTTCCGCCACCCCGACTACAAGGTGACGTTTTATCGGTCCTACCGATAAATATACTTTTAATGTGGGGTATGCCGCCGTGTCTCCATGGATACAGGAGATGGCCACCTGACCTCGTGGCCGCCACGACACACCGCCCAGGAGAGCTGTCCTAATCAAGGTTTGCTCACACCCTGTGTCCACTAATGCGTGGGTTTTCACATTCCCTAAAACAACATTAATCAAACAAGGCCCCTCCCGACCATTTTCCCCACGCTACCAGTTTCAGGTGCCCAATTGCACGCGCCACGCCACACTCCATGGCAGCGGGGCATGACCTGGCCAGATGTCCCGGCTGGTGGCACCTAAAACAGATAGGAGGGACAGAGGGGGCATAGGGTAGAAATCTGTCCCGCTGCTGGTATGGCAACGGGCAGGGCAGCACCTCTACCCCAGCTGGGGCCAACCTTGGTCTCCATGGGGGAGGCAAGGGGCCCAATGGGGTCGGGCGCTCGGAGGTCTGGGTCCCGGGAACAAAGGGGTGGTGGTGGTGTTGGAGGAGAGGGAGGGAGAGGTCGGCTGCTCGAAGGGCAGGGGCCGACAGGATCCCGACCCGGCAGAAGTCAGGGAGTCTTCAAAGTCTTCCGCCAATTTGACCGCCTCCTCCAGGGTGTCAGGGTTGTGGCGCCGTATCCACGCTTTTGGGTTTCGGCGCCGACCACATGGCAGAACTGCTCTACCACAATGGCTTCCTCCATCTGCTGGGCGGTCTTCTTCCCGGGGGTCAGCCAATGCACCATGTGGTCGCACAACCGCTCTGCAACCACCCTGGGGCGTGTCTCCGGGCCTCCGGTACTCCCTAAACCGCGCCCGGTGGGTCTCCGTAGTTATATTCAGACGGCGGAGGATAGCCTGTTTGACCAGGTCGTAATCTGTGGCGTGATGGTCACTCAGGGCTTGGTAGGCTGCCTGAGCCTCTCCGATCAGGCAGGGTCCCAACTGGCTGGCCCAGTACTCCCGCGGCCAAGCCGCCGCGGTAGCCAGCCGCTCGAACGCCACCAGATACGCCTCCGGGTCATCCTCCGCCGACATCTTCATCGCCCGTGCCTTCGGGGGCGACATCCGCGGTGTTGTAGGTAGGGGCCGCCGCTGTAGCCACGGCCAGCCCTACCCGCTCAATGAGCGCCGTAGCGCTCCTCCTCCTTCTCTCCTCTGCGTCGCGTCTGCTCTCCAGCGCCTGCAGCAGCTCCGCCAGTGCGTTGCGGTCCATGATCCCTTAGTCTGACACCACGTGTGGCAAAGTGGCTAGTGAAGGGGAACAGGTGTAGCGGTGATGCGATGCAGGAGTGACAGGCAGACAACGGTATACAGTGGAAATATAGTGCTTTATTTATAATCCAGGTCTGGTGACCGTCAACTAATAAACCCCCGGCTATACACACCAATGTGTAAAGCACGGGGATAACAAAACAGGGCACAGTCCCGAACAAAAAGGAACACACGGTCACCAGTCCTGGGTGAGTGCAGTCGTGCTGGTGCTTAGTGCAAACACAAGTATTTCGTGACGGTTAGTGCAGTGGTGCTCCGGATTGTGCTGACCCTCGGTGACAGCTCCGGAGATGTGCTCTAACTGTCTGGTGAAGTAAAACACAAACAATTACCACACAGACAAACACAACACAAAAAACACGTATGACGTCTCTTTTTTTTATTTATTGAGAGCTCCTCTCTCAGTCCTTCTCTCTCGCGCTTTACCCAAAACGAAGAAAAGAACAGCGTTACCCTGCCCCTATATGTAATCCCCCAAGATGATATCTAGGGTAAACGGTTGCAGCTGCCTTATTACTTGCAGCTGCCCCTCGTTTACCTGTCAAATCAATACGGTCTTACAACAGAGTCTCGCTTCTTTCCAGGCTGACCCACTTCCCGGTCCCGGAAACGAACTGTCAGGCCAGCCCTTCCAGATACTTCTCCTCCCGTTCTTTAGCGCCCTCACAGGTCGGGAGGAAGATTTATCACCAGAACTCATTGTATTTCTGTCACAAAGATATATAAACAAAGTTATACGCTGATAGGACTTTTCAAGTTCTGTTTTATACTCTTCAAGAGTGAAGGGCTTATTTGTTCCTGGAATTGTGTTGACTTCTCTTCCATCAGGAAACAGTCGCACATATGTTCCCTCAAGTGTTGACTTCTCTTCCATCAGGAAACAGTCACACATATGTTCCCTCAAGTGTTGACTTCTCTTCCATCAGGAAACAGTCGCACATATGTTCCCTCACACAGATCCTTATTGAAAGCTTTGGGTTTTTGGGTTGCGGCTTGTAGAACCTTATTTGATGAGCTCTGTGAGTTGACAGAAATTGCCATGGTTTTCCCTCTTTTTGGTTTCATGGTCCCATCAGCACAGCGAGTCATAACTCCTACATTTATCTGGATGGATAAAAAAATATATATATATATATATATGTATATACAGTCTATATTACACCTCATGATACAAAATATATATTATTACATGAACACATGGACAAATCCAAAGTGCTTTGATGCCATAACAGATTACCATATATTCCATTTAACAATGTTATTTTAAATATACCCATATTATATATCTTTACCAAATTTCATTTCATAACAGTATTTTTAAAATATTATACTGTGATACAAAGCTGTAAAGATACAAACTGAAAAAGCTTTATGTACCAAAACATTACCAATTTTACCTACACTTTCTTGTCAGTGTTTGACTTTAAATTCTTGTTTGCCAAAAAACAATTACTTCTTTCATTTGTTTTCATATTCCGGTATTCCAGAAATCTTTACAGGGTTGGGGACTGGCTTTCCCTGTTTGCTATAATAATAATAATAATAATAATAATAATAAAATAAAGGATATGCAGGTTATGTCGAAACAAACAAAAAAAATTAGCATTCATTACTTGTGATGTTGACCCTTCAGCATTGTCATCTGCTGGACTCTGTGGTAGGAACTGCAGTTATTTTCCAGTTACCTCAGAACGACCTGCTACCGTTACCCAAATTCTTTCCACAAAAAGGAGAAAACATCCTAATCTAGAAAAAAGGTTGACCCTTAGTATTAAATTAAATACAAATTACTGTGTACTTGTGACAGAAAGACAACGATTCTTGGTGGTAAATCTCCCTCCCGACCTGTGAGGGCGCGAAGTAACGGGAACAGAGTACTCTGGACTACATGGCCTGACACTTCATTCCTAGGGTTAAAAGGAAGTCTGTCATTGATGTAACTTAAAACGTGAGTATCGATGTTTCTTAAGAAACTGCACAGATGCCATTTCTTAATCAGTGTTAAGTTTATTTCATACATGCAGGGAAACCAGTCCAAGTATAGAACCGATTACCAGTTGTTACATCTTTTACATGACATTAAATACCCTTCTGCATAGGTGTCTCTCTCCTCCTCATTCTCTGACACTTAACCAATAGAAAAGGTACAACACATTATTCTGTTACCATATATTTAATTTTGTGCGTCTGTGTGTAATCTAGTGTGACGACCTCTGAACTCAGTGCATTCTTCAGACCCCTGGTGGTGCCCCAAAAAGGTCCATACATCTGGTTTTTGTCATCTTCCTTGTTCCTATCTCTCCGTTTTGCCTGAGACCCTTTGAGTCCAGTGGCATTATCTCTTATTCTCCCTGTGAACCTTTGGGTCCAACGGCAGTCCCTGGGAGCCTTTTAGCTCCTTTATGCTTTGTATTCCCAAAAGTCTTAGAGCCTGGCACCTTCTGGTCCACAGCATTGTTATCTTGTTAGCTTGCAGTCAATGTTGGACAAGAAGCTTGTAGACGCAAGGTCTCTTATCAATTGTTAGCTGTACATGCAATTTGAACCAAACAGTCTGCTATCTGCAATATTAGTCTCTTTTCAGAAAAGAACACCAGTATAGCTCTGCCAGTCCACATGTGTAGCAAACTGCTAATCAATTCTCGATCCATGTTTTCCAACATACCCTACTTTTAGAGTAGAAGATGGAGGGGGGTGACCCGCTACAACCAAGTTGCTGACGTGATCCCGAGCCCTCAGATGTCCTCTTTGCTGGTTCTGAGTAGTCACATCAAGTAACGTGTTCGTATAATATATTATAGTGAAGCATGTTCCTCTCATTCTAAATCTCTACATTATGTGTAAGTATCTACCTTGCCTTCGCTGTTTCTATATGTAAGTGTGCTATAAGCAAAAACACAACAAAACAAAAAATGAAAAATAAACATAGAAAAATACAGTAAATTCAGTTAATATCACTGTACACAGGTGTTATTTCTTATTCATGGTGGCTCCCAGTAAGTTTACAGTTTCCCATCTGCCAATGGTCCTTTCTAACTGTCGGTGTTGTTTTTTCCACCAAAAACACTGAATGCTATTCCACAGGATCAATACTATTACTAGTAACAGTATTATTAAAACAATATAATCCCAAAAAGTGTTCCCTAAGGCCTGCCCTGACCATCCATATTGTTTCAATACAGTGGCTTTTAATTGTGCCAAATCAACTTCGACCTTAGCTTTGAGCAGCTTCTGTTCCGCTCTTTGTAGGGCTATTTTAACCAATTTGTGCACTTGAGAAAAAATGACCGAATATGAATCTAGATATGTGTCATCCCACCAAGCAGTAATTTGGAACTCCTCTGCTTCAGGTTCAGGTATATATATATCTCCAATCTGAACTGCATGTGTTGGAGCAAAACAAAATCCTGGAGAAGTCTGACAAGTTAAATCTCCATACTTAAAATTGGTATGGTTACTCAACACACACCATTGATATTTCCCAACCTGCACTGCTTTTTTCCACACCTCTAGTGGATGTACCTCTAATTCAGTGCTTATATTTCTATTAATTCCGGTGATTGCAGGACACCGCAAACCACATGACTATTTGTTTCATAACAGCATGCTTCATGCACCACACCACCCAGTTGCCTCGTTGAACTTTCCATGTAGCCTTTTCCCAAACTATCACTGTCTCATTGTGTAGTACTCCTATCGGTCTAATCTTCAAACTGTCTTTATACTGGTTATTAGGATCCAGGTATGGTATTGAGAGATAGAACCCTATGTGACCAGGTGGTTCCTTGCCATTCTCCTTTGGCCACACTAAACTAGCTCCCAGGAGGTCAGTCTGATCAGGGTGGATCATTGCCAACCTCAACCTGAGTTCCTCCTGTGCATGTCTAGGTACCACTCTTAGCCTAATGTCCATTATTTCTTCCTTCATTGTTTTTAAAAGGTCACCCGCAAATATTCTACAATCTATTGCTTTGGTCAAATTAAGCAGGGCTCCCTCTGTTCCATCCATTAGCTCATATATAGCTGTACCCTGGAGTCTAATCCCTTGATTTACATACATCTGTCCATTCCCCAATCTTTCTATTCCTTCTCCCACAGTACTTGCTATCCAAGCTTGCCCTTTTGACATTTGATAAATATCCCAGTTGTTTGCAACAGAATTTCCTGCACCAAACCAGCCTGCTATTTCATCAAAAGCCCCTCTTCCCACGTTTCTCATTACCTTCATACATCTGCTCGGCTATTCGCTCTTTGTAATCTTTTATTGTACTACCTATTTCCCTTTGAAGCCAATTCTGGATATTGGTGTGTTGCTTGCAATGCTGTTCAAATATAACAGTTAGATTTGTGAAATTATACATTACATACCATAATACTATATTCACATTATCCAAAACAGTTTTTCGTTCTGGTCCGAGAATGATACCTTCCCGAGGTAGGGGGTGCAAAGGGGGACATACTTTCGTAGTGAGTTTACCTCGATAGTACGGTTTACTGCCCTGTTTCAAGAAATTGGATCACCCCGCATGGAACAAGTGTAAATTACTGACGTACTCAATTCCTTACAGCAATCTTATGCCTCCCAATTTCACCCACCCGTCCTGCTCTTTAGCTACGCGGTGCAGTGTTGGTTTAACTCTGTAAGCTCATAATCACATCTTCTATTCGAAACTACAGTACTCTCAGAATAAACTCTATGTTCCAGCTGTGGATCCCCATCCTCTTGATCAGAACCACACTACTAACTTTAATCATTGCATCTCTGACAGCCTAAGCCATCTTTCCACCATGGTAACTGTTTCTCACAATCTGTGCTGACGATTTCTATCCAAGTTCCTACTGTCATCACATCGGTTACTTTCCCCTATATACATCTCTGAACATATTCTGCAGTGCATCCATCATGGTCTGTGCCAGTTGGTCACACTTTCTCAATTATTTTTTATTACCTAAAATGCTTTAATTACGCTCATAGCTTGTTGTAACTAATTTATAATTAACAATTATTCATGTTGCTCTAACACATTTAGGTGCATCATTATTTTTAACCTGTATTAAAATTACATCTTTCTAGAATCCAACATTCTAGACCATCTCAATCTTATGATGCACTTAAGACTGATTAAAACCTAAAACTATAACTTCAAAAATGATCACTATGCATTGAACAAGTACTAAAATAGTGCCTCATTTTAGACATATTCAACACTACAGCATATCATTCAAAGTTCACATGATTTCCAAAATTAATGTCTAATATAGGTAACCATATTTTTCAGTAGAACAGCTGTTTTCAATTGGTATTTCCATTCAACATAGGATGTCTCATTACCTTACAAGTACATATTAATATAGTATTATGTTCCTAATAACACTCCAAATAATCCATTGCAAGACACCAACCATTTTACCTCCCTAACATGGATGGCAGATAATGTCTTAACAATATCACTCTTATGTCATGAACAACACAAACTCCATACTCCCAGTGCCTCTAGAGGGCAATGGTACAACCTTTTGCAGTTTTTGTTATTTTACTGAACGTGATTAGTAATAAATTACATGAGACCTTCCCATCTCTGCACTCCAGGATCGCTGACATATTACCTTTAGTATCTTTAAACTAAGACAAATCTTTTCACCAATCATACATCTATACCCCAAGTTTATAATACGTAGTTTCATTATCAGGTATGTTAACTGAAATTAACAGTCCCCATTACATCCCCAAAATGTCACTTTAACGTCATCATAAATATTTCTTCTTTTGATATGCAGACCGGAATGGTTCCCCATATGTAAGAATGTCTCTGTGGTTTCAGATACTTCCTCATGACTGTCTCTCAGCAACTTACACTCTTGTTCCAGATATATGGTAGAGCTTAATTACTACATATCATGGACAAGCATTGTAAAGTTATGCAGGTTAATATGTACAGTTACTGTTTGGATATCCAAATTGTCCCACAAGTGTACTGGAACTTTCTGCACAAACTCTTCTGAAATGGTCCTCTCAGTTCCGATGAACAGCACTGTGCTTCCATTCCACATAAACGCCATCAATATTATCTCGGGACCTGTGGAGAACAAGTGCAGTATTTATTCTTTTGATTAATATCTGATTTAATTTCAAAATTCAAAAGGGTTAATTCTTGAATAGTCTCTTTTTCATCTGCATTGATAATGTTATTGCAATTCTAAGAATCGCCAATGTCTGTTAATTCTATCTTGTATTTTTTCTCAGAGCCTATGTCCACCCCATATTGTGAACATAATATAAAATATCAGTTCCAGCATGAACCTGTAGGAGAAGAGAAAAGCCTTAGACCTGTGTCTGTACTCTGAAAGTAACTACAAATCTCTATCTACTTCATTGCTCACAATTACTACTCTAAACTAACTGCATCAGTGCCCTTAGGAATTTCCGTTCTCCAGCAGGCTTGCTTATCAGTGAAACTAGTTTTCAAGCCAGTTTTCACTCCCTCATTTTTGTATTGCCAATTTCAAATTGGTTTCTCCCAGTTTGTCCATTATCTCATATGGACCTCCCAATCAGCCTTCCAACCCCCTTTTTTTTTTTTTTTTTTTTTTAAATTTGAATGGAGACCCTGTGTGGGGTTGGAATCAGTGCCTGTTTTAATGCCTCAAACAAGGCATGTGACCTTTAATCCTATTGCAACGTGTCTTGCTTGCCTGGGTTACCATTCAGGTGTTCATAGAGGGGGACAGCTAGTTCGCTGTATCCTTCCATGAACTCCTGACAGAATCCAAATATGCCCAAAAAGGATCTAAGGGGCAGATTTTTAATCAACTTTTTATTTCCTGGGTCAGGTGTGTGTCCTCCAGCTTCCACCTGTACTCCTAAGAAACAAACAGATGATTTCATTAATGCAGCTTTCTTTAGATTTAATTTGAGGGCAGCGTACTCCATGAGATCCAAGACTTCCTCCAGCAACAGATAGTGCTTCTCCGCAGTTCCCGTTGCAACAGTATGTCGTCCACATACTGTATGATATTACCTGGTTGAGAACAGTCCTGTAAGATGTTAGTCATACATTGATCTCTCCCTTCTTGGCAAGACATCCAGAGCACATATCACAATAACAGTTGAAAAGAAAGTTTACAAAGAAATGTATTCAAACGTTAATGTTTCTCAATAATGCATACAGAAATAAAAGTACTGCCTATTCTTGCTGCAATTAATAACAGCATCCTTTTTAGCAGATCAAAATAAATCAGGATCTATTATAGAAATAATCCAGTGAGAAAAAGAAAATGTGTGTGCACATAAACCTGACCTTCATGAGCACCTGTTTATGAGGCTTCCTTTTTAGAATGTGGTCCACAAGCTCTACCAACCCAGAGCTCTTTGGGTGGCAGAGGACGTGGAATCACTGTACTTCGCCAACCAGGGCGCAGGTTGCTTCATGCTTAAGCCAGCGAATATATTCTTTATTTGATTAATTTACATGGGCGTTTCCCCATGGTCAATTGTACTCAATGCATTTGTATTACTGTGAGTGCATAATTACTTTTGTTACTGCGACTGTCTGTTCTGTATTAGACAGTGAGAAGTTGACTTTATTTTGCATCACAATATTGCCATTAGCTCAGCGTCCTGTGCTGAACTTCCACAAGAGAGTATTCATACCCTGTATTCACAGACAAACACACAAACATTAACCAACAGACTGTCTATCATACCAGTATCACAATCCATCACGCCTGCAGTCCTATACTGCACCATCAATAATCTCATGTCACTCACGATTTATTCATGTTTCAGTTATCACATTAATCTAATTATCACCTCTCCTGTAAGAAGCTCCGTAAAATACTAATTGTAACCAACATAAACAAAACACATCGTAAACATGTGTGCAAACATCCCATTTCACATCACTCGTAGCTCTGAGTGACACTGCTTTTTGTCTCCTGCATCACTGCATTCTGATGCCTTAGCAGAAGTTGAAATCCCTGTAGATCACTCTGATATCGATTGTGACCTCTTTTTCCCCATTTGAATTGTATTTTATGCTCTCTAACAATTCAACTTTTTTTTTCCTTCTACTCGTGTATGGTAGTGTGCTTTAGCAACATCAGAATAAACCCAGTTAATACTGATAACATCAGTGCTTTATTAAACTCCGTGTTTTCCATTCAAAGAGAATGCAATCTCCCTGTTTAATTCAACATGAACTAAACAATCATTAATAAACAGACCCCTTAAAAATAAAACATCGTTTTAACTCTGCACTTTTTTTTAGCTAAATCAATAATACAAACTCTACCACTCATGTGATCTTGGTTCCAAATATGTATTCATAGGTGATTAATAAAATTCACCCGTGTCTTAAACATAAAATTCACTCTCAAACAAACACTTAACATTCATTCATGAAAATATTTTTAATAAAATAATTTCCAGGTCGATAATTTAATTTGTTTCAGATTTATTGATCTCCAAAAACATTTGTTCTCTTCCTAAAAGTCTTTTTTATTTTTTAGTCTGACTAACAGTGATCTATTCTCATTCTCTACATAGTCTTTTCTCTCTCTGCCCAAATATGGTCACGCAAGTTTTTTTTTTTTTTTATTCCTCCCTGAATCTGCGACCAGGGAGACACAGACCCTGCGTACCAAAACAATACCACCACTTTCTTTTCAAGTAAACCCTCTATCAGAAAGACAAAATGTTCCTCTTGTTTACCAATATAATCCTGAACAAACTATTAATTGTTGCTTTGTATATTTGTGTTATTGTTTTAGTTCAAAGGTTGGCCATTCCTTTGCATTCAAACACTAACACAACACAAATAACTCATCAATTAACCTGGGTCTCTTTCTCTTATCAAACCCTCTTACGATCGAGGCAAGACAATAAGTATTCATGCTGGTTCTTAGTACATAGTTTTTCTAAGATGTTACTTTATCTCCACGCTTAAGCAAAATCAGAATTACTCAAACAATCATTAATAAACAACTTCTTAATTACATTTTAATGTGACCTTTTAATTTTATTTTTACAACATGTATTCCTCAAAGTTGATATAGAATCTTTACCATTACAGTTTTTTTTTTTTTTTTTGTTTTTGTTTTGTTTTTTGTGGGCTACCAGTCTTGAATTGCCTTTGTCTTTTTCTTCTTACGAGACACACACTCCTGACCTGTCACATGAACATGTACATTACTGTTCTGTACATAGCTTCCCTTTTTGCCATGTTTTAAAACATAGTCTATGTTCCATATTCTCCAGTCATCCATTTGATGACCCTCAATATTATCTTCTAACATATTTGGAGTTGATCAGACTCCCAACAATACACGAAACTAACAAAAAAACAACAACACTTTTTAGTTTTGTCTTGCTTTTACCAATATTCCGTGTTTAAAGCTATGCTTAACGAAGCATAAACTTTTATTTTGGTTTATTGCACATTTAATTTACACTTTTGTATGTGCTATTTGGGCTTAACTGGAACTTATTGTCTGATTGTTCCTTATTTGTACCACCTATTGTGGACAGTTAAATAAGAGGCTTATCCTATTGCCCCCTTATCGTGACTTATAAACCAAACAGTAAAAACAAAGACAAAACAGGTGTAACAAATCCTCCTCTAAAAAAAACAAACATAAAACATAAACCGAGTATGCCCGTACCTGTTGAGCAATACAAGTCCGTGTAACTAGTCCAATAGACTCTACTGGCACATCATAACACTACACGATTTACTCCGACTTTTTTTTAGGAACCAGAGGTCCTCTTTCATACATAAAGTCCTAATAGTCAATACACTTTTAGTTCAGCGGTCAATTCTAGACTTAACTAAATATTTTAGTTCAGCGGTCAATTCTAGACTTAACTAAATATTTTAGTTCAGCGGTCTACGTTAGACTTAACTAAATATTTTAGTTCAGCGGTCTATGTTAGACTTAACTAATTGTGTCCTCAATGTACATGAATTATCAAGAAGTCAAAAGTCCTCTTTCATACTCTACCCTTGATTCTCACTACATTCTAAAAACTGCATATAAAACAATAAACCATTAACTACTCACCAATGTACGTGATTATATGTTCGAGCTGAAGTCCTGATTCAAAGATTCTCCACACCGTCTGGTCAGAAGTTAGAAGCAGTCTCTGTCCATTCGCTTTGTCCTGGTCCTGTGCGCACGGGATTCAGGCTGGGCAAATGGGTTTCTCTGCAGTCAGGTATCAACCCCCCCGGTATTTGGAAAAAAAAAAGTATCAGGAAACAGTCCGCAGGTGGCTCGCCAAATGATGTAACTTAAAATGTGAGTATCGATGTTTCTTAAGAAACTGCACAGATGCCATTTCTTAATCAGTGTTAAGTTTATTTCATACATGCAGGGAAACCAGTCCAAGTATAGAACCGATTACCAGTTGTTACATCTTTTACATGACATTAAATACCCTTCTGCATAGGTGTCTCTCTCCTCCTCTTTCTCTGACACTTAACCAATAGAAAAGGTACAACACATTATTCTGTTACCATATATTTAATTTTGTGCGTCTGTGTGTAATCTAGTGTGACGACCTCTGAACTCAGTGCATTCTTCAGACCCCTGGTGGTGCCCCAAAAAGGTCCATACATCTGGTTTTTGTCATCTTCCTTGTTCCTATCTCTCCGTTTTGCCTGAGACCCTTTGAGTCCAGTGGCATTATCTCTTATTCTCCTGTGAACCTTTGGGTCCAACGGCAGTCCCTGGGAGCCTTTTTACTTCCTTTATGCTTTGTATTCCCAAAAGTCTTAGAGCCTGGCACCTTCTGGTCCACAGCATTGTTATCTTGTTAGCTTGCAGTCAATGTTGGACAAGAAGCTTGTAGACGCAAGGTCTCTTATCAATTGTTAGCAGTACATGCAATTTGAACCAAACAGTCTGCTATCTGCAATATTAGTCTCTTTTCAGAAAAGAACACCAGTATAGCTCTGCCAGTCCACATGTGTAGCAAACTGCTAATCAATTCTCGATCCATGTTTTCCAACAGTCATTTAGAAAGGGGGCGGAGCTTCAGAGCATTAACTCATCGACCCGGAAGGAAAATGATGTGGCAGCCGCAGATTGGAGGAGCGGCTGCAATCGTTTACCAAGGGGTCATGAGTGACGGTATAAGTAGGGGACGAAGCGATGTAATCTGGTCCTTAGTTTTGGTTAGAGAAAACAACCTGGAAGGACCTGTGTTTTGTGTAACCGTATCGTGAGTGTTTGTTTGTTTGTCTCTAATTGTGTCTTGTTATTAGTAGATGGCTAACACGTTCCAGAGCTGTCGCCAAGTGCCAGCACAAACCCGGAACATCAATTCACAAATGTATTTGCACCACGAGCTCTAATTCACTCACTAACGGACTTGTGTATGTCTTTCGTGTGGGTGTATAAAGAACAGGACTATTACTTCGGGACAAACCCAGGGATTACAATTTAAGTAATACATGCCGCTGTATGATTTAACATCATTTATTGTTTATTGTTTGTTTTGCAGTCAGGCACTGGACATACAAACCCATTAAATGACTTTGCACCTGGATTATAATTGTCTGTCTGTTCATTGATCATCTGCACCTGCACACTGTTAACCATTTTGCCACAGTACTTCATAAATTTAGTCAAGGGTGATGACAAGAATGCAACGCGACTTGCAAATGGACCTTAAATAAAAAACGTCTGTTATACAATACGCTAAATACTTGCAAAGTAGCTCGGCACACCTAGTACTTTGCAGGACTGGCCGAAACCGCTGGTATTGACATTGCAGATATGAGCAAAACAACACACATCAGCACACAATAAGCACGATAATAAGCATTGCAAATTGCATTTCATGAGAGCAAAGGTTTATGGTTTTGTTCTTGTAACAGTGGATTACACAACGATTAAAGCAAGCTGTGACAAAAAAAAATAGCTAACTAGCGATTTTTAAATATTTGCATGTTCAGACTGGAAAATCATAATATGTAGATGCATTTTCTCTTTTTCTACAATAAATGCGTGGACACATAATGTATCTATTTATTAATTTTCATCTCTGTGAGGTTTTGGACCAAATCAAAATGTGACACACGTTACCACATACAAACCCAGTAACTTGATGGCGGGTACTGTCTGGGTTAGAAACAACATACCTTTGACAAGCAAAATAAATAAATAAAGTAAACAAATACATAAATAAATACACCATAAGAACTAGGCTTAATAAGCGGGTGGGTCAGAGTTGACTTGGTCCAGGCCTATCCTTAATTTCTATATTCCTCGGTGATTTTTTTAAAACACGTTTATCGTGACTGATCCATGATGTACACATTCCATTGACAAAGCCCTTACCTGCGACTTTTTTTGTCCTCATATCCCAAACCAAAGAATGCACGATCCCACTCGAAAATACGTGCATGTAATTAATTTGAATATCATTTAAAGAATTATACGAGAGAAGATAATCATAAATGTACGCCCACTTATACAATAGATCGAACGGTCCAGGATCATAGTGGGGTTTTTTTCCACCAATCAGAGATCTGATCTGTTTCTTCCACACCCAAAACCTGCCCACTCATTTCCGTTGTGAGTTTTCTTTTTTGTTTGCTTGTGTTTTATTTTGTGTTTGTTTTATTTTTTTGTTTGCAAGTGTTTTGTATTTTTTATTGTTTGTGTTTTGCACTTCAGGGCCACCGTAGTACAATGTTTTAGATGTAGAATATGAAAATGGCATTAGAAAAATAAAAATGCTAAAAACAAAGGAATGTGAACCAACAACAGAAAGTAAAGTTATTGATGGTTTTGCTAAATCTAAAACATGTGAAATTCTAAATATCCATGCCAGCTATCGGTTTTCAAGATGTAATGTAAATGTAAGTGGGCTGTAAGCTTGTTTGAACAGTGGTTAAACTTAACAAATGCAAAAGCTGAGTTTACATCTAAACATCCGTGTAATTGATGGAAATTTACAGTGATGATGAAATTGCTGAAATAGGAAATACAAATTAGAATGAGGGAAGTTTATGTGGAAGTGAATTTGTAATTATGAAAACTTACATTATGTTAATGTATAATTGTATTACTTTTCATAACAATATGAAATGCTAAACTGAAATCGAAAGCCCTTTCTAAGTGCTATGTTTGAAATGTGTAATACTATAATTAACTAATTGTTGAAATGATTAGCACGTATTAAAATGGTATTCACTTTTCTGTTTAATTGTTTTGACTGTGGTTTCATTGACGAATCAACAGATTTCTGTGGATTTGTTAATCAAGCCCTTTCTAAGTGCTATGTTTGAAATGTGTAATACTGTAATTAACTAATTGTTGAAATGATTAGCACGTATTAAAATGGTATTCACTTTTCTGTTTAATTGTTTTGACTGTGGTTTCATTGACGAATCAACAGATTTCTGTGGATTTGTTAATCAAGCCCTTCTAAGTGCTATGTTTGAAATGTGTAATACTGTAATTAACTAATTGTTGAAATGATTAGCACGTATTAAAATGGTATTCACTTTTCTGTTTAATTGTTTTGACTGTGGTTTCATTGACTAATCAACAGATTTCTGTGGATTTGTTAATCAAGCCCTTTCTAAGTGCTATGTTTGAAATGTGTAATACTGTAATTAACTAATTGTTGAAATGATTAGCACGTATTAAAATGGTATTCACTTTTCTGTTTAATTGTTTTGACTGTGGTTTCATTGACGAATCAACAGATTTCTGTGGATTTGTTAATCAAGCCCTTTCTAAGTGCTATGTTTGAAATGTGTAATACTGTAATTAACTAATTGTTGAAATGATTAGCACGTATTAAAATGGTATTCACTTTTCTGTTTAATTGTTTTGACTGTGGTTTCATTGACGAATCAACAGATTTCTGTGGATTTGTTAATCAAGCCCTTTCTAAGTGCTATGTTTGAAATGTGTAATACTGTAATTAACTAATTGTTGAAATGATTAGCACGTATTAAAATGGTATTCACTTTTCTGTTTAATTGTTTTGACTGTGGTTTCATTGACGAATCAACAGATTTCTGTGGATTTGTTAATCAAGCCCTTTCTAAGTGCTATGTTTGAAATGTGTAATACTGTAATTAACTAATTGTTGAAATGATTAGCACGTATTAAAATGGTATTCACTTTTCTGTTTAATTGTTTTGACTGTGTGGTTTCATTGACTAATCAACAGATTTCTGTGGATTTGTTAATCAAGCCCTTTCTAAGTGCTATGTTTGAAATGTGTAATACTGTAATTAACTAATTGTTGAAATGATTAGCAACGTATTAAAATGGTATTCACTTTTCTGTTTAATTGTTTTGACTGTGGTTTCATTGACCTAATCAACAGATTTCTGTGGATTTGTTAATCAAGCCCTTTCTAGTGCTATGTTTGAAATGTGTAATACTGTAATTAACTAATTGTTGAAATGATTTGCACGTATTAAAATGGTATTCACTTTTCTGTTTAATTGTTTTGACTGTGGTTTCATTGACGAATCAACAGATTTCTGTGGATTTGTTAATCAAGCCCTTTCTAAGTGCTATGTTTGAAATGTGTAATACTGTAATTAACTAATTGTTGAAATGATTAGCACGTATTAAAAATGGTATTCACTGTTTTCTGTTTAATTGTTTTGACTGTGGTTTCATTTTTAATCAACAGATTTCTGTGGATTTGTTAATCAAGCCCTTTCTAAGTGCTATGTTTGAAATGTGTAATACTGTAATTAACTGTTTAATTGTTGAAATGATTAGCACGTATTAAAATGGTATTCACTTTTTTTCTGTTTAATTGTTTTGACTGTGGTTTCATTGACTAATCAACAGATTTCTGTGGATTTGTTAATCAAGCCCTTTCTAAGTGCTATGTTTGAAATGTGTAATACTGTAATTAACTAATTGTTGAAATGATTAGCACGTATTAAAATGGTATTCACTTTTCTGTTTAATTGTTTTGACTGTGGTTTCATTGACGAATCAACAGATTTCTGTGGATTTGTTAATCAAGCCCTTTCTAAGTGCTATGTTTGAAATGTGTAATACTATAATTAACTAATTGTTGAAATGATTAGCACGTATTAAAATGGTATTCACTTTTCTGTTTAATTGTTTTGACTGTGGTTTCATTGACTGTGGATTTGTTAATCAACAGATTTCTGTGGATTTGTTAATCAAGCCCTTTCTAAGTGCTATGTTTGAAATGTGTAATACTGTAATTAACTAATTGTTGAAATGATTAGCACGTATTAAAATGGTATTCACTTTTCTGTTTAATTGTTTTGACTGTGGTTTCATTGACGAATCAACAGATTTCTGTGGATTTGTTAATCAAAGCCCTTTCTAAGTGCTATGTTTGAAATGTGTAATATACTGTAATTAACTAATTGTTGAAATGATTAGCACGTATTAAAATGGTATTCACTTTTCTGTTTAATTGTTTTGACTGTGGTTTCATTGTGAATCAACAGATTTCTGTGGATTTGTTAATCAAGCCCTTTCTAAGTGCTATGTTTGAAATGTGTAATACTATAATTAACTAATTGTTGAAATGATTAGCACGTATTAAAATGGTATTCACTTTTCTGTTTAATTGTTTTGACTGTGGTTTCATTGACGAATCAACAGATTTCTGTGGATTTGTTAATCAAGCCCTTTCTAAGTGCTATGTTTGAAATGTGTAATACTATAATTAACTAATTGTTGAAATGATTAGCACGTATTAAAATGGTATTCACTTTTCTGTTTAATTGTTTTGACTGTGGTTTCATTGACGAATCAACAGATTTCTGTGGATTTGTTAATCAAGCCCTTTCTAAGTGCTATGTTTGAAATGTGTAATACTATAATTAACTAATTGTTGAAATGATTAGCACGTATTAAAATGGTATTCACTTTTCTGTTTAATTGTTTTGACTGTGGTTTCATTGACGAATCAACAGATTTCTGTGGATTTGTTAATCAAGCCCTTTCTAAGTGCTATGTTTGAAATGTGTAATACTATAATTAACTAATTGTTGAAATGATTAGCACGTATTAAAATGGTATTCACTTTTCTGTTTAATTGTTTTGACTGTGGTTTCATTGACGAATCAACAGATTTCTGTGGATTTGTTAATCAAGCCCTTTCTAAGTGCTATGTTTGAAATGTGTAATACTATAATTAACTAATTGTTGAAATGATTAGCACGTATTAAAATGGTATTCACTTTTCTGTTTAATTGTTTTGACTGTGGTTTCATTGACGAATCAACAGATTTCTGTGGATTTGTTAATCAAGCCCTTTCTAAGTGCTATGTTTGAAATGTGTAATACTATAATTAACTAATTGTTGAAATGATTAGCACGTATTAAAATGGTATTCACTTTTCTGTTTAATTGTTTTGACTGTGGTTTCATTGACGAATCAACAGATTTCTGTGGATTTGTTAATCAAGCCCTTTCTAAGTGCTATGTTTGAAATGTGTAATACTATAATTAACTAATTGTTGAAATGATTAGCACGTATTAAAATGGTATTCACTTTTCTGTTTAATTGTTTTGACTGTGGTTTCGTTGACGAATCAACAGATTTCTGTGGATTTGTTAATCAAGCCCTTTCTAAGTGCTATGTTTGAAATGTGTAATACTGTAATTAACTAATTGTTGAAATGATTAGCACGTATTAAAATGGTATTCACTTTTCTGTTTAATTGTTTTGACTGTGGTTTCATTGACGAATCAACAGATTTCTGTGGATTTGTTAATCAAGCCCTTTCTAAGTGCTATGTTTGAAATGTGTAATACTATAATTAACTAATTGTTGAAATGATTAGCACGTATTAAAATGGTATTCACTTTTCTGTTTAATTGTTTTGACTGTGGTTTCATTGACGAATCAACAGATTTCTGTGGATTTGTTAATCAAGCCCTTTCTAAGTGCTATGTTTGAAATGTGTAATACTGTAATTAACTAATTGTTGAAATGATTAGCACGTATTAAAATGGTATTCACTTTTCTGTTTAATTGTTTTGACTGTGGTTTCATTGACGAATCAACAGATTTCTGTGGATTTGTTAATCAAGCCCTTTCTAAGTGCTATGTTTGAAATGTGTAATACTGTAATTAACTAATTGTTGAAATGATTAGCACGTATTAAAATGGTATTCACTTTTCTGTTTAATTGTTTTGACTGTGGTTTCATTGACGAATCAACAGATTTCTGTGGATTTGTTAATCAAGCCCTTTCTAAGTGCTATGTTTGAAATGTGTAATACTATAATTAACTAATTGTTGAAATGATTAGCACGTATTAAAATGGTATTCACTTTTCTGTTTAATTGTTTTGACTGTGGTTTCATTGACGAATCAACAGATTTCTGTGGATTTGTTAATCAAGCCCTTTCTAAGTGCTATGTTTGAAATGTGTAATACTATAATTAACTAATTGTTGAAATGATTAGCACGTATTAAAATGGTATTCACTTTTCTGTTTAATTGTTTTGACTGTGGTTTCATTGACGAATCAACAGATTTCTGTGGATTTGTTAATCAAGCCCTTTCTAAGTGCTATGTTTGAAATGTGTAATACTGTAATTAACTAATTGTTGAAATGATTAGCACGTATTAAAATGGTATTCACTTTTCTGTTTAATTGTTTTGACTGTGGTTTCATTGACGAATCAACAGATTTCTGTGGATTTGTTAATCAAGCCCTTTCTAAGTGCTATGTTTGAAATGTGTAATACTATAATTAACTAATTGTTGAAATGATTAGCACGTATTAAAATGGTATTCACTTTTCTGTTTAATTGTTTTGACTGTGGTTTCATTGACCTAATCAACAGATTTCTGTGGATTTGTTAATCAAGCCCTTTCTAAGTGCTATGTTTGAAATGTGTAATACTATAATTAACTAATTGTTGAAATGATTAGCACGTATTAAAATGGTATTCACTTTTCTGTTTAATTGTTTTGACTGTGGTTTCATTGACGAATCAACAGATTTCTGTGGATTTGTTAATCAAGCCCTTTCTAAGTGCTATGTTTGAAATGTGTAATACTGTAATTAACTAATTGTTGAAATGATTAGCACGTATTAAAATGGTATTCACTTTTCTGTTTAATTGTTTTGACTGTGGTTTCATTGACTTTGCCAGTGGATTATTAATCAACAGATTTCTGTGGATTTGTTAATCAAGCCCTTTCTAAGTGCTATGTTTGAAATGTGTAATACTGTAATTAACTAATTGTTGAAATGATTAGCACGTATTAAAATGGTATTCACTTTTCTGTTTAATTGTTTTGACTGTGGTTTCATTGACGAATCAACAGATTTCTGTGGATTTGTTAATCAAGCCCTTTCTAAGTGCTATGTTTGAAATGTGTAATACTATAATTAACTAATTGTTGAAATGATTAGCACGTATTAAAATGGTATTCACTTTTCTGTTTAATTGTTTTGACTGTGGTTTCGTTGACTAATCAACAGATTTCTGTGGATTTGTTAATCAAGCCCTTTCTAAGTGCTATGTTTGAAATGTGTAATACTATAATTAACTAATTGTTGAAATGATTAGCACGTATTAAAATGGTATTCACTTTTCTGTTTAATTGTTTTGACTGTGGTTTCATTGACTAATCAACAGATTTCTGTGGATTTGTTAATCAAGCCCTTTCTAAGTGCTATGTTTGAAATGTGTAATACTATAATTAACTAATTGTTGAAATGATTACTATACGTATTAAAATGGTATTCACTTTTCTGTTTAATTGTTTTGACTGTGGTTTCATTGACGAATCAACAGATTTCTGTGGATTTGTTAATCAAGCCCTTTCTAAGTGCTATGTTTGAAATGTGTAATACTATAATTAACTAATTGTTGAAATGATTAGCACGTATTAAAATGGTATTCACTTTTCTGTTTAATTGTTTTGACTGTGGTTTCGTTGACGAATCAACAGATTTCTGTGGATTTGTAGCATAAACTGTGGATTTGTTAATCAAGCCCTTTCTAAGTGCTATGTTTGAAATGTGTAATACTATAATTAACTAATTGTTGAAATGATTAGCACGTATTAAAATGGTATTCACTTTTCTGTTTAATTGTTTTGACTGTGGTTTCGTTGACGAATCAACAGATTTCTGTGGATTTGTAGCATAAACTGTGGATTTTCAACACTATACCTGCACTGCACTCCCCTTCTCTTCAAAGCCACTTAGGCTTGATTGCATGGATTAAACCAACATGGATTAAATAAAAGATCAGTTTAGTGCTAAACTAGGGTTAGTTGATCTGGGGTTATGTTTTAATCAGTTACATTGCACCACAAAAATTAAAACCAGGATTAGTACATTTTTGATTAAGCAGGTAATCCTAGATTTCTGATTAGCAATCAGTCACAGTATTTAGCAAATGTAAATGTAAAAGCAAATGTAAACAAAAAAGAGAAGAGTTCAAGCATAAGAAAACATTAAATTATATTAATTTTACTCATTATATACTATTTGATGTTTTAAATTAATTATCAAAAAGCGACAACATAGGCCACACATGCAGCCTGCGGCTTTCCTACAACCCTGAACCCGATCTCTAGTTGTGCCGACCGGGTTGTCCAGCATGAATTCCGAAAATCAATTAACTGCAAGAATAGCTTTGTTTTACTTTGCATAAACTTTAATATATTTATTTTAGTGCAAAAGTGTTTATAGGCTACCTAAAGTGGCAAATTCTAATATATTTATTTTATTGTCCTTGATGTTTCAGGCAAAAAAGCTACAAAGTTACGGAAAGTATTAATTTATTGGAAACGACGATAAATTTGGAATGAGTATTAATTTAAGGCCACTAAAGTGTGTTAGTTATCCGTACATGCAGGGGTTAATTTGTAAACTAAAAAGGTACCAATTCTATAATTAAGTTAGAGGGATAGCATTTCTTCTAACATACAGTGCCTTGCGAAAGTATTCGGCCCCCTTGAACTTTGCGACCTTTTGCCACATTTCAGGCTTCAAACATAAAGATATGAAACTGTAATTTTTGTGAAGAATCAACAACAAGTGGGACACAATCATGAAGTGGAACGAAATTTATTGGATATTTCAAACTTTTTAACAAATAAAAACTGAAAAATTGGGCGTGCAAAATTATTCAGCCCCTTGTTAATACTTTGTGCGCCACCTTTTTGCTGCGATTACAGCTGTAAGTCGCTTGGGGTATGTCTCTATCAGTTTTGCACATCGAGAGACTGAAATTTTTGCCCATTCCTCCTTGCAAAACAGCTCGAGCTCAGTGAGGTTGGATGGAGAGCATTTGTGAACAGCAGTTTTCAGTTCTTTCCACAGATTCTCGATTGGATTCAGGTCTGGACTTTGACTTGGCCATTCTAACACCTGGATATGTTTATTTGTGAACCATTCCATTGTAGATTTTGCTTTATGTTTTGGATCATTGTCTTGTTGGAAGACAAATCTCCATCCCAGTCTCAGGTCTTTTGCAGACTCCATCAGGTTTTCTTCCAGAATGGTCCTGTATTTGGCTCCATCCATCTTCCCATCAATTTTAACCATCTTCCCTGTCCCTGCTGAAGAAAAAGCAGGCCCAAACCATGATGCTGCCACCACCATGTTTGACAGTGGGGATGGTGTGTTCAGGGGTGATGAGCTGTGTTGCTTTTACGCCAAACATAACGTTTTGCATTGTTGCCAAAAAGTTCGATTTTGGTTTCATCTGACCAGAGCACCTTCTTCCACATGTTTGGTGTGTCTCCCAGGTGGCTTGTGGCAAACTGTAAACGACACTTTTTATGGATATCTTTAAGAAATGGCTTTCTTCTTGCCACTCTTCCATAAAAGGCCAGATTTGTGCAGTATACGACTGATTGTTGTCCTATGGACAGAGTCTCCCACCTCAGCTGTAGATCTCTGCAGTTCATCCAGAGTGATCATGGGCCTCTTGGCTGCATCTCTGATCAGTCTTCTCCTTGTATGAGCTGAAAGTTTAGAGGGACGGCCAGGTCTTGGTAGATTTGCAGTGGTCTGATACTCCTTCCATTTCAATATTATCGCTTGCACAGTGCTCCTTGGGATGTTTAAAGCTTGGGAAATCTTTTTTGTATCCAAACCGCTTTAAACTTCTCCACAACAGTATCTCGGACCTGCCTGGTGTGTTCCTTGTTCTTCATGATGCTCTCTGCGCTTTAAACGGACCTCTGAGACTATCACAGTGCAGGTGCATTTATACGGAGACTTGATTACACACAGGTGGATTCTATTTATCATCATTAGTCATTTAGGTCAACATTGGATCATTCAGAGATCCTCACTGAACTTCTGGGAGAGTTTGCTGCACTGAAAGTAAAGGGGCTGAATAATTTTGCACGCCCATTTTTCAGTTTTTTTTTGTTAAAAAGTTTGAAATATCCAATAAATTTCGTTCCACTTCATGATTGTGTCCCACTTGTTGTTGATTCTTCACAAAAAATTACAGTTTCATATCTTTATGTTTGAAGCCTGAAATGTGGCAAAAGGTCGCAAAGTTCAAGGGGGCCGAATACTTTCGCAAGGCACTGTATTCCACTAAAAAAATGCAGGTGCTCATATGTGCAGTCAATACACAATACATTTATGAATACAAAATAAGCCTTAAAAAAAGATCACTGATAAAATATAACCAATTGATCATAAACAAAGAAGCTGAAAATACTGAAAGCTTTGTACCCTCTGCTTGTATCACTCAGTCATGTACTGTAACACTTAAGTTAAACTGAAATGATAAGTATTAAGAAATATTACACTATACAGTAACTGCTGTAGAGAGGAAGTTTTGTTTCAATATATCTTAAAAAGAGGGGGATATTATACAAAATGTGTCTAAAGAAAACTGTACTATGAATAAATAATACAAAAAGGTCTAAGTCAAAAAATGCACAATACGGGCTGAAATACCCTTCTATTTTTTAATGTACCAGGCACTACTCTTAAAAAAATGACTTGTCCGTTTCAATCTCCATTGTATTCACTGAAATCCTCCCTGTATTCTAGACCCTGGGTACTCACCTACAACAGGACCTAGCCATGCTACAATAATAGCCTTGGATTAGAGCATATATTATATCTTTGTTTTTTGCAGATTACATATCCTACAATATATTCTGTGTGCTTCTCTGTTGTGTTTCTGTCTATTATTATTATTATTATTATTATTATTTGTAAAAGCATACCTGCATCTGTGTCCCGATTCTGACTCGCTTGCCAAATCTGAAGCAGCACTTTTTTTTTTTTTTTATTAATTTAGTTGCAAATTATTTTTATTATTTTCTCCCAATTTAGAATGGCCAATTATTTTTTAAGATCACCTCATCGCTACCACCCCTGCACTGACTCGGGAGGGTGAAGACGAACACACACTGTCCTCCGAAGCGTGTGCCGTCAGCCAACCGCTTTTTTTCACACTGTGGACTCACCATGCATCCACCCAAGAGCTACAGCGTCGGAGGACAACGCAGCTCTCGGGCAGCTTACAGGCAAGCCTGCAGGCGCCCGGCCAGACTACAGGGGTCACTGGTGCGCGATGAGCCAAGGACACCCTGGCCGACCTAACCCTCCCTACTCTCCCACACATCACTTTCCGTTTTATAAATTGGTACAAGACAAAACATGTTGTGATAATTATTTCTAATATTTAACAACTGTGTAATTTATGGCAGACACTAACGTGAACTTTTGCCTTCAAATTCATGTGCAGCAATGGTCGTTGCAATATTCAGAGAGTTTTTCCGAATTTAAGAAAATAATAATTACTCCATGCTGCTGTTTTCATGTCTCACAAGTCTTCTTCAACCAATGAGCACCGACACAAAGCAAAATGGGCAGAGATTTGTGACGCATGCCAAAATGAAATTTAATCAGAATGAAAGTTTGGCCAATCAACATGCAGAGATTATACTGACTGTAATGGTGGCCAATAGCAGCTAAGAGAGAGAAGCAGTATTAGGAAACAGAATGCAGCAGCATGAACTGTGCTGAATGAAAGCACATTTGAGCGGAATGCTTCCGCGTTGGATGAAAAGCAGATGAAATAAGTCCCGGTACCCAGTACCGGCATTAAAATAAGACCTGGTACAGAGTACCGGCAGAATTTCACCCCAGCCTAGCCCTGTTTTAATATAATCTTCAGGTTTGAACAATACCAGTCGGCTGAGTAATCTGATGAACAGGAGCGACGTGCATTAATTTTTGTGTGTTTCGTCGTTTGGGTTGTAAAAAAATAAAAAAAACAACTTGTAATTTTCTTAATTTATATTGTTACAGAAAGTTTTTGTCATTCAATTCATGGAAGAGGAAACCTTTTTTTTGTACATGGAGTTCTTTTTTGCAACATAAAATAACTTTTTTTTTCATACGGTTCATTGCAAACTGTACAATTCTCACCTGTCAGACAAAAAGGTACAGGATCTGGGATCCGCTGCGATCAGCACACATGAACCCTGCAGACATGGATATACTTTTAACATGCACATAAGTTTCGTCTCATATATCTTTTCGCCTTGACTCAAATATACAATATAATATATAATATTTAAATCTTTGATTAAAGACATGTTTAACCTTGGGTTCATTTTAAACAAGGATTAAACGTAAAACCTGTCTTAAAGTTTTGTACAACGTGATTAAAATATAATCCTTGATTTAATCTGAGCTAGTGGTTAATCCATGTTGGTGCAATCGACCCTTAGAAGATTAGTAGAATTCATCAATGAAAAGATCAAAGGGTGCTGTCACAGAAATGTTTTAATGCAGAATAAACTGCTGCATAACAGAGTCTCTTTTAGAGCCGCAGCAGCACGTTGGTAAACCTCACAGAAACAGTTCTGGACCAAATTTCTGTCAGCCAACATCCAAGCACACAGAGACCTGTCCAAATCCTCAACATGTAGAGGGAAGGCCAGTCGGAAGGGCTTAGGGAAGAAACACAGCCGGGCCCAGAACATCTAGGAGTTACACTGTAAGGAGATATACTCATACATTATACAGCTCAGGGTTAAATACACAGATTCATATTGATTTACATAGCCCATCTCCAGCGCAACCAAAGGGAAGAGGAGGTAGAACAAACAACAACCTGAGATTACAAGATACGAAGCAGAAAAGCTAACCCTGGCATTTAGTGTAGTGCCTCTTCAAAGAACGTGCTTTTTCAAAAATCAAGGTTTCTGTTTTTCCAAAACAGGAAACAAGGACTTAAACATAATTTTAAGGAATTTTAAGGCAGTGAGATAAATGACTTTTGTAATATAATTGTGTTATGTATTGCATTAATATGAAAAAGCCCCTTGGTTTGTATTTTCTTTTCAGGGATGCCTTGCAGACAAGTCTGAGGCAAATGTTCCTAATACTCGACAGAAACATATTTAGTCTACATTTATCAAATGGCTTGGATAAATTAAACGCTGTGATTGGCTGGACTTCAGGCCACTTGGATATTCAGCATTTGTATATGTTTGTGTAGACTATACACAAACAGAAATGAAATCAACTCGTAAAAATTTAGGATAATCAATTTCCTTGATATATTTTCTTAAAAAACTTGATGTTTCATTACATTACACACATTACCATGTAAATTGAAGTGGCCACTAAATGCATTATCATTTGTTCCTGTTCATGAACATAAGATTTAAATAAGAGTAATGTGACCAAAGTATTTATGTAATGTGTGCACCGCCGACAAATATATTTAAGAGTTCAGTATTCAGTGTCACAATGAGGACTGCTTGAGGTATTGTGAATGAGCTTCTCTTTGATGAATGCTCTCACCAGGAATGGGTTTCTTCATTGTTAAACCTTGCATCTGCCATGTTATGTACTTTACAGGGTCAGCAATACAATTACAAAAAGAAAAGGTTTTTCTTTGCCAACAGAACCAATACTGTCTTTGATACGCCATTTCACAGTATAGCACATGATTATTATATTTTTGTATATATCACTTCTTAATACAATTTATTTTACATGTTGTTTCAGAACACATGTCATAGAATCCAAATAAATCATTTCAGATGCATAACTACAAAGTAAAAATATATCTCTATTCCCACTGTCTAAATAATGTGTGATTATCACTGTTTCAAAATTAGATTTACGTTCACTAGTGTCACATTTATACTCTATCCACATGTCAGAATTGTCAATGACCTTCAGAACTTTCATTATGTTCATTTATTGCACCAGCTTCACATTTAAAAGAACATAAGAAAGTTTATAAAACGAGAGGAGGCCATTCAGCCCATCTTGCTCGTTTGGTTGTTAGTAGCTTACTGATGCCAGAATCTCATCAAGCAGCTTCTTGAAGGATCCCAGGGTGTCAGCTTCAACAACATTACTGGGGAGTTGGTTCCAGACCCTCACAATTCTCTGTGAAAAAAGTGCCTCCTATTTTCTGTTCTGAATGCCCCTTTATCTAAGCTCCATTTGTGACCCCTGGTCCTTGTTTCTTTTTTCAGGTCAAAAAAGTCCCCTGGGTCAACATTGTCTATACCTTTTAGGATTTTGAAGGTTTGAATCAGATCGCCGCGTAGTCTTCTTTGTTCAAGACTGAATACATTCAATTCTTTTAGCCTGTCTGCACTCGACATGCCTTTTAAACCCGGGATAATTCTGGATGCTCTTCTTTGCACTCTTTCTACAGCAGCAATATCCTTTTTGTAACGCGGTGACCAGAACTGAACACAATATTCTAGGTGAGGTCTTACTAATGCATTGTAAATTTTTAACATTACTTCCCTTGATTTAAATTCAATACTTCTCACAATATATCCGAGCATCTTGTAGGTCATTTTTTATAGTGTTCCCACATTGTCTAGATGAAGACATTTGAGTCAACATAAACTCCTAGGTCTTTTTCATAGATTCCGTCTTCAATTTCAGTATCTCCCATATGATATTTATAATGCACATTTTTATTGCCTGCGTGCAATACTTTACACTTTTCGCTACTAAATGTCATTTGCCATGTGTCTGCCCAGTTCTGAATGCTGTCTAGATCATTTTGAATGACCTTTGCTGCTGCAACAGTGTTTGCCACTCCTCCTATTTTTGTGTCATCTACAAATTTAACAAGTTTGCTTACTATACCAGAATCTAAATCATTAACATAGATTAGGAATAGCAGAGGACCTAATACTGATCCCTGTGGTACACCACTGGTTACCTCACTCCATTTTGAGGTTTCTCCACAAATCAGTACTTTCTGTTTTCTACCTGTTAACCACTCCCTAATCCATGTGCATGCATTTCCTTGAATCCCTACTGCGTTCAGTTTGAGAATTAATCTTTTATGCGGGACTTTGTCAAAAGCTTTCTGGAAATCTAAATAAACCATGTTGTATGCTTTGCACTTATCCATTGTCAATGTTGCATCCTCAAAAAAATCAAGCAGGTTGGTTAGACACGATCTCCCTTTCCTAAAACCATTCTGACCGTCTCCCAGGATATTGTTACCATATCGGTTATTTTCCATTTTGGATCTTATTATAGTTTCCATAAGTTTACATATAATAGAAGTCATGCTTATTGGTATGTAGTTACCTGGTTCAGTTTTGTGTCTCCCTTTTTGTGGATCGGTATTACGTTTGCAATTCTCCAGTCTGTCGGTACAACCCCTGTGTCAAGAGACTGTTGCATGATCTTGGTTAGCGGTTTGTAAATAACTTCTTTCATTTCTTTGAGTACTATTGGGAGGATCTCATCCGACCCAGGGGATTTGTTTATTTTAAGAGCTCCAAGTCCCTTTAACACTTCTGGCTCTGTTATGCTAAAGTTGTGGGGCATGTTGTCCGTGTCCTCCTTTATACTCTATCTACATTTTCTAAATAATGCACAATCAATAAAGTCGATCATTATTTAGTTATTTATTTTTTTACTTCATTCATAGTCATGTTTTCCACCGGTGACGAAGGCACATTTTTAAGGTAGCAATGTGTGAATACAGCACAAAATTCAGATTGTTAAAACAGCATTGTAAAAACAGAGGTACCCAACACCTTAAGACCTGGTCAGATTTGGATTAATTGGCTGAATTTGCTAATTACATGGCTGGAACAAAGACATGGACTAGAATAGCCAAGATTGCCCGACCAGGTCTGAAAATAAAATTATATTAATTATTGCATTTGCATATTCATCAACGTCAAGGCAACTCTCTAGCCGTCCTCTATGAATGCTGATTACGACATGCAGCCATTTACAGGTGGAAATGCTTATCAACAGATAACCTTTACATGCATTATTCTTGAATGTACAACAAAATATTCTGGTTACATTTATAATGCATTCCATATTATAAATCACTATGGTAATGGTATTAAAATATATATACACTTCAGGTTTTATTATACTTAAAATATATATTCTCCACAACTTCAAAACAAAAGGCAATAAGCATTAGTCAAAACGTGTGTGTATTTGACGTATGGTGAGATTAATTTAAAAAGAATGAATAAATAAATAAATTACTAGAAATGTCTGCTCTCTGGTACCTGACAGAACATTGCAATATAAAACTGTGTCTGTCTGCTCTGCAGATTTTGGCACAGTAAACTGTGCATTGGTCCAGTACCCTGGCAGCAGTAATCTTTAACAATTCCTTACTTGGCAGGATGCATTTTCCTGCTTAGTGTCACTATGCTATCAAACATATAACATCCACAGGACACAATTCTGAATTCGCAACACTGTCAAAAACCAGCATTGCTTACCTTGTCACTGCTCTACTTAACAGCAATATATCCAACTATGTATTTGTTATTGCACTGGTAACATGCTGATTACATATTAAAAGTAGGCTTGCACTTTATGTAATTCATGTGTCGTGTGCACTTGACATTATTATCATTATGTTATGATTGTGTGTGCTTTATCATGGCCATTTATCGCCTGGTTCAGGTTAAATTAATTATAAAGAATATTCTATTACACTGACAAATGATATTGTAAATGTGGTATTTCAAGCACTCCTGCTTTCTGTTAATACAGCCCCCGATATCTAACTCGAGATGCTTGTTTGCTATATGTGATTTCCATCTATTTATCTGGATTTGTTGACCTGGGTGTTGTCAATTATATCATGGTAAAGGTTCATGAAGCGGAAAACTATGTGTTGCTAAAACATGTGGGCTTTTAGCAGATGGGATCTGATAGTTACCTAGAGGGATCAGCAGCAATGACGTCAACTAGCTTAAGATAATCCCAAGGTTCGTGTGTAGAGGCTACTCAGGGTAATAAAAGACCTGAAGCCCAGAGAATGAAGAGGTCTGGCTGAAAAGACTGTCACAAGAGAACTCCCCTGGGACTGAAAAAGGTAACATTTTATTTTTCTAAAAGCATATTCTTGCATGCTATCCATTCGATTGTATTGAGAGGTGGTTACACTTTACAGCAAGAAACTTTGCCTAACATAGCAAAATCAGACCCCCGTGCACTTACAATGATGGTGCTCACACTGCAGATGCACTGTAGAAACAAACACCCAGACATCCATACAAGAAAACATAGCAAAACTGCTAAAAACAGCTCTCACACACACAGTATTTAACTCAATACAAACCAAGCATGTATTCTGGATGCACTCAATACTTACTCATACTCAGGAATGGGCTTAATCACAATTAAAAGGGTTAAGTGTACTTTTTTTTTTTTTTTTTTTTTACTTCATATGAATTTAGTAATTTATTACGATTGTTTAAATGTAATTGCATTTAATTACAGACACATACTATAAAGTGTTACCAAATTAAATGAATGACTCCGGTTGCAAATCCATACAAATTTCTTCATTTAATATAATTTCAACCAAAGTATAAAACTCTGTCAATTTATGTGTGGATTGTTTGTATGCAATTGGCTTCTCAGATATGTTTTGATATAATCAAACTTTTTTTCCTGTCTTTAATTGTGCATGTATGCAGTATGTCACACAGTGGTAATTCACAAATCTCACCCATCTTTCTCCAGGTAGTATGGCTTGCTATGGGAAGTGTGTTGGAGTGTCCCTGTTTGTCTTGTCCTTGATCATTTACAATGTGCATTCTTATCCAGATGGAGACATGACACAAGGCAAGTTTAATAGGAAATAAATGCAATGTGCATGTGGAGAATATGGACAGGGTGTAAGTGATGTGCTGCATTTCCTAAACCTTGCACTTAGGCATTGTTTTAAAATCAATCCTGTAATGGCTTTTCCCTTACTTCTCTTAGGTTGTCACGAGTGTAAACTCAAACTGAATAAATACTTCTCCACGCCAAGGGATCAGATTTTCCAGTGTGTGGGCTGCTGCTTTTCAAGAGCTTATCCCACTCCTTTGCGATCCAAGAAGACCATGCTGGTTCCCAAGAACATTACTTCAGAGGCAACATGCTGTGTAGCGAAGGATTTTAAAAGGGTACGGGCTTTCACACTGCGTCCGAAAGGGGTCTCTGTGCCCTGAGCAATATGTAACATGCTGTACTGTGGCAGTACTAAAAAGAGCAATGACATCTTAAAAGTTGCCCTGCTTTACGCATTTATTTTCAAATAATTCATTCTTACCGATTTTGGATAACTTAAATATTGCGGTGGATCTCTCGTGTTCAGAGCATTTGACACTTGTGTTTAATGTTGCTGTCATTTGCTATATAGGTCTAAAAAAAAATAATAATCTTGTTTTACACTAAAATTCAGGTCATTTCTTCGCTCTTTTGTACGCTTCATTGAACGTTTTATAAAATGGACAAATTAAATGTTTTGAACAAAGGAATAAACAAAATAATGTAATTCCTCCATTTTAAACTCAGCTCTGATCCTGCTCTAGGGTTGATGGTTGCGAATTAAACGAATGAAACTGTAATATATATTAAACAACGGAGATGTCTGACATACACCATCATAATACGTAAAGGTAACGCTTTTTACAACTGCTAAAGTAATCTTTAAATAGGCACACTGTATTTAGATAATTGATCGACATAACGGTAACTTAATAAACTTCATATATTTGCAGGATTTCACAAAAATATTTCCCTCAGATTATTATATGAAAACGGAGATACTTTAACTTTGTAGAAAACATTAACGTTATCCAGGTAACGGTGCATTTAAAAGTAGCCATAAATACTATACTAAGAAAATATCGCTGTATAGAAAACACTCAGGTCAGATCTATAATATATGACGGCCTAATACAGTTGACCTGACTGAGTGACGAAGCCTCATAGCTAAATATTGTAGCGTTCGTGGTTCCCGCAGGCAGGCGCATCACACAGGGCGAGGCAGTCCACACACAGGCGGAGGGCGGGCGCGAACCCAGGACCTCTCACACTAAAGCATAGCGCCGATACCGCCGTACAAAAGAGCCGGCTCCTTTGCAAGGAGCGTATATCGGGCTCATGTCTCTGTGTGTGATTACGTCACCTACCAGCCCTACTGCTGCCTTCCCCCGTGCACGCTACAATATTATTACACACGTTTTGTGTGTTGACAGTCATACTGCGGTTATTTTATCAATTTACATTGGTTTAATCAGATTGAACACTGTTTTACGTTTTGGTCAATTCCTTTTTTTTTTTTTTTTTACTTAATGAGCTTACCTTCTCTGACAGCCTCGATCTCCCCCTGTCCACGACATTTTATTAGTGTTGATGTTAAATGTGTTGATAATTTGCCCTGAACCGATGCTGCAGCTAGCTGTTTGTGTGTTTGGTGGCTAACGTATTGCTCTAAAAGAATACATCATTGTGAGTGTATCCGTCAGAAAACACACACCACCGTCAAAGGTAACATGTATCATAAACTTTTTAGAAGCTTTAAAAAAAACACACAACCAGATATTTATGTACTCGATCTTTTTATAGAAGCGTTGGATGTTTAAATTATAAATGTAGTAGTTGCTTCTAATAGGTTCCAGGGATTTAAACAAAAAAAAAAAAAAGTATGTCGTTTTAAATTAAATGTTATTTGCTATTCCGACATTCAGAATCTTTAAACGCCGCTCCACGAATATTCGCTTCCCATTGGTTAGTTTCCCTAGTTACGGCATGCGCAGCGCCAGAATCTGATCAGTGGAGCCTGCTCATGATCCGTTTAGTACAACGCCTTCTCAAGATCCGGCTCCAGCGAGTCCGGATCCGATCTTGTTTTTTGATCTCGTTAGTACAACCGGCCCAATTATTAAGTTAGATCAAAATCAAAGAACCAGAATATCTTCAACATAAGAATTTAGGATATTGCTGCTGATGTCAATATGTAACAGAACAGATTTTAAAACCTTGCTTAGCACTCAAGTTAAATTGAAGGATTAAAGGGTTACACATTAAAATAATGGCTGAAAACCTCAGGAACACTTCAATATCTTATGCACTTCTGAGTTCTGAAGGAATTAATTTTGAATTCAGCCCTGTTAATTCACATGGATTGAATTACCCTTATTCATTCCATGTTGAATTCAAAATGAATTACTTCAGAACAACTCAGCGAAAGTGTATAGGATGTTCAAGTGTTATTCCTGTGGTATTCAGCTAGGATTCATTACGAATTTACTGCAATTATTTTAAGAGTTACTAAAATTAAAAGACCATTTTTTGCACTAGAAGGAACCAAAAAAAAAAAAAAAAAAAAAGTCGGATGGTGTTGCGGATTGGTGCCTTCCTTTGCACCTGTATGAATTGAGGTGCCTTCCTTGAGGTGCTTAGTGCACCTGTCTGAATCCCTGCTCTATGCTTATTTCTATTGAGGTGCCTTCCTTAGTGCACCTGTCTGAATCCCTGCTCTATGCTTATTTCTATTGAGGTGCGTTCCTTAGTGCACCTGTCTGAATCCCTGCTCTATGCTTATTTCTATTGAGGTGCGTTCCTTAGTGCACCTGTCTGAATCCCTGCTCTATGCTTATTTCTATTGAGGTGCCTTCCTTAGTGCACCTGTCTGAATCCCTGCTCTATGCTTATTTCTATTGAGGTGCGTTCCTTAGTGCTCCTGTCTGAATCCCTGCTCTATGCTTATTTCTATTGAGGTGTTCCTTAGTGCACCTGTTGAATCCCTGCTCTATGCTTATTTCCTGTCCTGAATGCACCTGTCTGAATCCCTGCTCTATGCTTATTTCTATTGAGGTGCGTTCCTTAGTGTGCTTGTCTGAATCCCTGCTGTATGCTTGTTTCTAGATTAACCAGAAGTTGGAGAACCACACAGACTGTCACTGCAGCACCTGCTACTACCATAAAACCTAAAAATGTTACCACAAGTAGCTAATTATCAGAATCAAAAACCATAAAGAGCAATGTAACCCTTTATTTAAACTTCTCTGTATCTATCCATCTATCTATATAGATATCTATATATTCATCTTTTGTTTATCATCTGCGCTACCTATTTACAGCCTGCACTTGAAACATATGTATCTATTGAACTTTTCTATTTTCTGAAAATGATACCCCAGAATAAATAAAACGTTTGGAGTGGAGCAATGCAAGCCTCTGTCTAAGGTGTGTGTGTAAAAATGTATTTGCCAGTTCGGCACTTGACGTGATTGACTGGTTTTTCTATTCTAATTTCATGCTGTGCCATATTTGTATGAAAAGCTTAATGCTAATCAGGTCTGTGTGAGCCGGCCCCTACGTTGTGATCAGCAACAAAGTGATCCTATATATTATATATATATATATATATATATATATATATATATATATGCTAACATGGAGATGCATACATTTAAGTTATCTTTAATATTTCTTCACTAAAACCAATATGAGACCATGCATATTTTGCAACAAAGTACAAACTATTTATCACCATATATATGGTGACACTATGGGGTAGATGCAAGTATAGGCGCAGTATACTGCAGTCAGGCAATTAGTTTGCACTGCGCCCTATGTAAGCTCAAGAGCAATGCAAATTACTCAACAAACAATGATCCACAATTATGATAATGAGGGTCTCAATGAGCACATCTGTCTATTTAGCAGCGCACTTGCAGGGTTAGGAGTACAGAGAGCAGTAGGCACTGAATATGCAGGGTCTTCATCTTGCCCTTCTCCTCCGAACATGTTCCTTTCTCCTTCTCAAACAGTAGGGATTCAAGGAAATGCATGCAGATTGATTAGGGAGTGGTTAACATGTAGAAAACAGGAAGTACTGATTAGAGGAGAAACCTCAAAATGGAGCGAGGTAACCAGTGGTGTACCACAGGGATCAGTATTAGGTCCTCTGCTATTCCTAATATACATTAATGATTTAGATTCCTATATAGTAAGCAAACTTGTTAATTTGCAGATGACACAAATAGGAGGAGTGGCAAACACTGTTGCAGCAGCAAAGGTCATTCAAAATGATCTAGACAGCATTCAGAACTGGGCAGACATGGCAAATGACATTTAATAGAGAAAAGTCTAAGGTACTGCACACAGGCAATAAAAATGTGCATTATAAATATCATATGGGAGATACTGAAATTGAAGAAGGAATCTATGAAAAAAGACCTAGAAGTTTATGTTGACTCAAATGTCTTCATTTGAGACAATGAGGGGAAGCTATAAAAAAGGCCAAGATGCTCGGATATATTGTGAGAAGTGTTGAATTTAAAATCGAGGGAAGTAATGTTAAAACTTTACGATGCATTAGTAAGATCTCATCTAAAATATTGTGTTCAGTTCTGGGCACCTCGCTACAAAAAGGATATTGCTGCTCTAGAAACAATGCAAAGAAGAGCGACCAGAATTATTCCGGGTTTAAAAGGCATGTCATATGCAGACAGGCTAAAAGAACTGGCCTCCTCTCGTTTGTAAACGTTCTTAACAAGAGCTAAGTGTCGCCACATCAGGAAGTGTACCACAGCAGCCATTCTGAAGCCAATGACAGGTCTCTGCAGGTGTGTGCTTTTATACAGCTCTTAGATACTCGCTTCTACAATGGTTTGCACCTTGTAAGAGGTGTAAAGTTTTTGGAGGGTCAGTAACTGCCTAAGTGCAAGGCAAAATCCTTACATCACAATATAATGTTTGCGCCCGCTTAGTATCCAGATCCCGCCCAATTCCATGCTCTTCATTTGAATGCATTTCAATATCATTTTAATGGATTAACGATGGCAAAGTGCTAATTTGATAGCAGAACATCAGACAAACACCATTCTTCCACTTTGAGACATAGGGATAGATGTAAAGATATGTGCAATCAATATAATATATATATATATATATATATATATATATATATATATATATATTTTAGCTCAAAGAGCCAGCTGCCCAACGTTTCGATATGTTGTACATATCTTTCTCAAGGGAGCCTGTGTTTGAATCAAAACATTGGAGGTATTTATAGGATTTTGACGGCATGACAACTACTTGTTATTGTTTACATTCAAATCCATGATTTATTCTTACATGATGTAATGGTGTTCTATATATTGTGACATCATTTTTACTTCTATCTTTGAATCTGTATTAATTCTAATTAACACTACTTTATATAAACTTATATTTTATTATATCATGCAATGCTGGCTCTGAGGATCAGTCTAGATTTGGCCTCCTCAGCGCATCAGTATGCACAACTTTTGAATGAATTTTGTTTATTTATTTAAATGTTATATATTTATTGAAGTTAATTAGTTCATTCTTTTCTGTTGAGTCCCGCTGGCATAATCGTGTTCAGCCTATTTATCCATTTACTTTCTTTTATTCTTCTATATGTCGCATTGTCTAATTTGAGCTGTTCTAATACTACAAACTTTACATCATTTATGTCATGTCCCTGACTGGTGAAGTGCTGTACTATTGGTTCATTCATTTTTTGTTTCTAATTAATGAAAGGTGGTTCTGAATTCTTTTTTATATAAAGTAGTTCCAGTCTCTCCAACATATTTGATTTCACCACATTTTTTTCACAGGCTATTCCATAAACAACATTGCTATTTTTACAGTAGGTATTAGTTTTTAGTGGATATGTGGTGTTCTTATGTTTAATTATATTTTTACTTTTGTCTATGTATTTACACACTTTACATCTACTAGTGCACATGTTCGTAGAACCTATTTTGTCAATTATTCTTTTATGTTTACTGTGAACTAAAATATCACCTAAATTAGCTTCTCTTTTGAATGCTACAACTGGGGCCTTAAGAAATACTTTTAATTTTTCTGAATTATGTAGAATCCATAAGTGTTTCCAAACTATTTTAGAAATATTGGGCAAAAGTTTAGAGTAAGTCATTATTAATGGGACTCTTTTGACCTTTTATCTCTATTTTATAATCTAGTAGATCATCTCTTTTTAGTTTATCCACTTTTCTTAACTCCGTCTCTATAATTCTTTCTTTGTATCCTCTTTTTTTTTAAGATTTGTTTTAATACATTTCTTTGTTTTACATAGTCACTTTCTTTTGAGCATATTCTTCGTATTCTTATTCCTAGACCCTTTGGGATTGCCCTTTTAGTGTGTATCGGATGTGCAGAGGACATGTGTAAATACTGGTGCATGTCAGTAGGTTTACAGAAGAGGTCAGTCTCAATTGAACCTTCTTCAAGTTTTACTATGGTATCTAAAATTCTATTTCTTTCCTTGTCCATCGAAGGTCCACCTTAATATTACTGTGTATTTCATTTGCCATTTTATGAAACTGGAAAAGAGATTCTTCTCCATGTGTCCAAACCCAAAAATATCATCTACAAACCGAATGTATTCTAAAGGTTCTCTTTCCGATTTTCTAAGTAATTGTTCTTCCCATTTCCCCATGTATGTACTGGCAAAATGCATTCTAATTTAGATCCTATTGCTGTACCATCGTTTTGTTTGTAATTCTTATCAACAAATGTAAAATAACTGTTTTCTAAAACTATGTTGATCATGTTCAGTACCTCTGCTGTAGGTATTGATTTATCTAGTCTATTATCTAGTGCTTTTTGACAAGCTTCTAAAGTTTCTTTACGAGGGACACTTGGGTACAAGGATTTTACATCCATGCAAAATAAAATTGTATTCTCTGGAAGGTTGTGTTTTATCGATTCAAGTCTTTTTAAAAATTGTGTTGTATATATATATATTATTATTATTTATTTCTTAGCAGACGTCCTTATCCAGGGCGACTTACAATTGTAAGCAAATACCTTTCAAGTGTTACAGTACAAGTAATAATACAATTAAGAGCAAGATATACACACACACAGTATATATTATATATACACACACACACACACACACACATTTAAAGTTTCACTATGCAGTTCACTACAACAGTAAGTAGCGGGTTCCGAAAAAGTGTTATATGTCCCCACATGTTGCTACAACTGCTTAAATAACATACCTATTTTTATTTTCATTGTTAACATCCTGAAAACTTTTTACACTTCTGTTTCAAAGCTTTTTTCAAAATGTCCACTCTAGTGCACTGGGATTTGAGATCTGTCCTCTAAATCACTGCAGGAAGAGCGATTAATTATTATTATTTTTAAATACCAAGTGCTCTGGCTTTTTTGTTCCGTACCACATCATTGTCAGATATATAACACCGCAATAATGATCAATGTGGCTAATAATCCTTACACCGTCAGAGCACTAGAGCAGACATTTTGAAACAAGCTTTGAAACAGATATTAAAAGTTGCATAAAATGATGTCAGGATGTTAAAGAAAAGAAGTTACAGGTCCGTTATTTAAACGGTTGTAGCAACACATGGCGACATGAAACGCTATATTTTCCACAACCCTGCTACTTACACTGGCACTATAGCAATGTTATGTTTTCTTTGAAGTGCAAAAGCGAACCAAAATTAAAAATTTAAAAATCGAGGGAAGTAATGTTAAAACTTTACGATGCATTAGTAAGATGTCATCTAGAATATTGTGTTCAGTTCTGGTCACCTCGCTACAAAAAGGATATTGCTGCTGTAGAAACAATGCAAAGAAGAGCGAAAAAATGCAAAAGAGTGAAAAAGAAAGGTACAAAATAATTTGAATAGCTTTTAAAATGGCAGAAAACTACTAAATTAATTGAACTGCTCCATCGTACAACACGGTACTTATGATACTACTGTGTCCTCCAAGGTACCTGGACAGTATCAGCATGTACCTGTAACATCAGAACACACACGACTCTTTACAGTCACAGAGCATCACAGATTACTACATCTAGCATCACACTACATTAGTAAGAACATCTATATTTGTATATTACATTTTCATTAAAATAGCAAAGTGCTCCCCCCGTGCTTTCTTCCACAGCAATATGTAAGAATCTAAAACATGCTCTATTGAAAACCGGAGCGATACATCAATAGCTGCCCTCTTTCAATATTCAGGGTATTGTAAGCATCTGGTTCTCACACACAACCATATAAAACGAACCGAGTTCACTGAAAACTGGATTGTGAACACAAAAACGCACACCATCCTGAAAAATGGAAAGTGACTAAAGAGAAATAACTTTAGCTCGCATGCAAACAAACTTGGTTCCTTTTCTCGCAGATAAGCGTTAACATCAAGCACATGGATACGCTGTTTCAAAGTAATCGAACAAGACCAAGTTTGAAAGACCCTGTGTGAATGCAGCCCAAGTCTAGTTATTTCTGTAGACTAGACTAAAGGATGTGTGGTATCGTACAAACGGGAACAAATATGAAAAAATCCCTATATGTATTGACAAATTTTATGAAACTGAACTATTCATAACCAAAAATTATATAAAATGATTTATCTGGGGAAAAGGGGAACCCCTTATTCAAACTTAACATAGGCCTATTTTATATATTAAAATAATAAAATTCCAATACAACTTTCCAGTGTCTCTACTTTCAGCCTCTTCCACAGGGAAGCCAGCATTAAATCTGCTTACAAGTGTATTCTGGGCAGAACTGCTGTGGAATCCTCAGCCATTCTCCATTTCAATAAAATCTTTTATACACCTCTGTGAAAAAAAAGTCTCTCCATTGTATAATTTTGCACATGACTACTGACTATGATTGCCTTTGTATGGATGTACTCAGAAATGAAGCTTTTATATACGATATAATTGAAACATGTCATTACCATTTCTGATTTGATTTACACCTTTTATAGTCTACAATACCCCTTTGATCATATAATCGAATGCATTTGTTTTATGCGTGAATAGATGACGACTAAAAAGTTTTGTTTACAGATTATATATGTGAATTTGGATTTAAGGAAACGGGAACATATTTTATGCAATTCAGCTTTAATATTTACTTCGGTACGTATACATTTCTGTACATGTTTATTCGCTAATTAGACACGCGGGTCCTTTTTATTCTGTTGGCTGGGACACAAAAGGAATGCAACATATGAAAGTGGACAAAACTTTACAATAAAATTATATATTTTGTTTACCACGGGATCCCGACAAAACAATTTTCGAATAAAATTGCAATACAATTCCAATCCATTTTAGGTACAGGAAGGGGTCTGTAGAAATGTGAAGTCAGGAGACACTAGATCTGTCTACTAACACTACCGGTCTCCAGGATTTAACTAAAGGCACCTGTTTAACTATGCATTAACCCTATAAACAATTCCAATGCTCTGTGCTTTTACAGAAGACAGCACCTCCTGTGTGTTTGAGTGGAGAGAGAGAGAGAGGAGAGAAAATAGAACCGCAGAAGAGAAAACAACAAATGCTACTCATGCGAGAGAACTCGCACGATCCTTGTTCAGTGTTCGTCCACTGTCTTGTCTATTTATTTTGGCCTCAAGTGCCGTGTTCGGTTTTGTTCAAACCTTTTACTTTGTGTATGCGTAATTACACGCACCGAGCGCCGCAGCGTCTCAGTTTCACCTGCCAATACTACCTGTGTGTTTCTTTCTGGCCTGACGTCACCCCTACAGCCAGCCTGTTCACATACTGTTAAAATGTCGTTTTCTGTAGGACGGCAGTTTGACCAGTGGCTTTAATCAGAAAGTCCTTTAAAATGACGTCACCTCAGACTTCCTTCTCCAGCACTGATAACGAATTCCCCACAGTTGCAGTAACAAATCACTGGCACTTCAAAAACGCAGACAAACAGTACTTCAGCGTTCTCTCATGTACAGCTTTCTTCCTAACAGTTACCCCGTGCTATTTAAATATCTCACTCCTACAATCAGATCTCTCTCAATTTGTTGTCCACGTGAAGTATTTAACACACTGCACCACCCAACGTGTGCGACTAATGTGTCTAAACTAATAAGTGTTCTTTCAAAATAAAACCACGTGGCAGGGGGGACTATTTACCGTTGGACAATAAAGTTTGACTATGCCACCTCATAGATTTACCAGGAGCAAGAGGAGCCCAATCTACCAGTATCAGAATATTAATTATACCATTAAGTTTACTGGAGGAAAAAGTTAAATCCCGGGAGTATAAGGTTAGGTTCCCCACTCAAGTCCTTCCAAGTAAATGAATACCAAGGAAGCAGATATTGTAGGAAATATAAAAATCGATGTTAAGAGTTTAACAGAATTAAAACAAAGTGCAATTATTTCTGTAGCTGGCAATTGCAATACCGCTTGCCTCCACTAGATGGGAAGGTCACACAAGGAGATAATTACTACAGTTCCACAATGTCCCCGTGTCTGTGGCCACAACAGTGCAAGGGAATCCTAAATACAAATTAAACAAAACCTAAAAGAAACAGCAAAACACCATGCAAAATATCAGTGAAACACGAAAAATAAACAAACCAAGAGTTAAAGACATAAAATATGATAACACAATTAAATAATATACGTGTTCTACTAAAGAATATAGGCCCAAGTAAAATAAAATTAACTCACATTAACAAGATCCCAGGCGCAATTACTGCCAAAGGCTGCCAGGTGTCAAAGATAGCACGATATTGGTTTTACCTGCGTGAGTTTCCAAATAGTAGTCAAAGGATAGTACACTGCCATAGAAGACAGAGGTCTGACAGTAGGGGAGACCGGGGTTGGTTGTCACACTTACTCTATTATTTTCCTCAATCTGGGGACATTCCTTCGAGGTTCTGTTCCACGTTATACTGAAGAATAACTCATGTACAAATTGATTTTTTTTATTTTAGCATAACTTTAGTCCAAATATGATATTTAGACGGTTGAAAATGTACCGGTCACCTGTGACAACCTGCCCCATACCGGGGTTGGGTGTCACACGATGGGGTTGGGTGTCAAGTATGTTCTTGCCTTAACAGCAGACAATAAATGCAACTTTTTTTTTAAATAACAAAGTTTCTACTGTGTACAATTACAGAAAAGTTGTATTTACTTTCTATGAACATAAATGTATGTATATAACAGGCAAGAGTTATTCTCACCTTAATTAGTTCAATTAATGCTTGTTGCCACTCACAGCGCATATAAAACTGGCGTCCAGGCTAGGTCAGGAAAAGCATTCATTTTGCCGCAAGCCGGGGTTGCTAGCTGACTGTAAAGCGAGTTTTACCTGAGTGGAAGGCATGTTCCGATGTCTCAGTGCAATGTTTGTTTTTATATATATATATTTTTTATTAATTCTTGTTTACCGTGGTAACTTACCGCTATGCTGGTATTTATAGGTCCAACTGTGCAGGACGACTCCATTGTTGCTGTGCTTCAAGGTCATGTCAACCTACATTTTATATAGGTGTTTGTAGGGTAAGCTTTGTGCTGCCTGAGGTAACACTGTTAAGAATTCTACAATGTATATCGGTGAAGTTGTAGGATGAGTGAAACTCACTGGGATAATCTGTTTTTAACTATTGTGTTGCTGGCATTGCGAGTAATTGTTGTTCTTTGTAATTGCAGACAGAGAAATTGTCAGCTGCGGTTATGAAAACGCATACGTAAGTAGGTGGCTATGTGCAGATAACCAGACTGATGTCCCCAAATGAAAAAGTCACATGGTTCGACCGCCATATTGAATCTCGTGGAAACTTTTTCAAAACGCTTGCCGTTAAAAACAACAACTTAAGGTGAAACTATGACAATGGCAGCAGATAGTGCAGCAATGGCCTATAAAAACATATGTTCAATCAAGGTCGATTGAACAATTACTTTGCCCGCTACGCTGGATTGGCGCCAAATATTCAACAATCTTCTTGTCTTAAACCGCAACGTCAATCGACACCTAAATTGGCACGCATGTTCATGACCAAGTCCTTTCTACGGTTGGTAAAATCCACGCTTTTTCGTTAAACATGGATGCAGCGAGCAAAATCAATTTCACAAGTGCTATATTTCCATATATTCAAGTATAAAATCCATGGCGGCCATATTGGAATTTACATTGAAATTTTAACTCCTTAGGGAATGCCGATAGGGCTATAGTTATTATTGAAGACATATAGGAAGTCATATGCAGTCTATGAAAAAATGTCATCGCCCGTGACCTCTGACCTCTTCTAAAGGTCAAACGTAATGCATGACATCAACATACGCAACTGGCTATAAAACTGCCTATAACTTCTTATTGGCTGCACCAAAATTCACAAAATTTGACACGGACAATGGGATGTTGTGCCATGGTCAATATGGCGGCCTTTGGTCACATGGTGTGGCAGCCATCTTAGATTTAATGAAAATTTTGGGCAATTTTCAAAAGTCTTCTCATGAACGGTAAATAGCACAGCTGTGAAAAATGTTGTACATAGTGCGCGCATGTCCACGATTGATTCTACTTAAGGAAAAATGGATAGGTCACGTGGTGTGGCAGCTATATTGGATTAGGTTATCTTTGTAATGTTCTCTAAAAAAAAAAAAGTTATTCAGGAAAAGTTCCTACATGAACAAACATGGCTGCCATGAGCCAATCAATATGGGTGACATGCCAGTTTTGCCCATTTTTTATTTAAATTGGCTACTAACCAATAATTCCAATATTTGTACCAAAAATGACACAGTTATGATGATAATGTTCCATCTATAAATAACCAATGCGCTTAAATTTCATGTTAACTGCTTGGAAGCCGTAAAGTTGCTCGTAACTCTAGTTATTATGTTTCCTTTATCTTTTTGTATTGGTATATGCGAGGAGGTGGTATTCTGTTCCATTACTGTGTATCTATTGGTCTGGGTCTCTTGCTGCCACACAGCAAACGGGTGGTTGGGTTTTCTTTTATTTATTGACGGTTGCTTTATTTTGATTTGGTTTGCATTAATTGTTTCACTTTTCCATTATCACGTTTTGTTTGCACATTTTTTTTTGTATTATTATTTCTTATTTTGGAGTAGTTTTAGTCTATTTACACTGTTAATCCCTGTCCGCCTTGTGGCACTTAATACCCAACCATCAATAACCTAGTTCCCGAGGCACCTCAGATATTTATAATCGTATCTCCTTGAATCTAGGCTGTTCGGGTGACCTCCCGGTGGCGTATTGTTGTATTACATCTGTAAGATTCCTGTATACTTTACAGTATTCATTTGCCTGCAATCTTTATTTTGTAAATAATTTGTCTCTACAATAAATTATTTTTTAAACTAGTTTTGCTATGGTCTGCTTATTTTCATTTGATTGAAAGGGGTCTGCATTTGGGGAACCTGGCCTTGCTCACTACAAGTGTTCATAAAACTATTTCTTATATATATATATAAAAATTTGAAATGCTGACCCATGCTACAAAATACCACAGCCTCCACAGAACCGGAGGACACTCCGTAAATAATTTAAGCATTATATGGTGACATCCCACATGTTAGTGTTCTTCTATAGGATTTACATGCGACAACCTGCCCCAACCAGACTTTACATGATAACTGATTTCTCAGTAGTACTGGGAGAACCTACTGGTTTTGTTTATTATTATTATTATTATTATTTATTTATTTATTTCTTAGCAGACGCCCTTATCCAGGGTGACTTACAACTGTTACAAGACATCACATTATTTGTACATACAATTACCCATTTATACAGTTGGGTTTTTACTGGAGGAATCTAAGTAAAGTACCTTGCTCAACGGTACAGCAGCAGTGTCCCCCACCTGGGATTGAACCCACGACCCTCAGGTCTTGAGTCCACAGCCCTAACCTCCACTCCACACTGCTGCCTTTAGCGAACAGGATCAAATACTGTTGTGGCTGTACAAAATACTAGCACGACAAAACAAAAATACAATTCATTAAAAGCAAAAGAAAACTAAAAACAAACCGATTCTTTAATTAATCCAAAAGAAACGGTGGTTGATACTAGAAAACCTACAAAAGCAACACATACGTATTACACACATATATATATATATATATATTCATTATCAACCACAAAACGTAAGGTAACCAGCGAACACTCCACGTCTGTCCTGTTCACAATCATAAGAAAAAGAAATTATAAAAAGAATCCATAACAACAAGAGGTACACACCGGGAAGGTAATCTGATTTTTTAAAAAAAAAAAAAAAACAGAAAAACTGCACGTCTAGTCACGGCTGTAATCAACTACCAAACATACGAACCTGGAAAGCTTGTCAGGTACAGCCGAGGTAAGTGGCTTATGTGATCAGAGATAATTATAATTAATTGATCTATAATAATTAACGCTCAACTGCCTACAGGTGTATATAAAATCAGTCCCACCCGCTACACACACCAAAAATAAAAATCAGACACTAAATATATTATAAAACAATCAGTGAACAAAATAATAAAAATAAGAAATACAAACAGCATCGCCATCCCTTTTTTTCCGTTGCAGTTGGATATGATCCATAGTACCGTAGTAGCTGGTGCGCAATTTACGCAGCTCCATACTAAATGAATCTACAGCAACTGACTCGCAGGGAAGGGTTATTGTCAACAACATGCCTGCTTACCTTTTAGTATCGCGGCGGCCCGAGCCAACCAGCTTAGCCAGAGCAGGAACTGGTCATTTCACCCTTGTAAACACAAGCATTGATATGGTGCTGTAATAATGATCCACACCGGCAGCAGCTAATTGTTAGATTTACAACATGAACGTACCAACATCACTGTGTTAAATCGGGCTAACTGTTGTGATTAGGTGTTGCATATTCCATCTCCATGAGGTAAAACCACTTTACCAGGTTAATGTAAAACAATAAAACATTAAAACCATGAGCGAAGTATTGGGAAGTGCTAGGCTTGTCATTTGCAAAGTTTCAAGGGGTTTCACATAAAGCGTTTTTAAACCGGTAAATCATTTCAGCCATGAACAACTTGGTTGTTTTCTCAGCTTTTTACAACATACACAAGTTTGTTACAATTTGTAAACAGCTTCACTATATTTCACTGTGGCACCCTTAGATAAAAGGAAAGCTCGGTAAACTGTTCACACAAGTGACCAATTCAAAATGGGTCCATTGCAGCTTACCAGTACTAATAACATTAACATACGTTGAGCAACTTGAACTCTGCAACTGTTTAATAGCTGGAAACAATTTAAAAAAGGTCTAATTTAGCAAATGATCAGTTCAATTACGGGTCCAGTTATGTAATTGAGAGCTCAGTTGGAATGAAACCCAGCAGACACAGCGGGGGGAGAGAGGGGGCAGGACCAGGGCTGAGAACCACAGCTCTAGGGTAACAGCAGTTACTTTGGGTTCGTTGCAATTGATAATAATGTCTACTAGTTTACCGTCCTATTAATGTAAACAAAACCTGGATAAGGACGTCTATTACATAAGAACATAAGAACATAAGAAAGTTTACAAACGAGAGGAGGCCATTCAGCCCATCTTGCTCGTTTGGTTGTTAGTAGCTTATTGATCCCAGAATCTCATCAAGCAGCTTCTTGAAGGATCCCAGGGTGTCAGCTTCAACAACATTACTGGGGAGTTGGTTCCAGACCCTCACAATTCTCTGTGTAAAAAAGTGCCTCCTATTTTCTGTTCTGAATGCCCCTTTATCTAATCTCCATTTATGACCCTGGTCTTTTTTTTTTTTTTCAAGTCAAAGAAGTCCCCGGGTTGACATTGTCTATACCTTTTAGGATTTTGAATGTTTGAATCAGATCGCCAGCGTAGTCTTCTTTGTTCAAGACTGAATAGATTCAATTCTTTTAGCCTGTCTGCATACGACATGCCTTTTAAACCGGGATAATTCTGGTTGCTCTTCTTTGCACTCTTTCTAGAGCAGCAATATCCTTTTTTTTTGTAACGAGGTGACCAGAACTGAACACAATATTCTAGGTGAGGTCTTACTAATGCATTGTAGAGTTTTAACATTACTTCCCTTGATTTAAATTCAACACTTCTCACAATATATCCAAGCATCTTGTTAGCCTTTTTATAGCTTCCCACATTGTCTAGATGAAGACATTTCTGAGTCAACATAAACTCCTAGGTCTTTTTCATAGTTCCTTCTTCAATTTCACTATCTCCCATATGATATTTATAATGAACATTTTTATTGCCCGCATGCAATACTTTACACTTTTCTCTATTAAATTTCATTTGCCATGTGTCTGCCCAATTTTGAATGCGGTCTAGATCATTTTGAATGACCTTTGCTGCTTCAACAGTGTCTGCCACTCCTCCTATTTTTGTGGCAGACACTGAAAGGAAGTATATAATAATAATAATAATAATAATAATAATAATAATAATAATAATAATACAGCTACCTCGCCTCTACCCTACAAAGGTAGTGTATCACGTGATTCACTGAATCGCTAAATATTATGTCACGTGATCGTGCGTAAGGTGTCCTCGTTTTGTGCGTGCTTGAGCGTAAGCAGTACTGATCACGTGACATTGTGTGTGTACGCGGCGGAGTTGGGTGTGAAGATGGCGGACGAGGAGGCCGAGCAGGACCACAGCACTGAGATCGGCAGCGCCGACGCGATTGTGGCGCTCAGAGAACGGCTGCAAGAGCTGGCCACCGAGCTGACGGAGAGTCGGGAACCTGCCATGCATTCCGCTTCCCAGTACTGCCAGAAATTCTGCCAGGTCAGACAAATGAAAACATTGCAAGGCAGAGTTGTGCATGCAGTCGAATGCAAAATAAAGCCTGAGAAATGAGGTCGTTATATTAATCAGTGCCATTGCTGAGGAGGGGGTAGCGAGAGCCAAAGGGGGGAGGTGCTCCTTTGTGTAGCTACGTGCTGCTGCAAAAAACACAGCATTCACCCTGTATTCATGTATTAGCGATTATCCACATCTGAGATTTTCTTTTATTGCACATACTAGTTCAAGACTAATTCTCGTGACAAGCGATCTTAAGTGTGTTTATTTAATGACATGTTTTATGGTTACACAAAAGTGGTGTTTTAGACCCTTATTTTGACGTTGAAAATAGTTTGAATAAGGAATCGATATTTCGCACACAGTGTATATTAAATAAAAGACTATGCGGCCTGTCTTCCGTTGATTTAACCTTTGTTTGTGCGTCACCGGGTAAGACAAGAAATAAAGCAATCCTTTACCGTATGTCATCATCATTTGGAACAGAGCTTTGCAAGAGACCAGGGCCGAGTGCTGTATTATTAAAATATATTTCTGAACAGATTCTGGAAATGTTTTTGGTGTTGTGTGCAAATTCACTGGCGATGGTCGTGAGTGAGAGCGCGGCCATGTCTATTCTAACTAGTGGAGTAGACACTGGGGTCATTTATACGTATTTTTGTTTAACATTTTTAGAACTTCCATGAAAGAAACACTGCTGTATATACCATTGTCTAGATTTATGACGTTACTCCTTATATATTCCAATAACTTAATTTTAAACAAGATGTCCAAAATGGCGAAAGACTGTCGTATCATGACAACCAATGCTGTGTTTCTGCAACAAAGTGTAAACACGTTCTATTTCCTCTAATGCATTATGAAAACGCGCGGATAAGTGTCTTTATGAAATTTGGGACACGCTTTAAATCCATATTTGTCGATTACCCTCTGCTGAAAAAATTGTTTTGAGATGAGAGACGTGTAAAATACGGAATGTATTTTTCATGGTACACATTATCGTCTCATAATAGATTGTGACCTATGTATAATACCGTATGTAGTACGGTATATTTACAAGTCACATTTATGAGAATGGGCTTTAGAACTTGGATCATCTTTGTTAAATCAACAGTTGATTCTAAATATGAAACAAATAATGACATTTAATCAAATAATACATCCACACCAAACTTTAAAAATGTCTTTTTAAAACGCGTGACATATGGGTGAGAGTGTTGGTATTGCGGTTTTCTGTTGTCTAAAAATGGTATATAATCAAAACTCATACATAACGCTCTTACCCAATCTGGAGACTGAGATTTTTTTTTTTTTTTTAAATGCAGTTCTGCATTATCTTCAGCTGCCACTCTTGACTGATAACCGCTGCCTTCAAACTTATGAACTTTACTAAACAATAATGCCCTACGTGAAGAGACAGTGCTCTTATTTCTGTGGTAAAGGGTTTTTTTAAAAGCCAGTTCCACTCTCAATTTCTGTATATTTATGTACATCAGATGAAATGAGAGCCTCTTTTCAACAGTAGTCAGACAGATGCAACCTGCACCCTGGATATGTGGATAAATGCATGAATAGACAGGGCAGAGTTCATTCAGCATAACTAAATTTAGCATACGCATTTTGGAGGGATACAGTACCAATCTTGTGGTCTGTTTTCATATTATACAGTCCAGAGAACTGAAATGAATTGTGTTTTGTTTTCAAGTTATAAAGGCTAAAGATATGAAATTCACTGTGGTTTGTTTTCTCTATGGACCCCACTAGGTAGTCAGTTTCGTCCGACTACAAGAAACACCTGAAGATTGATGATGGAATCCCTCAATATTGAAAATTACTGTAGCAATGTTACTTTTGTGTTTGATTCGGATTTGTTTTGCAACACATAATTAAATGAAAAACATTTTTAGGTCAGGTAGTATTGGTCACAGCCGTGTTTTCTGTTTACATAAGCATGAATTTGAAAGTTTATTGGTTTTCAGTTGGCAGGGCTCAACATCAACCATGGCCCGGCGGCCTGGGGCCGGTAGAGATCGCTGTTTGGCCTGTAGTTAGGAAGCACCACAGGCCCAATTGGGCCAGCTATATTTTTTAAATGTATTATATATATATATATATATATATATATATATATATATATAGTGCACATGGCTTTTGTTTTCATGGACCCAGGAAAATGGGCCAGTATGCCAAAAAGATGAGAAAACTAACAAACCAATTTTTAAATCCTAAGTACTGTACGCCACCCCCCCCCCCCCGATAACGGCCTAATTGAACTAATCCGACCGCTCCCGCACGTCATGTTGTACAGTCAGAATCTGAGACTACGTATCAAAGTGCTGTTGGTAAGACTCGCTCCCTCCACATGGCGCATATTTACAATTCAGGTTTTCTACAACTAAGCAACCAGCTGCACCAATAAGCCAAAAGGAAAGCGCTGAACTCAATAATGAAGAAATACCTTATGAAAAGAAATTAAGATGAAAATTCTGAGTGGACTGGAAGAAAGACTTCATCTGGCTTCATTATGGCTGTGAAAAAATGTCAAGTTCTGCTTTGTTTGCCTTCAGTTTCCCAGACTTGCAGATAAAACAGCGTTTTTTGTTGGACAACAGGGTCGAATTGTGAAACTTTTTGATTTGGGATACTATGTGTTCTGGTCAGAAATGCCATTCACAATCTTTCCAGGACTCGTTGGTATCGCTGTAAGATTGGTGCTGACTTGGGAGAGGCTACACAAGTGACTGCACTGAGAATGATTGTTATTTGTATTGGTGTTTTTATAGTGTTTATTGTCAGGATCGTTATAATTCAGTAAACCTTTTAGTGTTGCTGTGACCATATGGTAACAGCTCGGTTGCAGTTTTGCTTCTGAGAAAATGAGTATCATTTGTATACATACATTTTCAAGTGCTGAATACAGTATTTTCATTTTCTGACAAGCACACCAATGTGTGCATGTTAAATGGCTGAAATAATGCAAGAACATATATTGAAAGGCTTCACTTAGCCACTGTTGAAAGACGTGGGCTCTTTTCAGTTACCGTACGCAAACATACGGAATTAAAAATGCATCCGGGCCAGTAAACACACCAGCTCAGTGGCCCAAAGGGCCAGTAGTTAAACATCTTAACATAGAGCCATGGCTGGTTAATGCAATTTTATGTACTGTAGTTTATTGAAGGTTTTGAAACTGAACAGCTCTCTGCCTGCTGATACTGTAATATAATGCAGGGATAAAACTTCAAGATTGTCGACATTTCAGTTGGATCTTCCTTCTCGTAACCAATGAAAACCTTTGTTCACACAATAATTCTGTTACTGTGCCTATAAATATTAGTAACTATCCCCTTAGTGGGATGTATACTCGTATGTAAAGTAGTGTCTCATTTGACATGTTCACATATAATGATACTGGAAGAAATATTGTTCCACCCTTGCAGGTTTGTTTTAACCCACTCAGACTGCTTGCGTTCTAAATGTCTAGCTATCCCTGTGTAGATCAGCCTGTCCTGATCAGAATGATCATTTACTTTTTCATGATACTGATGGCTCTCATTTTGCATTGGAGCTATATCAGGAGATGACTAGCACTTGTTTAGTTGTTGTTTTGCTGAATGGGGGTATCAGACCTGCACTGCAGTGAATAGCCGTGCTTGTGAACGGACCACCTGTCTGAAGCACCTGCCCTGAAATAACGGTTTTCATTCCTAAGAGAATTTGTCTCTGTTCTGTGGTCTGGTCTGTTGGTAATGAGGTTTCTCTACACAAACAGTCAAACCGCTATTTGAATATATATATATAGAGAAGTTGTGAAACCCCTGGTAAACGGCATGTGAGAGTATTCGATTCTGTAAAATGAACCTGTCTGTACGTGTCCTTTTTTCACATCCTTTAGAGAAAGCCAGCATCAGTCTAAGTACGTTTCATGAGATGATGCTTTATGAAAAGGGACCAATATCTTGGGAACTGATTGTATTCATTTGCTGAGAAAATATTGTAAATTGTGGCTAAGTATCAGTTGTATTGTTGAGTTATGAGATTGGAGAAACCACTTTACTGGCTTCACTCCTTTCTTCTTCAATGAAGTATTGAAAATGCCCATCAGGGACAACAGAGAGTTCTGTATCTAAAAGCCAGGTTCAATATTTAAACATTATCAATGATATACATTTGCGGTTTTAGGTACTACAGTGAGTCTGCCATATTTAGTACAGAAAAATGGGTACTTGTCTGGAATCCAGCTTTGTTCCTTGAACGTAACACAGACCTGCAACATGTGCCTTTTGTTTACAAATGTTGTGTGGGGTTGACCTGAGAATGAACTCTCAGTATTGGACACGAGGAAGCCGTGGCACCAGGAACTTGTTACAGGAGCTAGACAAGCTATGGTAATGTGAAACAGTTTTATAGGGTCGGATGTGTGAGTGCTGAGTGTGTGTTTGGGTCTAAAAATATTTGTTTTGGGTGAGGGACATGGTGAAAAGCTTCCCTGCAAAGCTAATTGTTTTTGTTTAATTTAATTGTTTTATTGATTTAATTATTTGTTATTTTTTGGCAGTTGGCCTCATTATTGTAAATTGAGGCCAACTGCCAAGTATAAAAGGAGAGTAGCCAGTCTGCTCTAAGCTGCTGCTGTGTGAAGAGCTCGACTGTGTGTTGTCTGCTGTGAAAAAGGTACTGTGTGAAAGTTAAACCTACGTTTGGTGTATGTTCGTTTGTAAAAGTGTTTATATCTTTGTAAGTCTCTCTGGGTAACATTCTTATAGGGGCACAAACCTAAAAATCATGGATTTGAATATAAACAATAACAAGTAGTTGTCAAACACCTATAAATACCTCCAATGTTTTGATTCAAACACAGGCTCCCTTGAGAGATATGTACAACATCGAAACGTTGGGCAGTTGGCTCTTTGAGCTAATATATATATATATATATATATATATATATATATAGATATAGATATAGATATAGATATAGATATAGATATAGATAGATAGATATAGATATAGATAGATATAGATAGATAGATATATAGATATATATAGATATATATAGATATATATAGATATATATATATATATAGATATATATATATATATATAGATATATAAAAAAATGCATACAGTAGCTAATTTATTACATGAACAAATTTACACAGGTGTGTCTTTTTTTTCTTGGCACTTTTATTTTAAAACAATAAATTCAAAGTCATTCAAACTTACAGTAGAATCTGTTCAGCTTCAGCAGCTTTAACTGTTATGTTGCTATTGGAAAAATATACTTCCCCTTGAGGCTCAGCAGCAAACAGAAATAAAAGCATGACTCACTAGGAAGGGAAAGGGCCAGACACTGGCTGGAGTTCATGCAGTTCATTCATTGACACACTCCGCATCAACCAGGAATGCTGCTGCTAGTTGCAGTGTTTCAGAAAAACAGTCTTAACACTTAACCCCTGTGACCTTGAGCTTGATTGCACAAAACTATCTTCTAAATGTTTTTTTATATATCACACACACACACACACACACACACACACACACACACACACACACACACATATATACAGTAGTCTCAGGCTAAGAGAACACCCCTTGAGAAGCAAGCGAAGTGTTTGTATAGCCGAAGTGTTCTCTAAGACAGTTAGCCACCAGACACAATATGAATCAATAAATGAATACATATGTATTACTTGTCATGATGCACGTGCATCAATTTATGAAATTAACTGAATAAGTAAAAGAAAAGCAATAGGCAAGTGTATGTTAATAAACTGTAATAATAAAGTAACAGACAAACTAACATTAATTAAAATAAAGCAAAACAACATGGTCAAAAAGCTTAAATTGCAGTTTCCAACTTTGTGTAGCAAGAGAAACAGCGGCGCATTTTGCCCTTTTGTTTACATGTCATTTTGTATCGGTGAGGTGCACTCGTGGAAATCAGAATACAAAACAAGGAAATGATATGATGGCGGTTCTGGAAAGATTTAATAAACCAATCAGTGTGCCTCAAGACACTCTCGCTATGTCGCTTTTTTACAAATATGTATTTTGAACGAATCGCTGTCGATGCAAAGAAGGTGTTCTTTTAAGCGAAGTTTCTGTTTCTTAGCCTTTAGCATTTACAGTGGGGGAAAAATCTGTTTCACCACAAGCGTGTTCCCTTAGGTAAAGTATTCTCTTAACAGGTGTTCCTATAAACGGAGACTACTGTGTGTGTGTGTGTGTTTATATATATATACAAAACACACACACAAAAAGTAGAATATAACATGTAGGATTTTGGTTTTATTTAATCCCTACTGTTTCAATGATTCGCTGTCTGGTTGAATCCATATGTAACTAGCTAGAACACAGAATGCTATGTGATAGAGTGGGTAAATGTTTTCATTTGTACAATTGCACAATATTGATAACAAATGTAAACAAACACATTTGTCATTGCTTACTACGATGCAATGTGGGAGATTGCTTTGGAATAAGTGTGGCGCGCTTCAGTTATTATTATTATTATTATTATTATTATTATTATTATTATTATTATTATTATTATTATTATTATTAGCAGACGTCCTTATCCAGGCGACTTACAATTGTTACAAGATATCACATTATTTTTTACATACAATTACCCATTTATACAGTTGGGTTTTTACTAGAGCAATCTAGGTAAAGTACCTTACTCAAGGGTACAGCAGCAGTGTCCCCCACCTGGGATTGAACCTACGACCTTCCAGTCAAGAGTCCAGAGCCCTAACCACTACTCCACACTGCTGCCCCTAGCTCTCAAGTGTCAATTCAGTCAATTCAGTCTTCACGCCGCTGGAGCAGCAGTTTGAAACGGGGATTAGTGATGAACAGGGGTGGGTCTAGCCTTGTAGCTTGACGGGTTCATTAAGTTCAAGATACACAAGAGGTTCCATGTGACCCCACCTCGCCTCAACACATTTAGAACATGCTTTAAGGAAATGTTCCTTTCAGTGCAGTTCGGAACACAGCTGTTAGTAAATTTAAGTAACATAACAAGAGTATAAGCAATACTTGGAGTTATTCAAATATAACAATAGTTACTGCCTGTTTTTTTCCCACTCTTTCTCAATAAGAATTCAGCTCCTGATATACATGTGTTTGTTTGTATCACAGATACACAAACATTGCCAATTATTACTGCTGCTTTGTGGAATTCAGATATTTCTTGACGTTCTTTCAGTTTTGTAACTGTTGAACCCCAGATTTATAAAGGACTTTGTATAACCTGTCAAGTTTCTCTGCATTTTTTACTGTTTTCTGACCAAAATGCACACAATATTTACAGTAGGCTCCATCAAATTCTGCAAAGACCAAATATGTTTTTTTCGTGTGCTTATTTCTATTTATATACTTTTTTTTTAAAACAGTGTACACCATTTTACAGCTATTTTCCCTCATCCAAGTTACATATTGTCCCATGATGGCTAACTGGAACCCCGATGGGCTTTTTTATTTATTTATTTATTTATTTATTTTTGGGGGGGACAACATTCTTTCCCTGCACTACTCTCACAGAAAAATAAATACATAAATCAATTTATATAAACACATTGCCATGATTTACAAAATGTTATTTTAAAACAAAAATATTGTACAGATAATTTCATCTAGCATTTCATTTGTATTATTGTAAACATATATATATATATATATATATATATATATATATATATATATATATATATATATATACACACATACATATACACAGTTGTAGTCAAAAGTTTACATACCCCAATAGAAATGTATAATTTCTAGACATCTTTCAAAAACAAATTATAGGACCAGTCTTTTGTAGCAAAAGTTAAGGCTGGGACGATGCCTAATTTTTCACTATCGATACGTCGTTCTTCAAAAAAGCCGATGCATCGATTCGTCGTGGTTACGAAAGCTAAAAAAAAATGCAGTAATACGTGTGGAGCTGTGTAATACTGTGTAACATTGTTAGTAAAGCTTTAAAAACTAGTATCCATATTACATTGATCAGTTTATGCATATACAGTAGTAATTATATATATATATCAAATATTATTTTTATTTTATTTTTTTACCTTATTCGTGTTGATTTGTACCAGTTGGGGGTCAAAGCAAAATAAAAATAAAAAGTTGTTTAAATCCATAACCAGTCAGAGTAACAACCAATCAAGAGAAAATCTACACAGGGCTTTAATAAAATGCAAAACAATAACAGCAGTGTGTTTCTGAAATGTAGAATACAAAAACTCCCCTTTTCATCCCTATCGAATAATTTTGTTTATTATGAAGTAGTTTTATGCAGTGCAACGTGTAAAAATGCTTCCACTGCTCCCTGCATCCTCTTAAGAAAAAAAGAAAAAAAAGCCACGGAGGTCTCAGTATCCCATATAGCACTGCGCACGTCCCTGGTAGCGAGTTGACTCACTAATCTGTATCGGAGCATGTTGCCTGTTGAAATCTCAGCCAAGAATTTGGACAAGTAAAACACATGCTCAAAAGTCATGGTTTTAAGACCATGAATGCGGCCTGCAGAGTTTTTATTGAACTATTCTGACATCTTTCCTGCTTTCGCAAAACTTGCAGCAATTCCGATACCTGTATCTTGTGTACCAGCAGAACGGGGTTTTAGCTGTCAGAACAGAGTGCAGACCAGCAAATGCTCTCGTTTACGTGAGGATCATCTAACATAACAATTTCAATAGAAGCTCCTGAGAATTATTAACACATTGATTTGGAAAGAGCACAAGTCATTTTTTGACTTGGGTGCTAAAAGGAAAATTTAAAGAACTTCTAAATGGCAAAACTGTAAATAGTTCTGATGTTGACAGCTCCCCGCAGAGACATTGGTACATGTTCTATAACACTGATTTTTTATGTTGTGAACGGGGATTTTCAAAAGAAAACGTTTCGTGGTAAGCTTGTCTTTGTCTATTTCTACTACCATTATTTATACTGTGTACTGTTTTGCATGTTAACTTTGTTAATCTGAAATAGTTACACTGGAAAAATAATATAACTATGTTGATACAATATGTAAAAACACAGGTGTTCTGGTTGAAAACGCAGATTTTGAGATGGTATGCTTTTTACAAATGCACATTTTTAAAGGCTAGCGCGACCTCTGCATCTCTTTAAATTATTATTATTATTATTATTATTATTATTATTATTATTATTTATTTCTTAGCAGACGCCCTTATCCAGGGCGACTTACAATCGTAAGCAAATACATTTCAAGTGTTACAATACAAGTAATACAATAAGAGCAAGAAATACAATAACTTTTGTTCAAGCAAAGTACAAGTGTGACAAACCACAATTCAATAATACAGCAGATAATAGTGGTAGTTACATCAGGATATGATTAAATAGTGATAGTTACATCAGGATATGATTAAATACAAAGTACTACAGGTTAAACACTTGGCAGATTATAGTATTCTGAAGTACAGGATTAAATGCAGTAAAATAGGGGGCAGATAAGAGCAAAATAAAGCACATTTACATGAAGGGTGATAGTGTCCCAGGATACAAACAGAGGAGTTCTACAGGTGCTGTTTGAAGAGGTGAGTCTTAAGGAGGCGCTGAATGTGGTCAGGGACTGGGCAGTCCTGACATCTGTAGGAAGGTCATTCCACCACTGCGGAGCAAGGGTGGAGAAGGAGCGGGCTCTGGAGGCAGGGGAGCGTAGCGGAGGTAGAGCTAGTCTTCTAGTGCAGGCGGAGCGGAGAGGTCGAGTGGGGGTGTAGGGAGAGATGAGGGTCTGGAGGTAGCTGGGTGCAGTCTGGTCAAGGCATCTGTAGGCTAGTACAAGAGTCTTGAACTGGATGCGAGCGGTGATCGGGAGCCAGTGGAGCGAGCGGAGTAGTGGAGTAAATGGTCACACATTACTGGAGTATCCCAAGCATTACTTTCTTTACTTTTCTTTCTTGCCGTCTTACTTTAGAAAATAATTGAAAGACATTGTAGCTCGCTCTATACAGTATTTGTAATTCTAGCACAACGCTCTTAATTTGCTCTTAAGTTACTTTGAAGACTCCTGCACAGATCCAATCCCATCAGTAAACACTCACAGGGGGTGGGGCGGGGCAGGGAGAAGGTGAGCTCAATTGGAGTCAGACCTGAGGGGAGCAGAGGAGCTCTGCGCTTAATGCCAAAAATAACTGCCGATTTCCAAATTTAATAAAGTAAAAGCTTTCCTTTGCTTAAACACTTTACACAAAAACGATGCACAGGCTCGACTCGATTGTTGTCAAACGATACGATACATCGCCTCAGCCTTAAAGTTTTGTTTTTGTGGATGAGGAAAAAAGTTACAAGAAATAGATGTGTACAAATATCTATTTCAGCATTTTTTTGCAAAACTCCAAAAATGCTAATTCAGAAGTATTCATACCCTTTAAAGCTATGATAGTATTGTCTACAAGGTGCTAGAAATTTCAATATGATAATGCAGAACTTAATTCTAGAAAATTCTAGATTGTAGGTGAATATTCTTAGAGGGAATAAAAGGGTTAGGCATATGATGATTGCTGTCATTACCAATAAGTCAATATGGGAAAAAGTAAAGAGCTATCTGAAGACCTTAGGCAGAACATCATTATTTATTGTCGTAAAGCTAGAGAAGGATACAATAAGATTTACAAGCATTTGAGTATCCCAATGTCAACTATTGTTTCTATTAGCAAGAAGTACAAGACTCATGGTACTGTCATAACGCTCCCACGGTCTGGAAGAAAGAAGGTTCTTTCACCTTCTTTCAAGTAGAAGAATTGTGAGGAAGGGTAATAACAATCAGAGATTGACTTCCAAAGATACTCAAAGTGAATTGGCCGCAAGTAGGATTGAGGTTTCCATTTCAACCACAGGTAGAGTATTGCATGGTGAAGAGCTTAATGGTCGCAGGCCAAGGAAAAAGCCACTCTTAGGAAAACGTCATAAGGACAATCGCTTAAAGTTTGCAAAACTGCATTTGAATGATAGATATGAGTTGTGATCAAAGGTTTTGTGGAGTGATAAAACAAAAATCGAGCTATTTGGTCATGCTGATTTGTCGTTGCGTTTGAAGAAAGTCTGGTGAGGCGTACAAAGAAAAGAACACCATACCTAATGTCAAGCATGGAGGTGGTAATATCATTGTATGGGGCTGTTTTCCTCTAAATGGCACAGAAAATTTAATTCCAGTACATGGTAAAATGGATTCCATAGCATATCAAAAGATATTGGCCAATGGTCCAAAGCACACATCAAAATCTACTTCAGAATGGTTAAAGAAGAATAAAATCAAGGTTCTGGAATGGCCTAATCAAAGTCCCGATCTAAATCCTATTGACAATCTTTGGTATGTTGAAGAAGGCTGTGCACAAGAGAAGTCCTCAGAATTTGAATGAACTGGAACAATTTTGCATTGAAAAATCATACCAAAAGCGCATTGACAATTATCCTAATTGTTTAAAAGAGGTTATTATTGCTAAAGGTGCCTCAAGTAGATTTCATTTTCCTTGTCAGGGTATGAATACTTTTGAATTAGCATTTTTGGAGTTTTGCAAAAAAATGTAGTTCTTGTAACTTTTCCTCATCCAGAAAAACAAAACTTTTGCTACAAAAGATTTTTCCCTATAATTGTTTGAGAAACTTCTAGAAATTATAAATATAGTTATATATGGTTTGCAGAAGTATTCCCCCTACCAATAATGTTACATTTTGCTGAATTACAAGTAATGTATGCACAGTTTTTCAAACTAACTTTTTTTTTTTTACTCAAAGTTGTAGTGGTTAAACTGAACACTGTTATTTGAGGAGGAGGTTAAATGTCAGCAAAACATGCAAAGAAAATGTACAAAATGAAATTTACTGGTTGTATAAGTATTCAGCCCCTTAAGTCAGTACTTGGTAGAAGCCCCTTTTGCAGCAATTACTGCTATGAGTCTTTTTGGATAGGTCTCTACTAGCTTTGCACAATAGGATGTTGAAATATTTCCCCATTCTTCACAGGAAAATTGCTCCAGTTCTGTTAAGTTTGTTGGGGATCGTCGATGGACTGCAATCTTCAAGTCTCGCCATAAATTCCTGATTGGATTCAGGTCAGGACTTTGACTGGGCCACTCAAGAACATGAATTCTCTTCTTTGTTCAACCACTCTAGTGTGGCTTTGGCTTTGTGCTTTGGGTCATTGTCCTGCTGAAATGTGAATTTCCTCTTGTGACAGAAATACAATGATTCTTGGCTGTAAATCTCCTTCCTGACCTGTGAGGGCACTAAGTAGCGAGAACAGAGTTCTTTGGACGGGCTGGTCTGACATTTCTTTCCCAGGGTCGGGAAGTCGGCCAGTCCGGATGAAGGCGAGACTCCGTTGCAAGAACGCATTGACCCGGAAGGTAAACGATGTGGCAGCCGCAGATTGGAGAGGCGGTTGCACTCGTTTACCAAGGGGTCATGTGTGACAGCATAAAAGGGGTTAAAAACGTAAATAACCTAGAAGGACGTTAAAAAGCCTAGAATTGCTTTTTGTGAGTGTATTTGTTTTTTTGTACTAATTATTGTTATTATTAGTAGACACTTAAATAAGTTCCGGAGCTGTCGCCAAGGGCCAGCAAAAACCCAGAACAACACTGCATGGATTGTCACCAGATAAATTGTATCACCCACCTGGAGCACTACATCGCGCACCCAGGACTGGTGACCATGATTGTATATTGTGGGAGAGATATCTTTTATTATTATTTGGGACTGCAACCTGTGTTATTTTCCCTGCGCTGTACACATTGTACACACAACCTACCCAGTTTCAGAGCCTTGGCTGACTCGAACAGGTTTTCCTCAAGGATTTGCCTGTACTTTGCACCATCCATTCTCCCCTCTATCCTGACAAGCTTCCCAGTCCCTGCTGAAGAGAAGCATCCCCATAACATGATGCTGCCACCACCATGCTTGACAGTTGGGATGGTGTTGACTGGGTGATGTGCAGTGTTGGGCTTGCGCCAGACGTAACGCTTGGAATTTAGACCAAAAAGTTAAATCTCGTCTGACCACCAAACCTTTTTCCACATGTCTGCAGTATCATCTACATGCTTTTTCGCAAACGCCATACGTGCTTTAAGATGAGGCTTTTTCAGTAATGGCTTTTTTCCTGCCACCTGTCCATATAGGCCAGCTTTGTGTAAGAACATAAGAACATAAGAAAGTTTACAAACGAGATGAGGCCATTCAGCCCATCTTGCTCGTTTGGTTGTTAGTAGCTTTTTGATCCCAGAATCTCATCAAGCAGCTTCTTGAAGGATCCCAGGGTGTCAGCTTCAACAACATTACTGGGGAGTTGGCTCCAGACCCTCACAATTGTAAAATGTGTAAAAAAGTGCCTCCTATTTTCTGTTCTGAATGCCCCTTTATCTAATCTCCATTTATGACCCCTGGTCCTTGTTTCTTTTTTCAGGTCAAAAAAGTCCCCTGGCTCAACATTGTCTATACCTTTTAGGATTTTGAATGTTTGAATCAGATCGCCGCGTAGTCTTCTTTGTTCAAGACTGAATAGATTCAATTCTTTTAGCCTGTCTGCATACGACATGCCTTTTAAACCAGGGATAATTCTAGTTGCTTTTCTAGCACTCTTTCTAGAGCAGCAATATCCTTTTTGTAACGAGGTGACCAGAACTGAACACAATATTCTAGGTGAGGTCTTACTAATGAATTGTAAAGTTTTAACATTACTTCCCTTGATTTAAATTCAACACTCCTCACAATATATCCGAGCATCTTGTTGGCCTTTTTTATAGCTTCTCCACATTGTCTAGAGGAAGACATTTCTGAGTCAACATAAACTCCTAGGTCTTTTTCATAGTTCCCTTCTTCAATTTCATTATCTCCTATATGATATTTATAATGCACATTTTTATTGCTTGCATGCAATACTTTACACTTTTCTCTATTAAATGTCATTTGCCATGTGTCTGCCCAGTTCTGAATGCTGTCTAGATCATTTTGAATGACCTTTGCGGCTGCAACAGTGTTTGCCACTCCTCCTATTTTTGTGTCGTCAGCAAATTTAACGAGTTTGCTTACTATACCAGAATCTAAATCATTAATGTAGATTGTGCTGAGAGGGATAACCAGCGCCTTTGAAGTTTTCTTACACCCTTCTCCTGCTCTGTGCCTCTCTACCACTTTATCTCTGACTTGTTTCGAAAGCTCCTTGGTCTTCATGGTTGCATTGTTGGATCACTATGTGAGTTGCAGCTTGAAAGTCTTTATATACCTGAGGGAAATTATCTACAAGTTAAACCACTTTGAGTACACACAGGCTGAACCCATTTAACTCATTTTGTGTCCTTTCAAACAAATCATTTGCACCTGAGCTGATTTAGGGCTGCAGTAGCAACTGAGATGAATCTGTTTTTCTCTGTAAATATTACTTATTTATATTCTATATGCATTTTTTAATCAGTTTGTGTAGATTCTACATGTAAAGTCTAATTTGAAAGTGTCCTGGAGTACGCTTAGGACCCAACAAAATGTGAAAACTTTGTAGGGGGGTGAATACTTCTGGAAACCACTGTGTGTATATATATATATATATATATATATATATAATGTATGTATATAATAAGGCCGACGCGATGCATCGTATCGTTTGACAACTATAGTCAAGCCTGTGCATTGTTTTTGTGTAAAGGTTTTTAAAAAAATGAAAGCTTTTATTGAATTTGGAATCTGCAATTATTTTTTGCATTTCAGCGCAAAGCTTCTCTGCTCCCCTCAGGTCTGACTCACTGAATCTGCATGCGATTGAGCTCACCTTCTGCCCCCTGCACCGCCCCCTGTGAGTGTTTACTGATGGGAGTGTGACTGTGCAGGAGTCTTCAAAGTAACAGAGCAAGTGAAGAGCGGTGTGCTAGAATTACAAATACTGTATAGAGCGAGCTACAATGTCTTTCAATTATTTTCTAAAGTAAGACGGCAAGAAAGAAAAGTAAAGAAAGTAATGCTTGGGATACTCCAGTAATGTGTGACCATTTACTCCACTACTCCGCTCGCTCCACTGGCTCCCGATCACCGTTCGCATCCAGTTCAAGACTCTTGTACTAGCCTACAGATGCCTTGACCAGACTGCACCCAGCTACCTCCAGACCCTCATCTCTCCCTACACCCCACTCGACCTCTCCGCTCCGCCTGCACTAGAAGACTAGCTCTACCTCCCGCACGCTCCCCTGCCTCCAGAGCCCGCTCCTTCTCCACCCTTGCTCCGCAGTGGTGGAATGACCTTCCTACAGATGTCAGGACTGCCCAGTCCCTGACCACATTCCGCACCTCCTTAAGACTCACCTCTTCAAACAGCACCTGTAGAACTCCTCTGTTTGTATCCTGGGACACTATCACCCTTCATGTAAATGTGCTTTATTTTGCTCTTATCTGCCCCTATTTTACTGCATTTAATCCTGTACTTCAGAATACTATAATCTGCCAAGTGTTTAACCTGTAGTACTTTGTATTTAATCATATCCTGATGTAACTATCACTATTTAATCATATCCTGATGTAACTACCACTATTATCTGCTGTATTATTGAATTGTGGTTTGTCACACTTGTACTTTGCTTGAACAAAAGTTATTGTATTTCTTGCTCTTATTGTATTACTTGTATTGTAACACTTGAAATGTATTTGCTTACGATTGTAAGTCGCCCTGGATAAGGGCGTCTGCTAAGAAATAAATAATAATAATAATAATAATAATAATAATAATAAATAATAATAATTTAAAGAGATGCAGAGGTCGCGCTAGCCTTTAAAAATGTGCATTTGTAAAAAGCATACCATCTCAAAATCTGCGTTTTCAACCAGAACACCTGTGTTTTTACATATTGTATCAACATAGTTATATTATTTTTCCAGTGTAACTATTTCAGATTAACAAAGTTAACATGCAAAACAGTACACAGTATAAATAATGGTAGTAGAAATAGACAAAGACAAGCTTACCACGAAACGTTTTCTTTTGAAAATCCCCCGTTCACAACATAAAAATCAGTGTTATAGAACATGTACCAATGTCTCTGCGGGGAGCTGTCAACATCAGAACTATTTACAGTTTTGCCATTTAGAAGTTCTTTAAATTTTCCTTTTAGCACCCAAGTCAAAAAAGGACTTGTGCTCTTTCCAAATCAATGTGTTAATAATTCTGAGGAGCTTCTATTGAAATTGTCATGTTAGATGATCCTCACGTAAACGAGAGCGTTTGCTGGTCTGCACTCTGTTCTGACAGCTAAAACCCCGTTCTGCTGGTACACAAGATACAGGTATCGGAATTGCTGCAAGTTTTGCGAAAGCAGGAAAGATGTCAGAATAGTTCAATAAAAACTCTGCCTTCCCATGCTTGGCAGTTATTTTCTAAATTAAGACGTCAAATAAGTAATGTTTGGGATACTCCGGTAACACAACTAATTTGCACGATCATTTAATGAAATGGCATCCTACAAAACTTCAAACAAAATCCACAGTTATTCATCTGAACTACCCCGGAGTAAAAATGATAAAAAAAAAAAAAAAGATCTTTCCAAAAGTTGTGTCTTTGGTCAGAAGTATTTAGCATCCCGGCAACGTCAGTCCCTAGTTTGAGCAGGTATTCAGGAATGCTGGGCAGATTGTAAGCAAGTGCCAGTCATCGCTTACATTAAAACAAAATGTGGACACTATCATGTTCCTTAACACAATTCCAATATAAGCCATAGACAACACTGTTGTTACTAAACTGCTATGGACAGTGATAACTTTGTTAAAATTAGCTTTTTTTTAATATATATATCAGTGTTCTTCACTGGTATTTTTTTGCAGTAAATTAATAAATAGATAGTAATCTCTGATAGTAGATAAACAGTTATGTAATCTATGTAGATACATTGGAAAGCAAGCTTTAGCATTTCAAAGCCGTTATTTTAGTAGGGTTAAAGGAGGCTGCAAATGCACAGAAAATAGATTTGCTTGCGGCTGATTTTGCTTGCATGGCTTGAAGTTACAGGGTGCAGTAAAATGAGGAAAACAAATGAAGTGCTGTTGGAGTTACATAAACAAAAACAAGAAAAGGTTCTAAACAATGATTTAATGTGATAATGTTAGATTTTCAAAGTAATATACTGTACAGTTCAGACCTTCAGTCGCTTTTGTATCAACACCTCGCATGCCAGGTTTACTCCTTCAGGCATGTTGTTGCATTGAACCTTCTATACACTTTGTGAAACACTGTGTACTGTTCATTGATGAAGTAAAGTTGTTGTGTTTTTTTTTTTTTTTTTTTTTTTAATGGTTCTCTTCAGAGTTTGTTATGCAGCAACTCAGTTTCTCAGTGTATGCTCATGGTGCAGAGCAATGGTGCATTATTTCACAGCTGCTTAAACCCAATGTACCAAACTGCTCCTCTTTAGTCTGAGTTTTATATATCCAACCCTGGCCGTACTGTGTTTGTGACTACATGTTGCATACGCTCTGTTTGTAACTACACGTTGTAGACGCTCTGTTTGTAACTACACGCTGCTTTTTATGATCAGATATTGTTGGTAAGGTAGAGGGGTCCTGTAGAAAAGCCATCCTCAGGAGTACAGTAGGAGGAATGCTGTCGATGTCATGTTACTGGAAATCCTCCCATAGTACCTGTTCTCATCTTGCTATTTACTCCTTTTCCATTTGGACCATCTAGAGTCCTACTCTGTGCTAGATTTAAAATGCCAGTCCTTGGTTTCAGAACATCCTGAATAAAGTATGTTATCAGGAGCCAGGAGTTTGAGCAATCGGCTGCTGATTAAATACATTGCAGGGCTCTAGATTTTTAACTGCTGGCCCCTTGGGCCACTGAGCTACCATTTTTACTGGCCCGGATGCAATTTTATCTGGCCCAATATATTTATATATTTTTTCATGATGATTTTTATTTTCAGTATGTTTCTAACTGTGTATGGTAACCAAAGAGAGCCCACGTCTCAAAAGAAAGTGGCTAAACGAAACCTTTAATGCTGACGCTTAACAAGTGTTATGTCAGTCTTAAACCCATTGTTATTTGCATATTAAACATAAAGACCCCAATTAATTATGCAAGGCTTGTAATAGCAACATTCTACAGTAATCGTATTCTGTTTGAAATTGTTGCCAATTGTATTGCCTTGTTTTTAGCTAATGTTAACAGGTCCCTGCTTGAATTTCTCTGTAATGACAGTACACAGCAGCTTCTGCAGCTGTTGCTAGCCAGTCATGAAACAGCTTCTGGGAGCATGGCACCGGCAAACTTTGAATGTGTGAATTGAAATAAAATAATGTATATAGCAAGTGCTAAAAGAAGTAATCCAACTCGGGTAACATTGAAATTAGGAATGTAACTTAACGTTATGATGAATATAAAGACATACTAAATGTTAAGCAGAACAACGCAGTGACTAAAAAAAAAAGGCAAGATACTTGGAGTTGGAAAGAAGTTATTTTTTTAAACTCTGGATTGCAGTTCAATGTAAACATCTACTGTTGACGTTACTCCATCCATTCACAGAAAGTCAACATTTGCACTGTCCATTAAAAGTACAACCAGGTATCCTTGTTTTGAATTATTTACAGGTTATTGAATAAACAAAGTAACGTGACAGATTAATCCGATATCAGTATTTGATATCTAGTTGTAATTAGTAATGTTAAACTATTGTAATGTTGGAATGTATTTTCTATTGTTTTGGCCAGGTTACAATATTTACACTAAGATTATTTGTTAGAATTAAACAGATGTAGAATGTTTAGGTTGCTGTATGATAGGTGTTATTTTATTCTGAATACACTACAGCAAAAAAATTATTTGGTGGTTTGCACAATATTATGCTACTGTTGCTTTAATTGGAAGAGGTACACGCTGTGACATTGCTGCTCATTGAGTTCTGTATTTTAATTCAGTAAACAAAAGGAAACACTTGTGCCTGAGGAAATAGGGTATTGAATGAAGAAATCTCGTCTTGGACATTGTTTGAAGACTTTATGAACCCGGCTAAATTTTACCAGCTTACACTGTTATGCTGTCTGCTAGTACACATGCATTTGCCTTTTATTCTTGGGAGCGTAAGGGACCAGAGTTTGAGTAATCGAATACACAAAAATGTTGCACCCTGTGTATTCAAGTAGGAAACTATTTGAAATTTCCATCCCTAATCCTAATAATAAACAATGTTCATACTACAAAATAATAACAATCCTTCTCAGAGCGTTGTCGCTTGTGTAGCCTGTCCCAAGTCAGCGCCAATCTAGCTGAGTGATACCAACAAGTCCTGGAAAGATTGTGAATGGCATTTTTGACCTGAACACATCGGATCCCAAATCAAAAAGTTACAGTTCGATCGTGTATCTAGGTGTCGATCGAGACATCTTGCTGTGAGACTAGATATAATGTAAACAAAATGTTGAATTCACAACAAATAGAGCTGCTGCTTTATCTGCAAACTGACTCCAAACAAGGCAGAACGTTACTTTTTTTTCACTGTCATAATGGAGCCAGATGAAGCCTCCACTCTAAATGTTCGTCTTCATTTGTTTCCATGATTACTTTCTTTATGATTTATTGATTTCAGCGCTTTCCTTTTGGCTTAGTTGTAGAAAACTCGATTTGTAAAAGATTTGCCATGTCGGGAACGAGTACCAACACTGCACTTTGGTACATAGTCTCAGATTCTGACTGTACAACAAATATGACGTGCAGCGGGAAAGTTAGGATTAGTTTGTAGTTATATTTTTAAAAAATTGTTTGTAAATTAGTTTTCAGCTTTTTGGCACACTCACGTTTTCCTGTATTCGTGAAACGGAAGCCATGTGCACTATTATGTGTATGTATGTATGTGTGTGTGTATATATATATATATATATATATATATATATATATATATATATATATATATATATGTGTGTGTGTGTATATATATATATATATATATATATATATATATATATATATATATATATATATATATATATATATATATATATATATATATATATATATATATAAATATTTTTTTTTTTTTATTTTTTATTTTTTTTATTTATATATTATACTAGTTAAATGTAGCCGGCCCCTGTGGTGCTTCATAACTACAGGCCAAAATGCGATCTCTACCGGCCTTGGGCTGCCAGGCCATGGTTAATGTCGAACCCTGCATTGTTCATTTCAGACTAGATTTAACAGTGCCCTGCATGGTCAAGTTCCTGACCCCTGATCATTTCTAAGGATGTGAGTTATTAACTTGTATACTAAGCTGCAGGTTGTTTTGTTTTTTGTTTTTCTTGGCTATTATATTTCTATTGAGCCAGTCTACAGTACTAGTATGGACATAGTGTTAGTTATGTTAACTCTTGGTAATTTATGTTTGTCTGCATCGGTAAAGCTGGAGGGTCTTGTGTATAAACAATAATGATACAAGCGATTTCTTCATCTCTGTAACCTTGCTCTGGGGAACACAGCAAGACCTGAATACAAGTTGCACCAGCAGTCTGTCCCATATTGTGCATCCCTGTATATGCAACTCTGTCTGCTTGCATAATCCAGTTTCCTGTTTAACTGGAGAACCGGATGTTATCTGGGTGCCAACAGCACAACCAAGGTTATCTGAGCAGGCTTGTTCAAGTGAAAGCCTATGAGAGGCCTATTGGAAACTCACTAAAATCAGTGAAGACTAATATAAAAATCATTCATTTATCAACAGTGCTTGTGGTTTGGCAATGGCCCTGTAGATTATGCACCTGGATGCATTTCTGCTTTTTATTCAAATGAAGCCATTTCAATGATGTACTTCTTTTTGTCCACAGACTCTTGTAGAATATGCAGGCAGGTGGAAGATCTCGGAGGACCCTCTGCCGCTAGTCCAGGTTTACATGGTAGCCATATTAAGCTATGCTGAAGCTCGACACCAGCTTTCCTCCGAGTGTGACAATGTAAGCCTTGTGCTTGAACGATTAGCACTGTAAGTATTCTGTTCTGTATTTCTTTAATTCTGTCTGTAAGATCATCAAATCGAGCTTAAAGTACCCACTACTGTTAATGTCAATGTAGGGTTTTCTCTGATCTAGAAACAGATAAAAAACACAACCTTATTAATTTTCAGCTACCTGTGACTTAACATTGTTGTGAACACACAACTAAGACTAGAAGCAATGATAAAACAAAATAAAATAAATAAATGTATGTATAATGTGGGTATTGGTTTTCTTTTTCAGGAGCTGTGTTGAGCTTTTGCTGTCACTACCAGAAGAAACCCCAAGTCATTTCTGGAAGGAGTTCCAGACTTCAGTTCAGGTAGGGTGACCCTTATTTTTAAATGTAAAATAATTTCTAAAAAAGAACCGTTTTTTGTTTACTTATATTTTATTCATTTTTTTCTGTGTTGATTTTTTTTTTATTTATTTATTTTACTTGTTTGAATGCGTCTGTGGCACTAGAACACCCTCAAAAAAATGCTTTCAAGTACTGTACCATTTTATGTGGTGGTTTTCAATTTGCCTGGTATTTGATAAGCAGCAGGAGGCCTCTTAGTATGTGAAATACAGAACATGTTTTACATGGAGACATACATTTGAACAAAGCGTTGCATATTGCTTTTTTTTGGTTTGTTTTGTTTTTCCTCAGTTTTTTCATGTTCTTATGAATCTTCTGTTAATATATGGCAGAGGATGTTTTTATTTATTTTTCTGGGAGTATGGGTTTAAATTGTCCAGTGTTTTTAATGTATACATTATACAATGGCAAGAGAAATTCCTGATCTCTGATTGGTCAGCCTTGCACTAGACAAGTGATGTTATCCCAGCATAACATTACAAATCTAGTACCGGCAACCTCCTCACTGAAAACCTAGACAGACATATCAGTCCGCCACAGCTGTCAATAACACAGAATAAATTACACAATTCCTGAAGTGAATTTTACCTTACATCATGGCAACTGTGGAAACCTTGTTTGGCAAAGAGCCTTTAACCCTTTGCGGTCCATTTATTCAGCGGCAGTCAGCCGCGTCAGGTCCAATTTATTTTCACAGGCGCTGTTTATTTTACACGCACTGTTTTAGAAGTAATTTTATTCATAGTAAAACGGGTTTAAAAGACATTGCATATCAACAGGACACTCACTACTTCATCTCCAGCCCTGCCCCACACCTTGTTCGCTGTATTTCACATATCTCTTCATAGTAGTGCATACTGATAAATCATCTCCTGATCACTCATTTTATCACCAAACTCCTTAATAATGCGATCCAAGTCATTATTTTATTACTATAACATCTCAAAAAGCTTGGCAAATGTCTGTTATATTATTTGAGCGCTGGATGCGGAAGAAGATATCTTGTTTGTTTATGTCTGGTGAAGGGACTATGTATTGCTCAGATGCGCCGCCTTTTTTTTTCGGCTTCTACCGGTCTCACTCGGCCATTGAAAGGTTTTCTTGGCTTTTTCCGGAGAAAAAAAGACTAGGGACCTGTGCTTGACGTCTTTCGGACCAGAAAGGAAAAATTGTAATGTCGGACCTGGTCCGACTTAGGACTGTAAAGGGTTAAACACAGAACTCAATTAGAGAAAAAAAACATGAACAAAAAAGACACCTAAGTGGGCTCCTGAGTGGCGCATCCGGTAAATGCAGTCCGTGTGGAGTACAGAATGGCCGAGCGCTACCCGGGTGGGGAGGGCTTAGGTCGGCCAGGGTGTCCTCGGCTTACCACGCACCAGCGACCCCTGTAGACTGGCCAGGCGCCTGGAGATCAACTCTGAGGGACTAGACAAGATAGAATCTGACAGAAATGAAGCACCCTGTCAGGATACGTACTCTTTTTATTTATGTATATGGTCTGAGCACACTCTTAAACTCGGGGAGACGTTCAGGAGGACATAAAGATGTTTCAAACTCCTGTAGTGGTTTTGTTTTTGCACTGGGCTTGCAACATATCCAGATGACTTTTTAATAATAAAGAAAATCACACAGACTCATTTAATTTGAAGTTTTAACGAATCAGAGCAGTAGTAGTGCTCTTTTCGGTTTATTAAATGCTTATGTTAAAAATTGGATTGATTGGTTGGTTGCACAGACCACCATAAATTCCAAGTAATAAGCAGTCCAGGCAATCAGGTTTAACAGCATTAATACTTCAATACAGAAATACAGACATGGTTAATTATATGCTTAGCCCTTAGGCTATACATGCAAAAAGCTAAAAACGCCTACCGCTAAATTCTAGAAGATTCAACATATATCACTCTCTTAAGACTGAAACATAATTTCTATACCTTTATAGCAATGCATCAATATAAAAGAGATATTAAATTCAAATATATGCTTACCTTTCAGTATATGTAAGTGTAGTGTAGGATATATTGAAAAATAAGAACGGTCTTCAAAAGGCAGAGACTTGTGAATATGACCAAACAGCAATCAGTTTTTCAGAGATCATCAGAGCATGGACCACACAACTTGCAGTTAGCAAGTTGAGCGATACTTGACTGGGGTTTTACCTTGGTTTTTATAGGATTTTCCCTCCATTGAATACATCAGGAGTCCCAAGTAAATCTAATCATCACTCTGCCTTGACATTTCTTATCTTTAAGTTAATTATACATTCTAGAAGGATCTGTTCAACTCCTTTTTCAAAACTGATTGGATATAACTTATTGCCAAAAAACATTGAAACATGATTTCATTGCTCTCTTTTTCCAACTGCTCCTTTTTCTGAAAAGTCAGGTCGACCAAAGTTCACAGAATCCTTGCTATAATATAATACAAGTATATGTGTATATATGAGAGATGTTTTTTAATATGTAACACCATTGTAAGCACTTCTCCAAATTCATCTCATGAAATCAGTTTTCTCCCAAAGAAAGTCGCTACTTATTTGATAAGAACTGTGACTGGACACAACTCCCCTAATTCGTGGAATGCTTCCTTCTACTACGAGGTTTTCTTATTATAGAACGACCTTGGATTCAAAACTGCGGACTACAAGTAAATCTCACTTTGACTGCCAGAAAGAACCTTCCATATCTAGCACTGCTCTGCTTGCAAGCAGATAAGGGCAAGGTTATTTTTCAGTAGGTTTTTTGTGTACTAAAATTATTGATACAGTTTACACTTTATTTGTCTAATATTCCAACCTAACAGTTCCTGTTTTCTTTTGCAGTAAAACCTTTATATAAACTAAACATGTATATTATTTAATTTAACCCTTTGTGGTCCTATGTCGGACCTGCTCCGACATTGCAATTATTCCTATCCGGTCCATTGTCGGACCCTGTCCGACATCATCAAAAAAACGCAAAAAACGGGTTTCTAGTCGTTTTTTCTCCAGAAAAAGCCGAGAAAACCATTCAATGGCCGAGTGGGAGTGACAGGAGCCGAGACAAGCCGGAAAAAAAAAGGGCGTATCTCATGAATATTCATACTTGCCCCTGGCATCAGATAGGGGCGGCCATAAGGAAACAAGCTGGCTGTGACTGCATCAGCGCTCGGAGAATATCACAGACATTTGCAAAGCTTTTTTCAGATGTTATAGTAATAAAATAATGACTTGAATCGCATTATTGAGGCGTTTGGTGATAAAACGAGTGATCAGGAGATGATTGATTGATTGATTGGTATGTACGACTAATTATTTATTATTATTATTATTATTATTATTATTATTATTATTATTATTTATTTCTTAGCATATGTGAAAGCTATAGCGAGCGAAAAAAAGGGGGGGGGCTGGAGATGCCTAGTGAGTGCTTTGTTGATATGCAGGGCCTTTTAAACCCGTTTGACTGTGGAAAAAAATACTTTTAAACAGCGCGTCTAAAATTAACTGCGTGTGTGAAAATAAATTGGACCTGACGCATCTGACACGCACTTAATAAATGGTCTGCAAAGGGTTAATGGATAATGTAATGTCTAAAAGATTTTTTGTTTAGTTGGAGAAAGAAAATGAACTAATTCTTAAATTGATTAAATGCTCGCTACTGCTTTTACAGTCTATTTGTATTACAGTAGAGCCTTAACAAGCAAAAACACTTGTTAGTTTAAATATTATGTTTCTTATTAGATCAAAATACTTAAAACATATTTCTCTTCAGAGAGTTTTGTCACTCTATTATTAGGTAACAACATAATTAAATAAAATCAAATAGGTCTTTTTAGTTTCAAACATCGTTCTGTCTAAAAAGGGTTACCCTTTTGTTTTTACTAATTTGCAATACCTAGCCTCCGTTCAAGGTTACAGGCTTCCATGAGTGTATGTGCACTAATAACAAAGGCACATAGACAAGCTTTCTTTCTAACATTAACACTTGTTCAGTTTTTTTTAGTTCAAAGTATTGTAACCTGTTCATAATTTGCTGCAATATTATTAATGCTGGTTTTATATTCTTTAAAACACAGTACAATTATTACAATATTCTGACAGTGTCAGTAAGTACTGAACTTCTTTCATTTTTAACTGCAATATGTTCTTTCAACAATAACTGTTATTTGTATAATAGTTTAACTTTAAATGATTTTATAACATGTATTTCTAATTCAGTTACTTCAGTATAACAGTTGCTAATATTATTTTATTGAATTAAGTCTGACCCATTTCTCTGTTCATACAAAATCCAGCTGAAGCAGGTTTTAAGACATCTTTTGCCAATTTTTGGTGTTGATTTAAAATGAGACATGAAGCAAAGAAAGTAAAGTATCGAAAGAAGCTACTTTTTCTCATAAAACTGGAATGCGCTAACAAGGCCTTATGATAAGAGCCTCCCAAGTTTGACTCCTTCCAGCAGGTGCTTTCAGACTGCACACAACATCTATCCATTGGTTTCTACTGAGCATACAGATCTTTTTGAAAGGAACATATACAGTATTATTATAATTATTGACAATGAGTATATCATATTATTTCAATCAATACAAGTTAGTTTAAATCATCCAATAACTCAGCACATTCCCAACAGGATTTGAACTCTGCACCAGGCTCAACTTGGACTGGTTCTGAGAACACCATGACAGGCCTGTGCACATCTGCTAAAAATATTTTCTAAAACACATTACAGTCATTACTATATTTGTTGCAGTTTCACAACTGTTCAATTTGTTTCCCAAAGATCAGCCTGCTTCCAGTAGCTGTGACAGTCTTGGGTCAGTTTCTGCTCTCAGTAAGTCAGTTTCTGCTCACAGGTGTGGGTGACAGTCTTTAAAAGTCTGATACCTGCAAAAACTTCAGTCTTGTTAGCTGGGCTCCCATCTATACATTCTCATTCCCATCGTCAGTGGGAAGACTTCAAATAAATTAAACTGTTTCTATCAAAGAGTCAGACATCTTGGCCGCATATACCTTTCACTTCATAAAGATGCTCGCACTTGCACAAGGGAAGGGTTTTAGGGTCACTCCGTGACAATCCACAAAACGACAAACCAACTGGGCAGTCATACTTTATGACTGGGTGAGTGAGAGTAACACACACATATAGACTTGAAAACTGTCACTATAGAACACCTTAATACGGTTCTACCACAGTTTTATATCTCTATCAGAAATAGCTCCAGAGAGCCGTATGGCATAAGCAGTTACGTGGGGCTCAGAGCGGGCTTAACCCTTTGCGGTCCATTTATTAATTGCGCGTCAGGCACGCCAGGTCTAATTAATTTTCACACGCGCAGTTAATTTTAGACGCGCTGTTTTAAAAGTATTTTTTTTCACAGTCAAACGGGTTTAAATGGCCCTGCATATCAACAAAGCACTCACTAGGCATCTCCAGCCCCGCCCCACCCTTTCGTTTGCTATAGCGTTCACCTATGTAAGAAATAAATAATAATAATAATAGTCGTACATACCGATCGATCATCTCCTGATCACTCGTTTTATCACCAAACTCCTCAATAATGCGATCCAAGTCATTATTTTATTACTATAACATCTCAAAAAGCTCTGCAAATGTCCGTGTTTTCTGTGCGCTGATTCAGTCAGCCAACTTGTTTACTTCAGACCGCCCCGTTATCTGATACCTGATACCATGTATGACTATTCATGAGATATGCTTTTTTTTTTTTTTTTTTTTTTTTCGACTTGTCTCGCTGCTGTCGCCCCACTCGGCAATTGAATGGTTTTCTCGGCTTTTTTCCGAAAAAAACGACTAGACACCCGTTTATTGCGTTGCTATAATGATGTCGGACCCAGTCCGACAAAGGACCTGTGAGGAATAATTGCAATGTCGGACCCAGTCTGACAATGGACCGCAAAATGAACCGCCCCTGAGCCGTAACATTAATATACTGTCAAATGCAGAGTTCAACTCTGCCAACAATGTGTTCATGGCATACATAAAAAAACTTGAAGTCCTATTGTTGTTAACTCATTTTAAACAGAAATAACACATTTAGAATGTCATAGTTAATACTGTACTTCAGTTTTGAAAAAACAGGAACTATTTTATGAGGTGGAATGTTACTTCCACATTTGTCTAATTTAAAAATCACTTTTAAAAATATGAAATGAGTCTTATTTGGTTTTATTTTTTACAGTGTGAGCCATTGTATAATAGGAATAATGCACTCCAGACTGGGATGACATCACTTCTCAGGTGTTGGACCATCCGAGGCGTGATGTTATCCCAGCACAAAACACGCCCTGTCGTGCATTATTACTTTATTTTTGCATTTCTTTTGCTACAGACAGCCCATAATCTACTACTGGAGAATGGAAACGCTGAACTCCAGATGCTCTGTGCCATTGCTCAGGAGAGTGGTGTGTGGACAAACTCAGCACTGCAATGCATTCTCTCAAAGGAAGCACCACAAGTGGAAACAGGTTGGTTATAATGGTCAGGTGATAGATCTTATAAATCCGATGCCCCTATTTCTGCTGCATAGACAGTTCACTTTTAGTTTTTGTCTTTTAAAGTGGTTGCAGTTAATAAAATAATTTCATAAATCTTACCTGTCGTGCAGTTTTGAAAGAAGCACATATGCTATAGCAAACATTTTGTAACATGATATCAGGTGCTACACCAGGTTAAAGCAAGTTCTTAGTTTGCTTGCCTTCCAGGGAATCAGTTCCTGCTTTACTTCCTAGGTCATTTCACCTGAGCAGTGTCTTCGGGGTTAGTTTCTTTTAGGGGAAGCTGGTTGGTTACTGACAGTAAAAAAGACCCTGAAGGGGTAGGGCAGTTTCACTCACCAGTGGAAATGACCCAGAAAGTGCAAGACCATCTGAAAGGTTTGCTAAGGCATATTTCACACTTGCATTTGTGTTAGTGCTTGAGAAGATAAGTGACAATATTGCTTAGAAAAGCAATGGCTAGCGGGAAATTGCTGTGGTAAAACTGTACAATTGCTAATATTTGCACGCCTTTTTTTTTTTTTTTTTTTTTTTTTTTTTCAGTAAATGAGTTTCTTAGGTTGGAGGGTCCTGTTCTACTAGAGATGCGCATCAAGCACCTTATCAAAGAGAAGCACGTAGAAAAGGCAGCATCACTAGCAAAGGCCTGCTCCGACCATCCCGAGTTTAGGGCAAAGAGCAGTTTCAAACAGACCTACCTGGTCTGTCTTACTGCTGTAGCTCAACAGGAACAGCTTATGCAGGAGGTGGGTGGCAGTGTGCTTGCATTAAGGCAACCTTATCTTTCTGAACCCTTTAATGTATGCTCATGGCTGGCACTAATTTTGCTACAGGGTACTGTGGAAGACATTATTTTGATGTTTCTTTAAAAAAAAGTTACACATGTAGATTTTTGTATTTTTGTTCCCTTTAATCCAGATTTCAGAAGTTGACTGTAAGGATGCGCTAGAGATGATCTGTAACCTTGAGTCGGACGGGGATGAAAAAGCTGCACTCGCCTTGTGCACAGCATTTCTAACTCGACAGCTGCTGCAAGGAGATATGTATTGTGCCTGGTGAGTTGCACTTACTTTAAGAACATGCTGGTTAGATATTCCAATGAGCTTTACTGTCTTGCTGATAGTGTTTGACATCCATGATATGGATTGTTTCCAATCAGTTGGCTAGTCCTGCATCATCCTTAGTTTGACATGTTTAGAAATCTGCATAGTATGGTATGTAGCAAGACATTTTGACAGTATCCGTATTCAGGGTATTTTTTCTAAACTTGGTCACACACCACTGACTAGAGGCTTAGATAGAGTCTTGGTGATACAACAGCACAATAAGCAATGTCAGTGAAGGGAAAGTTAAAGATAGATTTTCAGGCAAACTGGCTGAAGATTTACCCATGGCTGGAGTTTAATAGCGATAGTGGTCCAATTAGTTGTCCGGTCTGCAGTGTCTGCGGAACTGTAGTTTGCTAACCGCTGTTACAAAACCTGTACAAACAACGCGGCTTTGGAAAAAAAAAATAGAAATAGAAACATCATCAGGCAATGGAGAGTGCTCTGGCTCACTATGATGAACAGCTGAATGTAGATAATGTTAGATGTTTACATTTGAGAGACTTTATATAGTTTCACAGTTCTTTAAATTTACAGTTTTGTTATGGTGCATCGCATCGTTAAAGCAGAACTACGAAAGGGAGTGAGAATGTATTACACAGAAATACATGAAAACAGAAATCCATGCACTTCTCAAGATTGTGTTTTGTTGACTATTACGTTACCTCCCCTACTCGTTTCATAACGCAGGGAGCTGCTACTTGAACCATGTCATAGCTACTTGCTTTTTTTTTTTTTTTTTTTTTGGTGCACGAATCATAGCAAAACTAAATTATCTACCTATTGTGTTCGTTTTTAGCATTGGTGTTTTGATGGGGGGGGGGGGGGGCAATAACGCAGAATTACAAAATGGCAACAGTCATTAAAATGTCTATAAAATTGCCAATTTATATATACACTGAAGACATAAAAGGAGTTAGAATGTGTATTGCACCGTTGCACAATTCAGTTTCTTTCTGTCTAATCTCGTCCTTTCTGCAGTACTGTACTTGACAACTGTAAGTTCACTAATTATTGTTATTGTAAGGGACAAATTGTTGTGCACCCATTGCTTACCTGAACATTAAGCAAATCCTAGAACACTTCGCTGCTGCTTTAGACAACTCTTCCTTCTTTCTTTTTAAACATTTTTTGAGTTGGGATGGGGCTCAGACGGAAAAATCACACAGTGCCACTGCCAGTGAGCATGTGTGATTGAAAATTGCTGGAAGCGCGGTCATATCAAATTGAATGGTGACAGAACGGGCCAGCTGATGCTGAGCAAGTTTGCGATGTGCTGAGGGACACCGGCAGCAATGACGGACGGGCTTACAGGCAACTTTTGCCATAAGCTTTTTTTTTTTTTTTTTTTGAGATTTTGAATTTGAGAGGCATTGCCGCTGGTGTCATCGGTTATTTTGCGCCCTGTCTGTCTTTATGTATATCCCTCTTACGTGTTGACATGTAGATGTAAGTCATGGTGGTAATTTGTTTTCATCATACTGATGGCTCTGATTTTGCACTAGTAGTCGTGGGAGGGGATGCATGTTTGTGACAGTCGTGTTTGTGTTTTTTCTTTGCAGGGAGCTTACACTGTTTTGGAGTAAACTGCAGCAAAGGACGGAACCCTCTACGCAAGTGTTTCTTGACCATTGTCGTCAGCTATCCCAACTTTCAAAAAACGTGTATCACATTTTCTTTCTGATCAAGGTCATTCAATCAGAGGTAAGATTCTGTTTTCACACGTGTGAGTTAGTGCCGTGCCTTTACAGAACTCTGTCCCTTAGAAAATGATAGCTTTTGAAGAAAATGTAATTGGTTCACAAAAACTAAGGATCTAGCTTAATATATACTATGTTGCCTTGTATTGTTCAAATTCACAATCGTGCTACATAGTAAAGTCTGATTTCTAATCATCTAGGTGGAAGACGTGGGACTTGCAGTTTGTATAGAGCTCTGTATTCAAGCACTACGAATGGAGTCAAGTGAATATCCAAATATCAAAGCCACCATTTGTAAAACCATCTCCTGTTTGTTGCCCGATGACTTGGAAGTGAAGCGAGCTTGCCAGCTTACTGAATTCCTCCTGGAGCCAACAGTTGAGTCCTATTATGCTGTAGAGACACTGTACAATGAGCCAGACCAGAAGTTTGAGGTAGACAATCTTCCAGTGCCCAATTCACTGCGCTGTGAACTTCTGCTAGTGTTTAAAACGCAATGGCCCTTCGACCCTGAATTCTGGGACTGGAAGACTCTGAAGCGCCACTGTCTGGAGTTGATGGGAGAGGAAGCCTCCATTGTATCTTCAATAGATGAGCTCAATGACAGTGAGGCTTTTGAGCAGCTCGAGGACAAAAATGGGGGCAAAGTTCAGGTAGAAGAGTTTGGTGGACTTGCAGATTGTTTTTATGATACAACAAATGTGCTTAATGAAATGGCTGATGAAAAACAGAAAAAGAGGGAAATAAAGAAGTTGAGAGAGAAAGGGTTTATATCAGCTAGGTTTAGAAACTGGCAGGCTTACATGCAGTACTGTGTATTGTGTGATAAAGAGTTTCTTGGTCACAGGATAGTACGGCATGCACAGAAGCATGTCAAGGATGGGGTTTATAGTTGTCCAATATGTGGGGAGAATTTTGATAAAAAAGAGCTATTTGTCCCACATGTAACATCTCATGTAAAGCAATCCTGCAAAGAAAGACTTGCTGCAATGAAACAGAGTAGGACGCTGGGAAAACCTACCAAACTGCCCAATTCGAATACTGCTCATCAGAAAGTTAAAGTTGCTGCTGACAAACCGGACAATAGGCCAAAGAAAAACAGCCCCCATTCCCATGATATTGTGGTCTTTAATGACAAGGATGCATCTGAGGGTGACGGAAAAGGTCAACGTTCTAAACCTGACCTCTCTGTACATAGGGTGGAATACAGAGAGGAATACACGTGTCCTGTTACAAACTGTCGAAAGGGATTCAAGTACTTCAAAAACCTGATAGCCCATGTAAGGGGCCATAAAAACAGTGAAGAGGCTAAACGTTTTCTTGAAATGCAAAGCAAAAAGGTGGTTTGTCAGTACTGTCGTCGGCAGTTTGTCAGTGTCGCCCATCTCAATGATCATTTACAAATGCACTGTGGCGTAAAACCGTACATCTGCATACAGTTACATTGTAAGTCAAGTTTCCTCACTAATTCAGAGCTGTTGGTACACAGGAAAGAGCATGTTGTGTTTAAAGCAAAATGCATGTTTCCAGACTGTGGAAGAATATTTTATGAAGCCTACATGCTGTATGATCACGAAGCTCAGCACTACAATACATTCACATGTAAATTTCCTGCTTGTGGTAAAATATTTCATTCCCAATCCAAGTTGGATTTGCACCAGGAAGATCACATTGCACAGCAAAAGACTCCCTGTAATGAAGACCAAGCTGCTATACAGGACCCAGACCTGACTGAATTACCAGATAATAATCCTACTCCGTTACTGGATCGGGGTCCATGCCATACTCCATTACCAGAACCCAATTTGTCAAAATTAATAGATCCAAACCAGATTAAATTGGAATTACCAGATCCAGATCCAACCCAATTTAAATTGGAGTTACCAGATCCAAGTCAGTCACAGTTACCGCATTCAAACCAAATTACGCTCCCAGATCCAACCCAAACCCAAAGTGAATTAGAAATACCATGTCCAAACCTGACTCCTTTACAGGATCCAACTCCAATAATGAATAATTGCCCACAAGGTGTCCAAGTAAATGTTGAACAGAAAGGAACAGTAGTTAGAATAGATTGTGAAGACAGCATCCATGTCTGTGGAAGTTCTCAAAACAGTCTGCCTGTTATGGGAGTCAGCAGTGATGTATGTGTTCCAGCTTCATGTGAACATCTAGAACCGCAGCCTGTGCAACAGCCACCACTGCATCAAAATGGTCTACCAGCAGAGTTAAAGGAAAGCCAGCTACCTGACATGCTTACTGGTGCTCTGGAGGAAAAGCCAACCGAACTGCTTCCTGTAAAAATAGAAGCTCCAAGCAATGAAGAGATCATGCCAGAGCAGCCACCAAAACCGACAGGTGATGTTGTACCCAACTGTAGTGCTTTATCAGTGAGGGTGCCTGATGGCAAAAACATACTTTCTCCGTCAGTCCATCCTCAAGCTGCAACTGAGAGACAAGTGAATGTGGCAAGTCAAGTCAAAGTGGTGGAGAGATTTAGCTGCACATTTGAGACCTGTACTCGGAACTACAGTTCATCAAGGAGCGTCAGTAAACACATGAAGGCAGTACACCCTGAATACCATGCTGCACTGAAGCTGGCTCGGAAAAGCAAATCGCTTCGAAAAAATAACAGAAAAAGTGCTCTTCAATCACAAACACAAAAAGACAAAACACAAGGTATGAAGGCTCAAACCCCGCTGTTCCCTTACCAAACTGGAAATGTTGCAGCTACTGTGTCAACCCCAGCCTTTTCTTCTCATTCTGGAACCCTCACAACTCAAGTTTTCCCCACCCAAATAGAAAACGCTGTAAATCCAATCCTGTTGTCACAAATGGCAGAGGTTTCAAATCAGATGTTACCCTTGCAACAGGAACGTGGAGCTAACCCTCTTCTATCTTTACAAATGGGCAGCGGTCTTAACCTGTCTCTCCTGTCCCATAAAGGACATTCATCAGAGCTACCAATACATTTACAAGCACTCGCCAGTCAAGTTTCTTCACAAATCACTGCAACAAATCCAGTCCTTTCTCCACAGAGACCTCGAGGCAATACAAATCTAGTTGTAAATTCACAAGCCAGTGTCATAAATCCAGCTTTGTTTTCAGAGATGCAAAGTAGTGCAAACCTTATTTTGCCTTCAGAAGCTGAAAGTAATTGCCTTCCGGTTTTGCCTTCTCGTTTGGAAAATAGTACAGATCCCATTCTACCCACTCGGTTAACTGATGGTACAAATTCAGTTATGTCTCATCACGTTGACAGTAATGCACATTCAGTGCCACCTTCTCATCACATTGACAATAGTGCACATTTAGTGCATCCTGCTCAAGTACAAAAAAGTGCAGATTCACTTTTGCCTTTACAGATAGATTGTGGCTCACATATAGGGGCACCACCTACACGAGGAGAAAGTCCCCATATGGCTTTTTCAACTATGGGAAGTAATAATAACCCACATGTACCATCACAAGTTGACAATGTAACAAATATTGTGTTGTCCCAAGTGGATCCCTCCAATCCTAATTTGCCTTCCAATATGGAAAGTCTAAGTAATGCCTTGTTGCCTTCACTTATGGATAGGGCAACACATCCGCTGTTACCTTCAAATCTGGAAAGCTTCAAAAATGCAGGTCGACTAGAAACTGCCGTGAATCCTCTCTTTCTGCCACAGATAGATGCCCGTTCATTCACTGATTTCTCCTCTCAAGCAAAAAGAGTGGCTAATCCCCAAGTGGAAAATGTCATGAAGTCAGTTTTTACTTCCCAACCAGAATCCGCACAGACTGCCACTACTGTCCAGCCACTCTGTGCGAGTCCACCTAAACTTGAAGTTAAAAGGACCAGCAAGAGAACAAAGTGGCCAGCTATTGTTAGGGATGGTAAATTCATCTGCAGTAGGTGTTATAGAGAATTTACTAGCCCCAATTCACTTGGTGGTCATCTCTCAAAGCGTTCTAATTGTAAACTATTTGATGAAATGGAAACTCCTGCTGCACTTCAGCAGGATGGCTCGTCCTCGTTCATTGCTAATCCGATTAATTCATCCAGTGTGCTAAATGTGCAGCAGAAACAGCTGTCTTCAAATTTTAATCCAACTGTATCTTTCAAAGACCGAGCTGATCAGTCATTAGCAATAGAAAACCATCATGCAAGATTTTTGCCTAGTGCTATTTTCCCACAAGTTAATGGAGCTGTTTGTAATCCAAACGAGGGTGAACAAAGTAGTCCAATCATTAAGCAAGCCCTGGAAACAGCAGGACTTCCAAACTTGTTTGAGAACTCTGGAATCCTGCAGCAGGCATTCCAAAATCCCTGTGGCCCCTATCAAACAAGTGCACATATGCCAGAAAGCACAGTCATACAGCATACAGGGAAAGCTATTAAATTGGAGTCGGAGGTTGCAGAAATTCCATTGATCCATGAAACTAGGAATGAATTAACGACCTGTGCTGCAAATCATTTTGTAAAGGCAGAAGAGCCTGAATTTTGTGCTGATATCTTCTCTGACTCTGTTCTGTCACAGATGTTGGCAGAACATAATTCACAGATCTCCTTGAATAATCTTGGAGCAGCTCATTTAAATCAGATAATGAGAACTGATTGTCAGTCAATGAAGGTAGAAGGAAATGGAGAGCCTCAAATGAATGCAAATGACAATTTACTGGCTGCAATAGCCAATCTCACACAACACTTTATGGCTAATCAGGTGTTGCAAATACCAGCGGCTGATCCCCAGCATTTAGTAACAAACCGGTGCAACCCACAGGATTCTGCTCCAAAGATAAAGAATGTAAAGAAAAAATTACGTGCTCAGTTATTGGAAAAACCTAATGATTTATCACGAAAATCATCAGGTCCAGCACAAGATATAAATTTACAGGGAAATGGTCACTTGCAAAAATTATCATCAAACTTCCCACAAACTTCAGAGGCCAAGCACGGTTCAGCATTTTCAAAGATACAGGGTATGACAGAATCTGACAATAGAGATAACACAAATGGCTTGCTGAGTGATACTACACAAACAGAGAAATTAAACTGCGAGTTAAATGCACCCTTATCGGGACAGACTTCATCTAATGCCCCAGACACAACCTTGAGTAATTCTTGTGATTCTCAAAAAGAAGATGAAAAAATAATGGAAATTCTAACAGCTTTACAGAGATTAAACCTAGAAAAGGAAAATACCACCGATGACAGTCCTGCTGTGAATAGCTGCTCTGTCACTAGTATGCTTAACTGTAATGCTGTTGTGTTAAATGAACGCCCAGCAGCCCAGCATCCCGATTCCACAGTAACAAATGAAGCTCCACCTTTGGAAAGCCCTAGTAAACCGTTTGTGTGTGAGAATGAAGGTTGTCCTTATAGTGCTATGACAAAAGATGCATTGTATAAGCACTATTACAAAGTGCATAATTACACTGAAGACATGATGAATGAAATCAGGCAAATCCAACTCAAGTTTGCTCCCTTTCGATGTCACATTTGCAAGAAGACATTTACACGAAACTCGAACCTCAGAGCACATTTTCAGACCGTGCATCGCTTGACGCAGAACAAAATGGTCCAGTTGAAAATTAAACGACCATACACCAAAAAATCTCGACCTGAAAAAACTGCTACCAACAAACGGCCGTGCATGGTGGATGGTCAACAAGAAGAATTTGGTTCAGAACCTGCAGAAAGCACACTAGCCCATGAGAAGTTGAAGCCCATTGAAGGCAATTCAGAGGAAGGTATCCACCCAGCAGTTAAAGAGTCATTTAAAGTGTCTACCCAAGTTTCATGCTCTTTGCAAGATGCACCTAATGGACAAACTTCAGAAAATATTTCTAATTCTGTATTGGAGCAACCTACATCAGGACAGCCTACAGCTCCACAACCTTCAGCAGAGTATCCTACAGTAGATCTACCATTAGCTGAACAAACTGCTGCACAACCCCCTATAGTGGGCCAGTCTGTAGCAGGACAGCCCCCAGTGGGATTGCCTGGAACTGCTCAGTCTGTAGCAGGACAGCCCCCAGTGGGATTGCCTGGAACTGCTCGGTCTGTAGCAGGACAGCCCCCAGTGGGATTGCCTGGAAGTGCTCGGTCTGTAGCAGGACAGCCCCAGTGGGATTGCCTGGAAGTGCTCGGTCTGTAGCAGGACAGCCCCCAGTGGGATTGCCTGGAAGTGCTCAGTCTGAAGCAGGACAGCCCCCAGTGGGATTGCCTGAAGTGCTCAGTCTGAAGCAGGACAGCCCCAGTGGGATTGCCTGGAAGTGCTCAGTCTGTAGCAGGACAGCCCCAGTGGGATTGCCTGGAAGTGCTGGGTCTGTAGCAGGACAGCCCCCAGTGGGATTGCCTGGAAGTGCTCGGTCTGTAGCAGGACAGCCCCCAGTGGGATTGCCTGGAAGTGCTCAGTCTGAAGCAGGACAGCCCCCAGTGGGATTGCCTGGAAGTGCTCAGTCTGAAGCAGGACAGCCCCCAGTGGGATTGCCTGGAAGTGCTCAGTCTGTAACTGAACAACCTGTAACGACTCAGTCTGTAGCTGAACAACCTGCAACGACTCAGTCTGTAGCTGAACAACCTGCAACGACTCAGTCTGTAGCTGAACAACCTGCAACGACTCAGTCTGTAGCTGAACAACCTGTAATGACTCAGTCACTAGCTTGCCTACCTATAGTGGGACAGCCCACAGTGGAATTGCCGATGACGGGACTGACTATAGCTGGACCACCACCGATGGAGCTGCCTGTTTCAGGACACACTGCTACAGGATTTCCTCTCCCTGGACCCCCTTTACCAGGAGAGCCTGCAACAGGGAAGGTTAAAAAGCCTAAAGGTCCAAAACCTAAGGTATCAAAGCCTAAGGTTGAAAAACTTAAAGTGGAGAAGCCTAAAAAGCAACCAAAACCGGAAGTAAAAAAGCAAAAGAAGCCAGCTGCAAATACAAGTGAGGCATCTCACAGCTACAGTCCATACCGGCCATACCGTTGCGTTCACCAGGGCTGCTTTGCAGCTTTTACAATACAGCAAAACCTGATTCTGCATTACAGGGCTGTGCATCAGTCAGACCTGCCTACGTTTGAACAGGATAATGAAGAAGAATCAGCCGAGATCAAAGAAGACTTGGTGGAGGAGATGAACCAGATCACAGAGTTCAGATGCCAAGTTAAAGATTGCTCTAGAATATTCCAAGAAGTACCTAGCCTTTTGCAGCATTATACACAGCTTCACGAGTTCAGTCTGGAAAAAGCTGGGAGCCTACTGTCGGATATGAACCTGGGAAGATTTCGGTGTGACCAGCCAGAGTGCAAGGCTTCATTTACAGCATTTTGGAAGTATATTGGTCATCTTGAAGTGGATCATGAACCAGAGAAACTCATTAATAATGATGGGGAGGAAGGCGTCTTCAGGTGTGACTGTGAGGGCTGTGATTGTGTTTATGCCACTAGATCCAACCTCTTACGCCACCTCTTTAGAAAACACAAAGACAGCCACAAATCCCATTTAATTAGACCTAGAAAAAAAAGGACAGCCAGGAAAGTTGTTCAGTAAATGGAGACCCATCCAAAAAGTCAAAATCTGCTGGAGGTAAAGGAGACAACGAAAAAGAGAACTGGCAAAATAATAAGAAATCAAAAATCAGTAGCGCAGAGAGAAAGAAGAAAAAGAATGATGCAAATAAAACAGTCTGGATAAAAAGCAAAAAAACACCTTCTTTAAAAACAAATGATGAAGCTTTGGCAATGTGTACAAAAAAATTCTCTCTGCAATACCCATGCATGATAAAAGGTTGTCTGTCTGTTGTCCGCAGTGAACGCAATATGTTTAGACACTACAAAACTCACAGGCTGACTGATGCGTTCCTACTGCAACAAGGCAGTGACTTTATCATTTGCAAGCAGCGTTCACTTCCCTTAAAAAAATCAAAGTCTACTGGAGATGATGGAGAGAAATCTCAGGAAGATCAATCTGAGAATTCAGAGGAAGACTTGGCAGACACCTACCCTGAATTAAGTGAAACAGAAAGTTCACATTTAACCTCTGAAAAGGATGAAGTTGCAGAACACTCAAAACCTTTCAAGAAAAAACGTTCAGCTGGTGAATGTTCTGTACCCAAGCCAGTCTGGAGAAGAAAGCGGACGATTAGACAAGCCTTTCCTGATTCCGTTCCCTTGATCAAGCGCAAGAGAGGGAGACCTCCACTGAAGAGAAAGAGCAAAGAAGCCGTGCAGATCAGAATAAAAAACAGACGAGTGAGAAAATTGAAACCAGAATTATATAATCAAAGCAGTCCGTGTAGTGGCTCTGAATCAGCAACTTCTTCCTGCACAGTTCCAGTTCAAAAGGAGCAACAGCACAACAATATTGACTTCAGTACATTTAAGCCAATGGGATTTGAAGTGTCCTTTCTCAAATTCTTGGAAGAATCTGCAGATCAACCGAAGAGGAAAGCAAAGGAAAATCCTCTCTCTGAAATTGCCTCAAAAAGAAAGACATCCTTTCCCCCAAAATCTGGAAGTCTGGATTGTAGTAAATCTGATTTGCACATCAGGACTACAGGTTGTCATAACCTTATTGACTTTCAAAACCCTTTGAATCTCCAGTCTGTAGAGAATGTAAAGATTGTTTTGGATAGGACCTTTTCTGAAGGGGGTGAGCTTTTGCTTAAGCAGCTTCAGGAAATGCGACCAGCAGTTGTGCTTGAAAAATGGTAGTACAGTTAAGGGTAAGATATTAGCAAAAAAATTGTTCAGTTAACAAATGAAGCATAGTACTCAGGATTACTCTCTTTTTATTGCAAGGAACAGTTGGGCTGCAGACCGGGACTTTTTTTAAATTATTGTATGCATAACTAAACTATGAATATATAGCTCCTGTCAATGATACCCCAATTGTTTGTCTTTCAAACATCACAAAAAACATCTGTCATTTTAAATGGCATATAAAATGATTTTAAGATTTTGTAAGCTCACAAAACTTTTCAAGGGTTTAGATGATGCCTTTTAATTGGCTCTTTTATCAGATGTGCTGTAAACCAGAACTATGCTAATCTGTTGTGTAGAAAATTCAAACTTAACTGTAGAGCATGTTTGTACCATGAAGCTTTTCTTATGTCACGTTAAGTTGCCTTTGCAGAAAAAAAATATATATATATATATATATAAAAATTCATGATACCAGTCATGTAAACTTCAATATATCCCCATGGGACATTTTTCTGCAAAACTTATGTAAAAATTAGACAGATTTTCTTGTTTCTTCCATCGCTGAAAGTGTTGTGTTATAGTCTGTGATATTTGGTTGAGCTCTCTCTTGTTCACTTACCATGTAAATTGTAAGTTGTAGATATCTTTTGTGTATATATTTGTTCTTTGAAAACTGTTAGTCAAAACTATTAAATTCACAGTTTTATAATGTTCTTCTGTATTTAGTTTGTGAACTGTGGTAATTATTGTCTTATAAAATACAGAATTTGAAAACCTTTTTTTTTCAATAGTGCACATTTTATTACATGTAAGATGGGAATTGTTTTAAAGGTGGGGTGTCATGACATAAAAAAGTCATTATTGAGTGTAGCTATACTTTCTAAGCATGTCCTGAAAGTTTCTTTCACATTCGTTGTTTTTAAGGTAAAAAAAAAAGGCACAGTTGTGGTAAAACTGTTTTCAAAAACCTTCGATTCCTCTACCTGGAAGAGCAAGCGTGTGTGACGTCACACCAGGACATTCACTGATGTAAACACATGCTGTGAGATGGCAGATGACAGAAGTGAAGGCGATGAATGCTTCAGAATGATTAGCAGTAGAATTACGTTTAATGTGCATATAGGTTTATGAGGTCAACATATTGAATATGCTATTAATTTGTTAAATTAGCTCAATATCATTGCTATTTTGTCCTACACATACAGTCTAGCCTGGCATAGGCAAATGTGATCTAAGAATTTATAAATGTAAAAATCACAAACTACGAGCTTCAGTGGCCTCATTCCAATATTAGTTTACTTAATTTAACATTAGGTGGTCCAAGATTAGTGCTAACCAGGGTCTGTGAAACCACTGATAAGTTATTTCGCTATTAAAAAAAAAAAAAAAAAAATAGGTTTGTTCACCTTTTCTGCACTTGCGTCACTCTTCATGGTATGTTGTCGACGTTAGAGTAGCACAGCGCTTTTTTTTTTTTTTTGTCAGTTTCAGGTTTTGAATTTGAATTTCTTGGTAGTATATACACGCCTCAAATCTTACTGCTTTTAGTGAAAAGCTTGTGCCAAGCGTATTTATTCAGACGGTGAATTTAGAAGAATATCGCTTGATTATTGCATCTGCATACCTGCAACTTATAAAAACACGAGATCGGGAGAACTCCTTTTTTCGTAATTACTGCACAACTTATTCCGAATTATTGCACAAATCAATATGATAATTCTTACATATACAGTAAATAATGTAAGGTAGCCTGGCTTCAAAATACAAATGTAATAAATTCAACACAAAGCAATGTTTCAAAGCAGGAATTGTTAAACTAAACTTAAACCAGAATGTACCATCTAATAATGTAATTGAACTGTACCATCTTAAACATGATCTTACGAGCCACGGCAAATAAGATAGCGAGTAGGCTTTTATAAAAACACTGTCAATGTGAAAAGAAATCCAAGTTACAAAAAGAGCCACGCCACGAAGAGGAGATCTCAAAAACACAAAAGTTTTATAAGGAATATGTGTGGGGCAAACATGGTCCTTATCAAATAGGCACAATTATAAAAGCGGGTGGTGGGGCACTTTGAGTGGCACTCCGCAGCGCTTTAAAAATAATAATAATAAATAAAGGTGAAGTTTATGTTAAGATTGGTGATGTAAATAATCTGGAGAGATCGGGAGGCACGAGGTCAAGTTCTTACGCAGGAGTTGAGACGAGAGATTACAGGAATGCATAGAGAATGATCACTTCACCTCTTGGTAAATCTCCAGTGGTTGGAAACTCATGAAGATATACCAATGGCCCTGGTGTGTTGGAGCAGCCATTCAATACACATTTATTTACCATGGTGTCTCCCCTGGGTGTTTCCGTGTGTGACTGACAAGGGTTGTGGTGAGCGATAATGTAGGAAAGCAGCTGGCGGGTCTGCAAGCTTGTCCTGGTGTGACGTCACGCATAAATTAGCCGCAGCTTCGAGTAAACTGGACTTTTCATAGAGGTGTCAACTTCAGAGTTGTTTTTGATACACTTGGCGTTAAAACCTCCACATTAAAACTACTTGGATACTTTTATTGACCTACCAACAGTACTATACAAGTGAATTCTGAAAAAAATTAAAAATCATGACACCCCAGCTTTAACCTTTCAAATAATGACAGTAAGTGTTGATGTTTGTAGTGTTTATTTTACTTTCCAGAACTTCCTTGTGCAACATGAGAACCAGTGCTGGAAGGTGAAAGTGAAATGTCTGAGCATTCAATTCACCATTATTTAAAACATGACCAGATGCACAGAGACTCTTCAATAGACTCCTGATGTCATTGTACAATGTTGTGTTTAAAGAAAACTAAAATGTACGAATGGCTGCTAGTACTGCCAAGCGGAGACAGTACTTAGACTTTTCTAGCATTTCCTGTGCATGTCCTGCCTCACCGAGTGAGAGAGCGTGCCACTTGAACTTGCTTGGCAGTGGAGTACGTGATCGAGCCACCTGATGTAGATACTGCTGTCTTAGAACTAACGGCACTTTTTTGGATATGAAACAATTAAATCACAGGAAAGTATTTTGGAATGTCATTTGTCTTGATATGAAAACAGGGAGTGATTATGAAATGGTCTTGCGAGTTTGACATCTGATTTCACAGACCCGGTCAGCAGCAGCGTTGGACTGCCTTACCTAGAGTTACGGGAGACAGATGCATGCTGACTGGGGTCTGTGGAACTAGCTGGCATTGTTCTACTGGATCGCAACTATTTGCCTAAAAAGTAGCATTTAATCTAAATACCTTCATTTAGCGCAACAAGCTGACATGAATGTATTTTTAAATAGAATAACGGCAATGGCTTCAAGAATATATATATATATATATATATATATATATATATATATATATATATATATATATATATATATATATATATATACATACACACACACAGTGCCTTGCAAAAGTATTCAGACCCCTGACCAATTCTCTCATATTACTGAATTACAAATGGTACATTGAAATTTCGTTCTGTTTGATATTTTAAAACACTGAAACTCAAAATCAATTATTGTAAGGTGACATTGGTTTTATGTTGGGAAATATTTTTAAGAAAAATAAAATACTGAAATTTCTTGCTTGCATAAGTATTCAACTCCTGTGCTGTGGAAGCTCCCAGTTTACACCGATGAAAGAAATTGCCCTAACGAGGACACAATTACCTTACCATTGGCCTCCACCTGTGAACCATTAAAGTTGCTGTCATATTTTCTGGATAAAAACCCCACTGTTGAAGGATCATTGGTCAGGCTGTGAATCTGAAGGAAAATGAAGACCAAAGAGCATTCTACAGAATTTAGAGATAAAGTAATACAAATGCATAGATTAGGGAAAGGGTACAAAATAATATTGGATATCCCAGTGAGCACAGTTGGATCAATAATCAGGAAGTGGAAGCTGCATCACACCACCCAGGCACTGCCAAGAAAAGGCCGTCCCTCAGAACTCAGGGCTCAAACAAGAAGGAGACTTGTGAGAGAAGCCACAGAGAGGCCAACAATCACTTTGAAGGAGCTACAGAGTTCAGTGGCTGGGAGTGGAGTAATGGTGCACCAGTCAACCATATCAAGAGCTCTGCATAACACTGGCCTGTATGGGAGGGTGGCAAGAAAGAAGCCGTTACTCAAAAAGTACCATCTGAAGGCATGAGAGTGACCCAGCTGCGATGTGGAAAAAGGTTTTGTGGTCAGATGAGACCAAGATAGAGCTTTTTGGCCAAAACTCAAAGCGCTATTTGTGGCGCAAACCTAACACTGCCCATGCCTCAAGACACACCATCGCTATAGTGAAGAATGGTGGTGGCAGCATCATGCTGTGGGGATGCTTCTCATCAGCAGGTACTGGGCATCTTGTTAAAATTGAAGGAAGAATGGATGGAGAAAAATACAGGGAAATACTGCAAGAGAACCTGCTTCAGTCCGCTAAAAAACTGAAGCTTGGGAGGAAATTCACCTTTCAGCAGGACAATGATCCCAAGCACAAGGCCAAAGCAACATTGGAGTGGCTCAAGAACAAAAAGGTGACTGTCCTACAGTGGCCAAGTCAAAGTCCTGATCTCAATCCCATTGAGAATCTGTGGCATTATTTAAAAATTGCGGTCCACAAGCGTCGTCCAACCAACCTGAACAACCTGGAGGAAATCTGCCAAGAAGAATGGGCCAAAAAACTCCGACACTGTGTGCAAAGCTGGTACATACTTACCCCAAAAGACTTAAAGCTGTTATTGCAGCGAAAGGTGGCTCTACCAAATATTAATGTGTGGGGGTTGAATACTTATGCAAGCAAGATATTTCAGTTTTTTATTTTTCTTAAAAATATTTCCCAACATAAAACCAATGTCACCTTACAATAATTGATTTTGAGTTTCAGTGTTTTAAAATAAAATATCAAACAGAACGAAATTTCAATGTACCATTTGTAATTCAGTAATATGAGAGAATTGGTCAGGGGTCTGAATACTTTTGCAAGGCACTGTGTGTGTGTGTATATATATATGTATATATGTATATATATATATATATATATATATATATATATATATATATATATATATATATATATATATATATATATATATATAGATATATATAGATATATATATGTATATACACATATATACGTATATATATATGTATGTATATATATGTATGTGTGTGTGTATATATATATATATATATATATATATATATATATATATATATATATATATCACTACCGGTCAAAAAGTTTTAGAACACCCCCATTTTTCCAGTTTTTATTGAAATTTAAGCAGTTCAAGTCCAGTGAATAACCTGAAATGGTACAAAGGTAAGCGGTAAACTGCCAGAGGTTAAAAAAAAAAGTTTAGGTTACCAAAAACTGAAAAATAATGTACATTTCAGAGTTATACAAAAAGGCCTTTTTCAGGGAACAAGTAATGGGCTAACAACTTACAGCTGTTCTGCAGCAATGGAAGTAAATTAAGCCTTGAAAGTTGATGCTAACAATTCCTACAGGTGTCCCAACTTTTGTTGATTTCTTACAAACCCTCTGTCTGTATAAAAGCAGTGTTGGAACAGACTGTTACTACACCCTCTTAAGCATTATTTGGACAGTATTGTACTGCAGGAAGTAGTATATTGCTCTCATAATGGCGAGAAAAAGGCAATTAACAAAGGAAGACAGACAGACCATTATAACCCTTAAAAGTGTAGGTCTTTCCTTTAGAGAAATTGCCTAGGTGTCAGTGAGTACAGTTTCCTACACCATCAAAAGGCACTTGGAAACTGGAGGAAACTCTGACAGGAAGAGGTCTGGCAGACCCAAAGCCACAACAGAATCAGAAGACAAGTTTCTGAGAGTCAACAGCTTGCGTGATAGGCGGCTCACAGGACAACAGCTTCAAGCAAAATAAGAAAAAGAGGCTTGCCTAGGCCATGAAGCACCGCCAGTGGACTGCTGAAGACTGGAAGAAGATCTTATGGACCGATGAATCAAAATTTGAAATCTTCGGTTCATCACGCAGGGTTTTTGTACGCCGTCGAGTAGGCGAAAGGATGGTTCCTCGGTGTGTGACACCAACTGTCAAACATGGAGGAGGAAGCGTGATGGTCTGGGGCTCTTTGCTGGATCCAGAGTCGGGCGACTTGCACAGAGTGAGTGGCACCCTGAACCAAAACTGCTACCACAGCATTTTGCAGCGCCATGCAATACCCTCTGGTATACGCCTAGTTGGTCAGGGGTTCATCCTACAGCAAGATAATGACCCAAAACATACCTCCAGGCTATGTCAGAACTACCTTAGAAGAAAAGAACAAGACGGTAGGCTTCAAATCATGGCATGGCCAGCACAATCTCAGACTTAAACCCCATCGAGCTGGTTTGGGATGAACTGGACAGAAGGGTGAAAGCAAAGCAACCTACAAGTGCAACACATTTTGGGAACTTCTGCAACAGTGTTGGGAAGAACTTTCAAACAATATTTGATTTCCATTGTAGAAAGAATGCCACGAGTGTGTTCGGCTGTTATATCTGCAAAAGGTGGCTACTTTGATGAGTCAAAAATTTGGATTAAATTTTGTTAAACAAAACGATTCCATGATTTCTTTTTTATCTCCAATTGTTTATTTGTTCTATGCTTTAATTTCAGAGTACATTGAGACATTAAACTGCGTAAATTTCAATAAAAACTGGAACAATGGAGGTGTTCTAAAACTTTTGACCGGTAGTGTATATACACACAAACACACACACACACAGTGGTTTGCAGAAGTATTCACCCCCTGCAAAGTTTTCACATTTTGTTGAATTCCAAATAATGTATGCACATTTTTTCAAACAAACTTGTTTTATTTTTTATTATAGTGGTTAAACTGAACACTGTTATATGAGGAGGAGGTTAAATGTCAGCAAAACTTGCAAAGAAAATGTACAAAATGAAATTTCCTGGTTGCATAAGTATTCAACACCTTAAGTAAATACTTGGTAGAAGCACCTTTTGCAGCAATTACTGCTATGAGTCTTTTTGGATAGGTCTCTACTAGCTTTGCACAGTAGGATGTTGAAATATTTCCCCATTCTTCACGGGATAATTGCTCCAGTTCTGATAAGTTTGTTGGGGATCGTCAATGGGCAGCAATCTTCAAATCTCGCCATAAATTTTCGATTGGATTCAAGTCAGGACTTTGACTGGGCCACTCAAGAACATTAATTCTCTTCTTGTTCAACCACGCCAGTTTGGCTTTGTGCTTCGGGTCATTGTCCTGCTGAAATGTGAATTTCCTCCCCAGTTTCAGAGCCTTGGCTGACTCAAACAGGTTTTCCTCAAGGATTCGCCTGTACTTTGCACCATCCTTTCTCCCCTCTATCCTGACAAGCTTCCCAGTCCCTGCTGAATAGAAGCATCCCCATAACATGATGCTGCCACCACCATGCTTGACAGTTGGGATGGTGTTGACTGGGTGATGTGCAGTGTTGGGCTTGCGCCAGACGTAACGCTTGGAATTTAAACCAAAAAGTTAAATTTCGTCTGACCACCAAACCTTTTTCCACATGTCTGCAGTATCATCTACATGCTTTTTCGCAAACTCCATACATGCATTAAGATGAGGCTTTTTCAGTAGTGGCTTCTTTCTTGCCACCTGTCCATCCAGGCCAGCTTTGTGTAGGGACTGGCTTATTGTTGACTTCCATCTCAGACACAGAACTCTGCAGATCTCTCAAGGTCATTGTTGGCTAGAGTGGCATCCCAAACCAGTTTCCTGCTTGCCCGGCTGCTCAGGTTGGGAGGGTGACCTGATCTGGGTAGTGTCTGGGTGGTATGATGCATCTTCCACTTCTTAAATATTGACTTCACTATGCTGAGAGGGATAATTAGTGCCTTTGAAATTTTCTTGTACCCTTCTCCTGCTCTGTGCCTCTCTACCACTTTATCTCTGACTTGTTTCGAAAGCTCTTGGTCTTCATGGTTGCTTTGTTGGATCACTATGTGAGTTGCAGCTTGAAAGTCTTTGTCCTGAGGGAAATTATCTACAAGTTAAACCACTTTGAGTACACACAGGCTGAAACCATTTCACTAATTTTGTGACCTTTCAAACAAATCATTTATACCTGAGCTGATTTAGGGCTGCAGTAGCAAAGGGTGTTGAATACCTAAGCAACTGAGATTAATCTGTTTTTCTCTGTAAATCTTACTTATTTATATTCTATATGCATTTTTTAACTTTATCAATGTGGAGTAGTTTGTGTAGATTCTACATGTAAAGTCTAATATGAAAGCTTTGTGGAGTACGCTCAGGTGCCAACAAAATGTGAAAACTTTGCAAGGGGGTGAATACTTCTGCAAACCACTATGTGTGTGTGTGTGTGTGTGTATGTGCGTGTATAAATTTGTTATACCCTTACAGCTCATTGAAATAATGCTTCATTCCTCCTGAAAAAATGATTAAATTAAAAGCTATTTTATCATGTATACTCAATGCCTTTGGTATGTCATAGGCAAAGAAGCTGTGAAAAGAGATGAATTATTGCTTATTCTACAAAGATATTTAAAATGGCCTGGACACATTTGTTGGTAGATTTTAGTAAAAAGATAATAAATAATTGGATTATAGTGATATTTCAAACTAATTAGTTTCTTTAATTAGTATCACACACATGTCTCCAATCTTGTAATCAGTCATTCAGCCTATTTAAATGGAGAAAAGTAGTCACTGTTTGTTTTTTATCATTTTGCACCACACTGAACATGGACCAGATGCAGAGAGTTGTCTGAGGAGATCAGTGAAAATAATAGACAACATGGAAAGGTAAAGTTTACAAGACCATCTCCAAGCCCTTGATGTTCCTGTGACAACAGTAACAAATTTTTTTTTTTTTAAGGTCCATGGGGAACTGTTATTTCCAATTCCTCCTATGCCTCAAAAGAGGAGAAAATGACCCTATTATTGAACAGAAGGACTTTGCTTTGGTGAAAAGAACCAAGGATAATGCCAAAGAGATACCTGAACTCCAAGGTGAACATTCAGTTTCTGATAACACCATCCGTGCTTTTTTTTTAAAAGTGGGCTCCATGGAAGAAGACCCAGGAGGACTCCACAATTTTTGAAAGTAAAAACATAAAAAAAGCCAGACTGGAATTTGCTAAAATGCATATTGACAAGCCACAATCCTTCTGGGAGAATGTCATTTTGGACAGATGAGTCAAAACTGGACTTCAAAATGGTCACATCAGCTCTATGTTCACAGGTCGAAAAAATGAAGTTTTTCAAAGAAAAGAACACTATCTTTACAGTGAAACATGGAGGAGGCTCGGTTATGTTTTGGGGCTGCTTACCAGGCGGGACTGGCACAGGGTGCCTTGAATCTGTGTGGGGCACAATGAAATCTCAAGACTATCAAGGCATTCTGGACCTTAAAGGTGCTGATGCCCAGTGTCACATCTGTCTCAGTCGCAGGTCATGGGTCCCACCAGGATAATGACCCAAAACACACAGCTAAAAGCACCCAAGAATGGATAAGAACAAAACATTGGACTATTCTGAAGTGGCCTTCTATGAGTCCTGATCTGAATCCAATCGAACATCTATGGAAAGAGCTGAAACTTGCAGTCTGGAGAAGGCACCCATCAAACCTGAGACAGCTGGAGCAGTTTGCTCAGGAAGAGTGGGCCAAACTACCTGTTAACAGGTGCAGAAGTCTCATTGAGAGCTACAGAAAACGTTTGATTGCAGTGATTGCCTCTAAAGGTTGTGCAACAGAATATTAGGTGGAGGGGTCCCATCATTTTTTGTCCATGCCATTTTCATTTGTTTTCTTATTTACAATATTATGTTGAATAAAAAAATCAAAAGCAAAGTCTCATTTCTATTAAATTGGAATAAACAATGGTGGATGCCAATTACTTTTGTCAGTTTCAAGTTATTTCAGAGAAAATGCATTCTTCGTTTTTTTGGAGGGTACCAACAAACAGTATAGCACGAACATGATGGGATTTTTACATTTGGGGGGAATTGTTTAAAGACTATCTCAGCAATGAAGGTCAGATATTGTAATGGTACACTATAGTTTACCTGCTTTGTATAATCCAAATATATTTTCTGGTAATACCAAAAATTCCCAGATTTAAGTAAATTTAGCTGCTTTTAATCAGTTTGTTCTGACATTTAAATTAGGTTGAGTAAACAATTGTTGCCACAGACAAACAACAATTATTATATTCATAGAAAAAATGGGAATATGTTTTTGTATTTATTTTTTTTCTATTTTGACAAAAAATCTATGCAGTTTCTCTTAACTTTACAGTGCTCAAAGACGAACTGGAAACAGTGAGAAGTTTTCAAAACGCAGTTTCTGTGCCCCTAATAATCTGAGGCCAGCTTTCTTATAGTAGCATAAACATAGTATTTATAAATAACAAAAAGCAGAAACTATTCCAAAATGACAAGTTAACTAATATGAAATATTCTCTTCTATAGGAAGTCTTTTTTTTTTTTCAATTTTTCGCTGCAGGAGGGCTGCTTTAGTTACAGATGCTCTCGTGAGAATTGGGAGTTGCAGTTTGTAATGTTATTACTGAAAACAGCAGTTCCCTGTAATGTAACACCATTCAAATGTTAGTCACTCCATAGTGTATGCAAATTGAAACAGAAACTGCATAACCTAGATGACTTCATTATTGTAACCACCTACTGATCATTTTAAAACTTGACTCTGAGTTTGTAAGTTTCTAAGGAGCCCGAGATGTCTTTAATCATTGATTTCTGGTTGTTTCTTTTAGGACTGTTATCATTTACAATGGAGTGTTTTGTAGGTCTTATTTATGCAGTGATGGAAAGTGTGAGCTGGGAAACAATACCCCAGTGTTACCACCAGGAAAATGAAATACAGATTTTAAAAAAGCAATCTGTATAATGGTATAGTAGTGGTGGTGTAAGTACTAACGCTAACAGGAGCTAATGGATTATCATTACTTTATTTAAACATACTGGTATCTGAATACACATTTGCACAATCTTTCATCACTACAGACCAGTATAGTAGTCTACTAATGGAAACTCTATCCAACTTCTATTAATGACTGGGTATTCATAGCATGTTTTATGTACCCAAATATTGATTGTGCTTGTTTGGAGCTGGCAGCTGGCCTCACCGTTCCATTGATCTTGACGTCACCTGGTACACTGTGGCCCCAAGTACAAATACAAAATACCTTTCCAGGTATTCCAAAGTGGATTTTAAAGCCATAGTGTACATAATGATCCTATTTTCTGTACTGATTTCAGATTTGGATTACATTTTTTGCACTTGGATCTAATCCCTTACTGCCTTAAATGGTTGGTGGGTGTCCTTTTTGGAGCAATAGGAATCTAGAGATAAGGTGTGCTTTCTGATAATTTGATGCTTTACCTAATACCGTTGTGTAAAGTTATCATTTTAGTCATAGTCTAATTAAACATATTTTACTGTACCATACCCCTTGATCTGTTCAGAGGTTTCCCTGCTTGTTTTTTTTGTGTGTTTGGATTTCGTCCATCTCCTGACAGCATATTCTGCATTGAATTGTCTCTAATCCTTAATGGCTGACATTTAGGTACAATTGGCAGCAAGTGTTTTTTTTGTTTTTTTTTCATAACCAGGTAGGAAAAACAGATGTGCGAGTCAGGTACCCAGGTTTTCGGGTGCCTGTGCAGATTTCATATCTAAATGACAAAGGCTACACAGTGTGTTGTGTTTGTTTGTTTGTTTGTCGTCTGAACAATCCCACCTCCACTGTAGTGAACATGGGAGTCCAAACCGGAATCTCCAATGGACTAGCTCTTTCCTATTGTCTCCATCGTTGTATCTGACTGAAGGTAAGGCAGGCAGCTCCTCACTATTCATCCACACCAAAGTAATGTTACAATCACATTCCAGTGAAGAAAAATTACCCAGAACATTTTGTTTTTACATTTTTATTTATTTGGTATTAACAACTTGGTACAATTAGAAGCAAATAAAATTAATATGGTACAATATCTATCTAGATCTATCTATCTATCTATCAAGACTTATTTATACAGTTATATAAAACCAATCCAATAAATATAAGACATGTATATATTTTATTTTAAAATGTATTTGTATGTTAAGTATGTATGTGCTTTTTTTAGAGCAAAACCCAGAGTTTCCTGAACAATCCTATCTAGTTTACACCTTTTTTCTTTAAATTTCTTGAATGACATCCAACAATAGTTTCTATTGAGTTTCTTTAACCTGCATTTATGCCCCCTAGTTCAGGAAGCTGCAGATAGAAACGTATTCTGAAACCAATCTTGATGTATTCCTAGTTCCATAGAGCTCTCATAGGGTTTGGACATGCTGCTGCTGGGTAAGGTAACACTTCTTAACATTACATTTGCCATGTTTTAACATAGTTCTGTATGCAGCATAAATCCTGTTGGTTTTCCTGAGCCACTGTATACGAGTCGGACACTCCAACCAGCTTTGTGTCAATTGCAACTTTTACAATCTTGCTGATTACCCCCCTTTCTGAGTCATTTATTATGCAGATTAGAAAGAGCAGGTTTCCAGCTCCAATCCCTGTGGTAACCCACCGAGCACCTGCTGTGATCTAGCAGCTACTCCCCTTACAAGTGCTACCTGTGTTTTACCAGCTATATATCCACATGCATGTATTATAAACGTGATCTGTTTGTATCCATCCTCGAAGTAACTTCAAAGAAGTCATGGAGGGTAGTCGGACAAGACTATGACTACATTAGACAATATTTATATAGCTGTCAGGAAATCATGCCATACCGAGGAAATGCATGTACAATTGAAGCCCTAAATGAGAGAGAAAAAAGCAATTTAAACATATCCTGGTCTTGCAGGTTAATGCTGCCCTGTGTTTACTGATAACAGAAGAAAGGTACTTTAAATGGATGAAAAAGTGTTTCAACATTGGGAGTTTCCACTGTTGTGTGGTTTAGGGATTAGCATAGAGGACAGTAAATTACTGATATCAAATATGTCAAGTTCAAATTTTAAAGATGCAAACCCACTAGAAGACTAAAACACGAGCAAGATTTCCTCTATAATGTATGAAAGCTTGAGTTTGTGGAGTCTACCTTCAGGGGCACAGGGATTGCAGCTGCAGTGCTGTTTAAAGGCCTGGGCTGTGCACAGCGGCATTGGTGTTCCTCCATGACCGGGACGTACCTCTTAAAATAACATTTCCAGCACTGCTGGAGTAGAAGGTAGACCATCTCGCACACATTTAGTGCGATGCACAAGATGGAAGTGGAGCCCATGATGTAAAGGAAGATCATTTTCTCGGTTGCCCGGGAAACGTAGCAGTCGACTGTATTGGGGCAAGGGCTCATTGTACACTGGAGCAACTGAGGCACAGTAAAGCCACTGTAGAGATAGTAAAATGCCAGCAGGGAGCCCACCTCAAAGAACGTCTTGAACAGGAGGCTGACGAGATAGGTACACCAAAGACCCCCATCCATCGTCCCTGTATCCACATACAGCTTCTTCCTGTGCGTGTGCTCCCTGTGTTGACGGTACGCCACATGAAGCACAACCAAAAGAGACGGGGTGGAAACCATGATGAGCTGCAAGGCCCACAGCCTGATTTGGGAGATGGGAAAGAAGTAGTCAAAGCACACGTTCTCGCAGCCTGGCTGTTTGATGTTGCACACAAAGCCACTCTGCTCGTCCTTCCACACATGCTCCGCCGCTGCCACGTAGATCAGGATGCGGAATATGAAGACCACGGACAGCCAGATCCTCCCGATCACCGTGGAGTACTTGTTCACTCCACTCAGGATATCTCGGAGAAAGGTCCAGTTCATTGTCGCCGCTCGTTTTGGGAGGAGTGCCTGCAGAAGGAGGGGTACAATTATACAACTGAAGCAACAGGTAACTGCACACAGCAACTTTTCTATGTTCTGGATTTGTCCTTCTGACATATGTAACTATTAAATAATTACAGGCCATCATCATACAGCTTTAACTGTTAGTTATTTAAAGATGTTTGTATACATAAATACACTATATATTTATTATTGATGATAGATGTTCCAGACTGGTATAGCTTCTAACAGTGTAGAATGTGAAACATAAACACTTTATTAAGTGTCTTATAGCATGCCTACAATATACAGTAGAACTATTTTATTCAGATTAACATACTTTGAAAAAACATTCTTTTAATAACTCATAGGTTAAAGCTTTGTGAATAATTGATTATTTCACAAACCGTTCTAATGTATTTTTTTTACCGCTGGTACCTCAGATAAATGCCAAGGTAAACAAATATATCTGTTATATCTTTTATCAAGTAAAAAAATATTTACATTATAAAAACCGAGTAATGATATGATTGTTACAGTACCAACTGTAAAGGTTCAGTTATGTTTTTGCTGAGGTGTTGGTTGATTTAAAATCTAACATTTCCCAGAAACCTATGTATGTAAAGAATATATTTTACATTGATGTTTATAAAATACAGGGTGATTAGAATATAAGTTTGCCACATCAACGCACCATAGCTCATTTACTTACTTTCTAATCACCCAGCATATATACAGTACATGTACTGTATGTGGGTTTGTGTTACAGTAGTTCTATCATGACATTTAGCCAATCAGTTTAAAAAATGACCTTTGTTAGTGACGACAAACTCTGGAAAGTCCTTTGGACAAATTACTGAAAGTTGTAGTCAATGGGTCAAACATCAACCACTTCAGGAATACCTGACGTTTATGGAAACTTCCAGCTTCCTTTGTGTGGTTAATTGCCATTTGCAAATGAGGGATTAGCAAGCAAACACAGCATGTTGAGAGAGATTCACTGCAGGGTATTTCATATTTCTAGTTAAAGCCTTGAGAGGAATACCTGACGAATGCTTCATTACTTCTGGAACTAACGTGATCTGATTTTTTTTTAAAACTGTTTGATACAGTGCTTAGTTGTGTTTCGTTTGATCATCTGCTAATTCTTGTGTACCACTTTGAACAATGAAGCATGCATTCCTAGTCACGATTACCTGATATTGATTCAGCCCTGCATGAAGTCTATTCTATTCATTGTTCATGTTTATTTATTTTGTTTTGTTTTTTTTAAAGCAGAGAGCTAACCAGTAGTGTATGGGTGATAAAGGGTCTGGTTCCTTAAAGTTTTTTTTGTTCCTTTTGTTTTATTTTATTTTATTTTAATTTTTTATGTAGGGAAGTGCTCCACCTCACCACTGCTGCTAGGGTGTCCTGTATACTGTAAAATCAACAGCTACAACTAAACATCCCAAGTGACTAAACTAAACGCGAAACATACTGTAGAGTCAGGTTACCAATGTAAGACAACTGAAAACAGATGGGTATAAGTATGCACCTAGATAGAGACAATTCGATTAAAATATAAAATTACTTTGGCATAAAACAAACATTAATCTATTGGACTTTATTCTTTATCCATGTTCAGGTATTTATTTCTGACGGTAATTACCTTTTACTAGGAACAAATCCTGCAATACCTGATCAGGGGTACCCAAACTGGAGCCCAGAAGCTCTTTCAGGGGGGCCTTGGCACATACAAAACGTTTGGCTCCCAAATGACACTGGCAGAGCAATTTTTCACAGCCCAGGGGAACAATTGTGTTCAGTTCTGGTCACCTTGTTACAAAAAGGATATTGCTGCTCTAGAAAGAGGGCAAAGAAGAGTGACCAGAATTATCCCGGGTTTAAAAGGCATGTTGTATGGAGACAGGCTAAAATAATTGAATCTATTCAGTCTTGAACAAAGACGACTACGCGGGGATCTGATTCAAGCATTCAAATGCTGACAATGTCGACCCAAGGGACTTTTTCGACCTGAAAAAAGAAACAAGGACCAGGGGTCACAAACGGAGATTAGATAAAGGTGCACTCAGAACAGAAAATAGGAGGCACTTTTTTACACAGAGAATTGTGAGGGTCTGGAACCAACTCCCCAGTAATGCTGTTGAAGCTGAACCCTGGGATCCTTCAAGAAGCTACTTGATGAGATTCTGGCATCAGTAAGCTACTAACAACCAAACGAGCAAGATGGGCTGAATGGCCTCCTCTCGTTTTGTAAACTTTCTTATGTTCTTATAAATGTGTAGCTGGTGCAATAAATGAACATAATGAAAGTTCTGAAGGTCATTGACAATTCTGACATGTGGAAAGAGTATAAATGTGACACTAGTGAACGTAAATCTAATTTTGAAACAGTGATAATCACACATTATTTAGACAGTAGGAATAGAGATATATTCTTACTTTGTAGTTATGCATCTGAAATGATTTATTTGGATTCTATGACATGTTCTGATGTAAAATAAATTGTATTAAGAAGTGATATATACAAAAATATAATAATCATGTGCTATACTGTGAAATGGCGTATCAAAGACTGTATTGGTTCTGTTGGCAATGAAAAACCTTTTCTTTTTGTAATTGTATTGCTGACCCTGTAAAGTACATAACATGGCAGATGCAAGGTTTAACAATGAAGAAACCCATTCCTGTTGAGAGCATTAATCAAAGAGAAGCTCATTCAGAATACCTCAAGCAGTCCTCATTGTGACACTGAATACTGAACTCAGAGAAGCTCATTCACAATACCTCAAGCAGTCCTCATTGTGACACTGAATACTGAACTCGGAGAAGCTCATTCACAATACCTCAAGCAGTCCTCATTGTGACACTGAATACTGAACTCAGAGAAGCTCATTCACAATACCTCAAGCAGTCCTCATTGTGAGGGTCTGGAACCAACTCCCCAGTAATGTTGTTGAAGCTGACACCCTGGGATCCTTCAAGAAGCTGCTTGATGAGATTCTGGGATCAATAAGCTAGAGCAAGATGGGCCAAATGGCCTCCTCTCGTTTGTAAACTTTCTTATGTTCTTAATTAATTTACACGGATGCTGCTATTATTTGTTTATTTAGCAGACACCTTTATCCAAGGTGACTTACAGAGACTCAGGTGTGTGAACTACATCTCACCCGAAAGACGGAGCACAAGGAGGTTAAGTGACTTGCTCGGGGTCACTCGGTGAGTGAGCCGGGATTTGAACCGGGGACCTCTTTAACCACTGGACCACACAGCCTCCTATTAGATGCTTGGAGTTATTTTGAATGTAACATTGACATCAGCTCATGCCCACGCTAATAGGATTTACCATTATATATCAAATGGGGGGAACTATAACGGGAACAAAATAGGCAATTATATTAGCACACTTTATAACTACAACATAATTTTTTTTAATAATAAATAAATGCAGGATTTCTGCCAATGAATGGTTTTGATAGACGTTCTTGATACATTTTCTAACCCCCTACATAAATAAAATAAACCATACCGCTCCTGCTTCCCTTTCCAGGCAGGTTTCTGTTGCGTTTGCAGTCAGACCCAGAGTACAGCTGAGTCCAGTAATTATGGAGCAGCTTCTAAGAAGTCTCAGATATGACACTGATCATAATGAAAACAGTAGTACTTCTACCGGTGTAGTGTTAGAAAGTGGTACGCGTACCAACACGTCACCCATGTAATGTCAGAAAGTGATACATTGTCACACTGAAAGTGGTATGCTGTCAGATTTTGGTACAGGTGCAATCAATTGCGATCTGATGGGTGTTTTCCTATTGTCAAACCGAGGTACATTTACCATTAATTATACATTATTGTAATGGCTTCAAAACAATGTTCCTATTAGCCACATCTATTAGACGCCAAAATACAGGTAAGCTATGGTTCCAACTCATTTCCATTAATCCATGAATGCAATAAACAACTTGAGAGATTTCTTGTTTGCAATGATCACACATTTATTTTACTCACAAATCCAGTTTGGTTGTCACACAGTTCCAGGGTTGGATAATGAAGGCATTGATTGTTTCCAGGTTATTAAACAGATTCCAGGATGATATTGATGGCAAAATAAACTCAAAAACAGCACAAAAAATGGTCTAGTAAATCAAAGGATATGATAAGAAACAAAAAAACAACATGGTAAACACGGATTAAACACAGTTCTAGTCACACGGTTAAAAAACTGTAGCTCAACTCGGCGTCTATCTCAGCCACCTGCAGCAAATTAGCGACTGCACCATATTCCCAGTTAACCCCTTAAATAGGGTTCTAAATAGTAGTAACAAATGGCCAGCAGGTGGCACAATAACCAAAATAAAATGGGGTTACCATAGACATAAACATATTTCCTTTTCCTAATAATATCTACATACATTTCATACACAATTATAATACATTTTCTTTTGTCAAAAATGGCTCTACAATTATTTTATTGCAAACTTCAACAATCAATTTCTCTAAAAAGATAAAACAACAAGACAAAATGAGAAGTCCACCGCTAAGTTGCACAAGTAAAAAAAAAATGTACCCAATGTGTTGCATATGATAAATATTCGCATACTGTTTTCTTAATGGTGGAAAAATATGACAAATGAAATTTAAAAAGATGTGAAAGAACTAAAACAGCATAACGTCCCAGATTTGAATGGGCGCTTCCCTGCTTTCTTAGCGGAAGTTGTTTAGGCATGCAAGAGCAAGCACAGTGCACTGCGTACCACTTTTTACAACGTACCTGAAAATAACACGACACCAGTACAAACGAACAACCTCTCTCACTAAAGGTATCAAAATCTAAATTTCAGGTGGGGGTCCTCACTCTCGATGCCTAATGCCATGGGAGGCCTCTAGCCAAGAACGTTTTGGAACCCCTGGCCTAGATTACATCATCAACCAAAATGGCTCCCTCTAGCGGGCTCTTGAAAACTTGCTCTGAGATTCATAATGAGTTTCAAGCCTTTACTTGTCAAGTAAGTTAACTACAGTCAGCACTCGGATATACGACACTCAGATACACACATCAATCACGTTTTACCATCCTCCACCACCAGTTTTCTGATACAATGCCCATCTCTTCAATGTTACAATTTATCTGAATATCCGTCACAGCCCGCGTTTTTTTCTTTCTTTTTTTTCTCGCATGCACAAATCAGTCTTTATTGTGCAGTTACACACTGCACCTGACGAAAGTGCAGCAACAACAAAGCGAACGAGACCAGCTACTGTAATGTAAAACAGTTAATCATAAACAGTTTTAGATACTGTGATCTTTAGTTGCTTTTGTGCATTTTCATTTGCAGGTGAACTGTGACATTAGGGCCTTATTGAGCACTATGTTCTGCAATTTTGAAGACTAACTGGATACTGTTTTCATTTTGGAAGCTCTTGTTTTTAATCTTTTGCTGAATTGCATTGTCTTTTACGTTTCATGCAGTTCTGTGCATGGGTAAGATTTAGATTTAATTTTGCTTTTGGGTCGTTAATGGGGAATTTTACATACTGCTACAGTACCTATTGGATTAAAAAGAATGTACTGTATTACAGTGCACATGTCGTCAATTTTGGCAAGTGATATTTTCAGAATCATATCGTTCTGAATTAAAATACTACTTCTGTTTAAAATATTATATTGTACCAACAGTACATCTAAATGGAAGCCTACTTATTTTAAAACACAGTACAGCTATGTATTTTTGACATTGTATCTTTTTTTTGTGTTCCCCCGAAAAACAGACAAGGTTGGAACGGGCCAAAATGAAATAATCACATATGTGTCACACTCTTTTAACCATCACTGACGTCAAAATTCTGTAGGGTCGGATATGTGAGTGCTGACTATTTGTTTTCACTATTCACAATCGGCAGTTTTGGGGTTTTTTTAAGTTTCTAATGTATAACCATCTTATTATATAATGCATTGATAGTAGCCTTAAATACTATTTAACATGTCCTGTCATTTATTGTACTCTATCAGTACCATCGCTGTAAGCTTTTACTGTAGTACACTGCACACAATACGGGTTGAAACATTAATGATGTTCCAATGTAATAGTTCTTTTGCACTATATATGCGGTCTGATTTTAAATGTTTTACTATTATCAAGAGACCGTTTCCTTTTCTAGTTTTAAAACAATAAAAAAAGTTTTAATCCAAATTAAATTGTTGTGAAATTATACGAGATATAGTCATTTGTATTCGCTGTAGAAGTGTGTGTGATTTATTTATTTATTTATTTATTTATGTATTTACTTATTTATTTATATACAAAATATATAACTTCACATCCATTTCTTATTTATATATTATGAAAGCACACGCACTGCTATATTCATAAACGACATACAGTACTGTAAACACCCAACGACAGGAAAACTTCTGAAAGAAAACGATGCGAAAAGAACAGATAAACATATATTTTGTTTCATTTCAAACAAGCAAAACACGACTTACCTCGCTACTTGTTACATGCAGTATATATATATATATATTTATGTATTGTTTCTCTGCTAAATGCTCTGGAAATACAATAGTGCAATTCTACATGTAGTCTCCACAGCGCTTGGTGTCGCAGGTGCTAAGTAACTAGTTTTCCTTTTGAATGCAAATGTCACCTAGGAATAAAGTACACACCCATCTCATTCTTAAAGGTGCACTACCCATATTTAATAGATACTGTCACGGTCATTCTTCACAGGACAGTGAGCGACTCCTTTTCTTACACCGCAATATTCATGCTGGTTAAAGTCTAGTTTGTTAATTGTCTATTCGAAGAGGATTTCTTCTTGTTCTTCTTCTGTAACCCAGCCAGCGCATTACTAAGCAATGGGATTTTTAAAGCCTATACAATGGATTCTACAGCCCAGAGCCCCGTGACACCTAGCAGACGTTTGATAACATGAAGATCAAATACTGACAATTGCAGAACAGACTCCTGGTAAATTACATTTTGGAGTTTAGAGTACAGATTGCCTACCACTAAGATCCCATTAGTACCACAGTAACAAGTAACAGCAATGTGAATGTGAAGATTTGGAATAACTGTACAGGAAGGGACACGTGTCCAATGATGTACATTAGGGATAGTGGGTTGGTTTCACTGTTACTTACTCTGGTGTTTCGGCCAGCTGTTTAGATACTTGCTACAATATATGCACAAACAAAGGTGCAGAACTAGACAGACTGGTACATTCATCATATAAGCTATCCACATTCTGGTTAATTATTTAAATGATTTCGGTGAGGAAAGATTCAGGGTAGTACTAATATGACTAATAAAAAAAGAGAAATGTTACAAGGAAGGCTGTGATACAGAATGTATCATGAAAGACATTTCCTGTATCAATTAGATCTGCTTTCATATGGAGACAAAGGGCTGTTATTTGAATAGGGATGTGCACCTGCCGGCTACGAACCTATTATGTGTTTCCTTTCAACTGATGAAACTTGAGGACTATTATAAAAGACTGTTTATTAAGACTGCTTTTTGCTTATAATAAACACTGTCAGGTTAAACTGTGCTTTGAAAAAAAACGAATAAACTCGCTCTGAAACCGTTTAAGAACTGCAAGTTTGATTAATTTAATCAAATGGGTTTTTTTTTTAAAAAAAAAAAAAACATTGCTCAACAAAACTTTCCTTAAATGAGTCCTTGAAGTTTTGTACAGTAAATAGTGTGTGACGTTCTTCAGCCCAGGCATATTCCACTGTGGAACACTGTTTGAACAGCAGCAGCCATTTCTAAGGGTATTTTAAAACATTCATGAGAAGAGCAGGCAGTGTCATAGATCCTTTTCATTACTTCATAATGAACAGCGTACAGCCCTGTAAGAGATCCAGCTGCTAAAGGAAATAAGATTTTATTACAATAAATATGGACCTTATTGTCGGTCTTCCACACCAGTGCAAAGTGTGCAAGTTCTTTATTGTGAAAGAAAAAAAAGACAGAACAGTGTTATGAAAACTAGCATGATACTTCTAGTAGGTATTAGTAGGAGCATTTGAATTGTGCGCTGTTTCATTAACATCTTTGGGACCCTCTGATCTTAGTAATACTATACTTAGAAACATTCATCTCAGTGGAAGCTCCTTAGAGAATGCAGGGGAGGCAGTGCCTCCTCAAAATTTAAAAGTGAAATTTATTTATATATATATAAAGCTCAAAGAGCTACGTGTAGCATTGTAATATAATCTATTATATTATAATGCTAAAAAATGACATTTTAATCAAAACCCTAGATTCAACATTCTTGTATTATCAGCAGTCTCCATTATAAACTCCAAGCTGCTAGTAACCACAGTACTAGCAGTAGCAGATCATGTGATCTGAGCACAGGTTTTTTTTATTATTATTTATTTATTTATTTATTTATTTATTTCTTAGCAGACGCCCTTATCCAGGGCGACTTAGAGTTCTTACAAAATATCACAATACAAAGTATCACATTACAGAATATCACATTATAGATAAGAGCAGTTATAAAGTACAGTGAAATCAATCGAAAATAAAAGCAAAATAAAGAATACAGTAAATAATTACATCTAAGAGTTCGACTAAGAGCAGTTATATTTATAGTAAATACTTGCTTATACGAGTAACTTCCATTAAGCGCACATAGTAAGTACGGTAATTGAATTGAAGAGAGTTTTTTTTTTCATCAGAGGAGACAAGCCTCTGTTCCAAACTCCTATGTGCTATACCACAGACAGTCCATACTAGCAATAGCAGATGACGTAGTCTAATCCCTGGTTTTAATTGGAGGAGCAACTCAAACCCTCCCGCCACCTGCTGAAACACAGGGTGCGTTCACGCCACGCAGACTTTCGCCATTCTGCACAGAATCGGAGCAAGTAGCCAATGAATTTTCAGAATCTTTGCAGAATCTGCGCAGACTTAGCAAAGTCTGCGTCTCGTCAACGCACCCACAGTTTTACTGGGTACAGTATGCACGATTATTAGTGACCAGAACAAAAAAAAGAAATCCATAATAACGGTAGGACATTTAAAAAAAGACACCGAGCGGTAGACAAAAAATAAACGTTGTCGCTGCTCTATAGCGTGGAAAATCCCTTGACTCTTTAGCCCCATTAAACCAATGTTAAATGCAAGACTAGCGATGCTGGCATACGTGGATGATGGGAGTTGTAGTTTTCCTCTGCATTTCTGCTGATTGGAAACACCTTTCAGCTTGTACCAGATAAACTACTATTCCCAGAAGACAGTGCGCGCCTGTATGCCCATTTTATTGTGTCACTAAGTAAACTGAGATATATTTTCAAAGTTTCATATTATGATACCACTTCCTTTCTCTGGGGAAAAAAAATCTAGTTGTTGGTGTTGTTTTATTCTCTGTTAGTGTTCCTTGGAAGTTGTATTTATATTATTTTAGTCCTTCCCCAGCAGTGTTTGTTTATTTTTCCCAGCACAGGTAAACTCTTTCACTTTCTTTTCGCCTGTACCGTACATAATTATTTTGTTGGGCATTTATTTAAGTTTAGCAAATTAAGTCTATATAGGATGTGCTTGGTCTTTTCTCTGCCTTTTTCCTGCCTTAACAACTTTGTTTAGAAAGTATGTAAGTGTCTGGTCTTGAAATTTAAATGCGATATTCATGTTGTATATAGGGTGACCACCCATCCCTAAATGTAAAGATCAAGTCCCGGTACCGGACTAAACGACTCCGGGATGGAATTTGTCCTGGATTCCTAGACACAGTGCAGTTTAGCTCCACAGTCAAACCATAGCATTTCTGTTTGGAGAAAAGCCCTGCCCCTGCCGCATCATTTTGCAATGCCCTACACAGCCCCAGAATGATTGGCACATTGGATAGCCGCACTGATCAGCTTTGGCGACAGCAAACAAAATACAATGCATAGAATGTTTTAATTTCAGTGTTTTCTTTGTTTTTGCAAAATGGCTGACGCTAAAAGTTGAAGTGATATGTCGGTAAAGGAAGGACCACCCTATAAGGGAAAAGTGCAAATACTTTTCTACATTATGTAGAAAAGATTTTAGAACTGGATACTGAGATGAAAACGTTGTTAAGAAAAGTTGATAAATTGATATTTAATTTTGAAATACTGTTATTATATACAGTATAAAATATGTAAATATAACAACACAACCCCACCCCCTTAAAAAAAAAATGGCAGGTGTCCCGTTTTTTGAATTTTGAAAAAGTGGTCACCATAGTTGCAGCATTTTTTAAACATACGCTGCAGAGTGTAACAGTTAAGTATGTTAAAATAAACTATGATGGGGTATTGTTTTCTTTTCTTGGTTGGCTGGTGGAGAAAATGCATTTAACAGCCGAATTGGGGTAAAACCTGTTTAGGCTGCACTTGTGCACTGGACTTACCTGACCTAAGCACAACGTTACTGGATCCTCAGCTGATGCACTATTGCACTAAAGATATGTAATTGTAGTTATAACTTGTTGCAACCCTAACTTGTTGCATCCTGGTTCATATTGTATTTTAGTAGTAGTATTTGCACTTACTGTAAACAACACTGTATTTAAATATGAATCTTGCATTGTAGCCCTGTATAGTACTGCCCTGTAAGACCTGTACTTCTGGATAAAGGCGTCTACAAAATAAATAAATAACAATAATGATGCAACAGTAGGGCATTGGGAACCTCATAGGGTGTATATTTTCAACTCTATTTATATGGCCAGCTTTGCATCCAGCCGGGAGCCAGACACTGCACAGCAGGTGTAATTCCTTTGTTCTCACCACACACAAGCCCTTCACTCTGGTAAGTCTGCTACACCTCGTGCAGACTTTATTTACTTTTTATTTTCTCATGCCTAGAGTGTTGTAGAACTAGTGTTAGTTTTCTGATTCCTTTTTAATTAGGAATGAGCCTGCAAGAGATTTGAGCATGATAGTACAATGCATTGTAACTCAGTGTGTGATAGTGCAATGCATTGTAACTCAGTGTGATAGTGCAATGCATTGTAACTCAGTGTGATAGTGCAATGCATTGTAACTCAGTGTGTGATAGTGCAATGCATTGTAACTCAGTGTGTGATAGTGCAATGCACTGTAACTCAGTGTGTGATAGTGCAATGCATTGTAACTCAGAGTGTGATAGTGCAATGCATTGTAACTCAGAGTGTGATAGTGCAATGCATTGTAACTCAGTGTGATAGTGCAATGCATTGTAACTCAGTGTGATAGTGCAATGCATTGTAACTCAGTGTGTGATAGTGCAATGCATTGTAACTCAGTGTGTGATAGTGCAATGCACTGTAACTCAGTGTGTGATAGTGCAATGCATTGTAACTCAGAGTGTGATAGTGCAATGCATTGTAACTCTGTGTGATAGTGCAATGCATTGTAACTCAGTGTGTGATAGTGCAATGCATTGTAACTCAGTGTGTGATAGTGCAATGCATTGTAACTCAGTGTGATAGTGCAATGCATTGTAACTCAGTGTGTGATAGTACAATGCATTGTAACTCAGAGTGTGATAGTGCAATGCATTGTAACTCAGAGTGTGATAGTGCAATGCATTGTAACTCAGTGTGTGATAGTGCAATGCATTGTAACTCAGTGTGTGATAGTGCAATGCATTGTAACTCAGTGTGTGATAGTGCAATGCATTGTAACTCAGTGTGATAGTGCAATGCATTGTAACTCAGAGTGTGATAGTGCAATGCATTGTAACTCAGTGTGATAGTGCAATGCATTGTAACTCAGAGTGTGATAGTGCAACACATTGTAACAGGGCTCAACAGTGATTCTAGCGTCCCAGCATCACCTCCGTCCCCCACAACAGCTAAGCCCAGCTTACTTACCTTCCTTTACATCGACTTTTTTTTTTCTACTGTGCTTGAGGTCCCCAACCAAAATCTTTTCGTCTCAACTAGAGCCAGTTGCTGCTCCTCTCTGCTGCTTCAGATAAGTTCTTCACTATGTGTTGCAACTCTTGACCACTGAATCCAATGTCCCTGAGAAACCGGGTTGTGGAGTGTGCCACAAATCCTTGACAACCCACCTCCGCTGGGTAAACCTGGACTCTCCATCCTCGCTATTCTGCTTCAGCAGCTAGTTGAGCGTACAAAAGTTTCTTCCTTTCGTATGCCTCATCCACAGCATCCTCCCATGGCACTATTAACTCTACCAGGTGAACAAGGCATGCTGATCCAGACCACAAGACAATATCAGGTCAAAGGTTAGTGGTGGCAATCTCAAAGTGGTGGGAAAACAAGCTGTTGTCCAACATCTGACAGCATTTTCCAGTTTCTAGCAGCTTCCAGTTCCTAGAAGAGTTTTGGTTTTAATACCTTTTCTTGGAGGTTGCTCCCCTGGACGGAGGAATGTTGTTCTTCGTGTATCATATATTGCTGGAACTGGTGGCAACCTGTTGGTCATGCTGCACTTGTCTTCCAATGCTAAGGCCAAACATCGCAGCACCTGGTCATGACGCCAAGTAAACCTTCCTTGGCTGAGACCCACCTTACATCCTGTAAAAATGTGTCTTAACGTAGCTGGCGATGAATACAAAGGACACCACGGATCCTCTCCTACCCATAGATTAAGGTTCTATGGTGATAGGAGAACATCATATGTTGACCTGATGAGGAAACTGATCCTGCTCTGTGTTTATTGTCCATAGATCTCGCCAGCCAGTCTTGCGTTGTTCCACACTCTCCCATCTTGTCCATTCTCCTGCTTGGCCTGGGAAACTGCCTTTATGCACCTCCTCTCCTCCTGCTTTTGCACCTTGTTGACTACCAACTTCCTCCGTTGAGCTGGGGCTGCCTTGTGCCATGTAGGAGGAGCTGAACTGAGACCAAGACCCACTCTTCCATGCTGTACTTACCCCATGATGTCACTGATACGAAGGGCAGCCTTTGCATCTTCCACAGCTTTCTTTGCTGCCCACTTCCAGTTTTCAACACAGGTGTTGCCTCCCTCACACATTTGTCACGTGACTCTACCAATGTCATTTCCAATCGAACCTTGGCGCACTTAAACTCCTCTGTTAGAGCTGAGACTGGCAGCTGCAGTATCCCTTTACCATACAGTCCCACTCTGCTGAGGCAGCGTGGATCTCCTAACCATTTCCTGACGTATGAACTGATTAACGCTTCCAGCTTCTCAACTGTTGTCAAAGAAACTTTGTGCACAGTCAGTGGCCACAGCAGCCTTGGCAGTAGACCAAACTGAAAGCACCAGAGTTTCAGTTTGCCTGGTAAAGCGCTGCTGTCTATGCTCTTTAACCCTTCCACTGCTTGTTGTCTCACTTCTCCCACACTAACAGTGTCCTTCAGGTCCCCATCATACCATCTCCCAAGACTTTTCACAGGCTTCTCAGACACTGTTAATGTAGAACCTCTTATCCACTACTTTATCTTTAATTATAGAGATGCTCCTTGACTTAGTGGGTTGGAATTGCATTGAGGCACAATCTTTATCTTTCATATTAAACTGCTGCACATGTGTCCTTATGGTGTAAGAGTGAAACAGTATAATTCATAGCACCTTTCATCTCAAGGATCTCAAATCGCTTCAGACACAAAAAACATGAAATGAAAAACAGTCTAATACAAAATGTAATTACATTTTAAATTAAAAAAGAGACCAAAAATGTGGTTTTAATTGTAAAATTTAAAAAAAAACTAATATAAAAATCCTATTTGTAAAAATAGAACAATTAAAAACAGTATAATACATATATATATATATATATATATATATATATATATATATATATATATATATATATATATATATATATATATATAAAATAAAATTGGAATTAAATATACAGTTTAACTGTAAAATTAGAACCAAGACACAAATGCCATTTGTAAAAATAGAATATATATATATATATATATATATATATATATATATATATATATATATATATATATATATACATACAGTATATATATATAATCTTTTTTGTGTAGTTTCTACAATAATATAAATGTGAAATTAAAGTAAAGGGAGTACAAATGCATACAGTATGATAACAGTATGATCTTGAAATAACCTATTGTTTTGTGTGTAGGACATGGGGCTCTTTTTACCCAAGTCTCTGCCGTTTTGAACACCAGGAGTAGTGGTCTTATTATTGTAGGCTTAACACTGCTATGATTATGCGTGATTCTTTTTGTTTCAGGACAAGTATTAGCCACTGTTTTTCTTTTTTTTTTTGCTTACACTTGGTTTTGCTGATTTTAACTGCACTTGAAGTGTTTTGTTTAGTTTGTATAATCTTTGTTAGTGAAACACTTCAATATATAATATAATATATTCACTTTGAATGTATTTTGGCCATTGTCTTTCTTGCACTAAATATATTATTGGTGGAAGTTGCTTGTATGAAATCATCCATCTTGCTTATTAAGTACTACCTAGACCTATTACTAATAGCATACTTAACGTAATAGTCTTTTGGAACTAAAGTTATTATCATGTGCTGCATGTAAGGTACAGCTGATAATTGAGTAATTCTGATTATATTGTAAATAACTGTTTACATATCCGTTCTCTCTTGATTTTGAAGAAATTTTCCAGAACTTTTATACTTGAAATGCTGCTATATGACCAATGATCTCCAGGTGTCTTTGTTTTTTTTCTCTCACTGAGAGGTGCTGTCTGGTCTCCTGTCTGCTCTGTGTTTGAAGGCTCTTTGCCAAACAAGGTTCCACAGTTGTCATGTTGTTTAAGGTAAAATTCACTTCAGGAATTGTGTAATTTATTCTGTGTTATTGACAGTTGTGGCCAATTGATAATATGTCTGTCTAGGTTTTCAGTGAGGAGGTTGCCCATCCTAGATCCGTGATATTATGCTGGGATAACTCCTACTTTATTTGATAAAATTGAGGCGGGAATGTTCTAATTTTACAGAATACTAAACCTCCCCCTGTAGTGTTTAGTAATACTACTTGGTACTGCAGTGCATATTAAGTTGACCCTTTCAATTATTATTACAGTATACCCATAATATTTATGCAGTAATGTTCAATTGACACTGTCACCCCGTATTGTAGTGTCTCTGCCTTTATCAAACAAACTTCAGAAAGGCACCTGTGTTAATGATACACGTTTCTGGAAATGGGCTGGCTGAACTACCGGGAGGATTTATTTGTTATGCAAATGTCAACCCTGACAGTCTGTAATGTTAAAAGCTGTATTTTCATAACGCAAATCCGGTTTCACCAGTGAACTGCTGGGCAGAGTTACACTCACTGGATCAATCATGTGCTGTCACATCACAACCATAAACCACAGGTTTTACAGAAGTAGTAAAATCATACAGAACATGAACAACACAGAGACTTCGACTGAATCTACTGAGCAAACGTAAAAGATGAATACAATTAGGACTCTAGCTGAAGATGCTGAATTGGATGGGGAGCATATGCCTGTGTGTTCACAGGTGCAAATACAGGCACCTATTGTACTGGAGTCTTTAGAGCCTGCAGTATTGGTGCCTGTTGATTTTCTTGATATAGATTCAGAGCTCCAGTCAGATGTCTTCTCAGTCAACAGAGCCAGGTTGTGGAAAGGCAGAACTGAAAGAGAAGGACTTCAAGGCTGGGGGAATACAGACCCCTGCCCTCTTCAGAGCTTTCCATTAAACCTGTAAGTCTCCCGGCCATCGGGAAATACAATGCATGTAAAGCAGGGTGGAGGAGAGGAGACTGGGTTCAAATCCTTCCAGCTCAGCCCCTGGCCTCTTTGTGACACTGTAAGCCCTGTTCACAAAGTGTTAATAAAGCATGTTGATGGAGAAGATCAAGGTTGACATTTGTGAAGTTTTTTTTTAATAAGCCATATCAAAGTTTATTTAATTCAATCCATTGAAACAGACTTTAAAAAACATTCTTTAAACCTCAACGTTAGAGGGTGTTTAAAAACCAAACCAGAGCAAATTCTCATTAAAAAGAGTTGATAAAAGTTATATAATATTAAAGCTCATTTAATTGATCAAACCAGACTCTTTTCATATTTGTAATAAAGCTTTAGTTAAAGGTTCCGGAATAAGACGCATTTTGAGAACGGAACTGAGGGACTCTCAGGCGTCCTGACCTCCAGTGAAGTGGCTAGTTAGGTCTGCAATATTATGAGCTAGTAAATTGAACTCCAGTTGTGCTCTTTAGTTGTGTGATTGACTGTCTAGCGATCCAATCATTACTGTTTCTTTGGATGGTGGGAATACTAATCAGTTAAAGCTAACACTTTTAAGTGCTGGTAGTTCTTAGACTCTTTGTGCCTATTGTTTGGTGCATTTATCTGAATGGTTATTTCACAGCAGATTGTATCTTACTCAGCATGATAAATAAGAATGGAATGAAGTTTCAGATGGCTGTATCACAGCAATATCGGGGTCTACTATAATTAATACCTTTTACAAAAAAAAAAAACTTTGGGATGGACTGTATTTATTCTTTCCTCTGTAATGTTTCCTGTTCTCATTCTTGCCATTGTACCCTTTTTGCATTAATTGTTCATGTTTCTGTGGCGTTACAGAACAAACCAATGACGGCATTTGGACTCCTGACTATCTCCTTGTGTGTGGGATACCTGGGGTATCTTCATGCTGCAACAGAAAACACACGGGACTTGTATGAAGCAGTTGACAGCGATGGCACCAGTTACATGAGGAGGAAAACATCAAAATGGGATTCATAGGATGGCAGACACTTCACTTTGTAGGTCATAACTTTGATCTGTTTTCAATTTGAATTAAACCTAGAAACATTTCTTTCAAGGACTCCTCGTTTAGCTTTGTATACAGACTAACTTGTGGAACAAAGAGGGAATACATGTGTTTAATTCTCTGGAAGCATACAGAGAAAATATATCATGTGAATAAATAAATAGTGGATTTATTTCTGCACTGCTTGTGTTTTTTTTTTTTTTAAATGTATATATATATACAGTATTGTATAGCTTACATAAACACAAACCCCCACAATTTACTACATTCAAATGTTTACCATAGTTTAAACAAAATAGGCAAATCCATACTGCTTTAGTTTTAAAAAAAAAAATCTCACTGCATTAACTAATTCACTGTCCTCAATATTTTGTGATGTTATGATGTGCAAGTCAGATCAAATAAAGTGGCTGCATGTGTTTCACCTAGATCTAGTGGAGTATCTATACAGAGTATACATACGGTACATACATAGAAGTATGACACAGATATATTGAGACATATCTTGAGAAGCGGTTCATTTTTACACATTTCAAAGAAAACCTTGCAGTCTTTGAGCTGAAAACCTTGCAGTCTTTGAGCTGAAAACCTTGCAGTCTTTGAGCTGAAAACCTTGCAGTCTTTGAGCTGAAAACCTTGCAGTCTTTGAGCTGAAAACCTTGCAGTCTTTGAGCATGTGAATGTGATTATTATGTCTTGATGGTAATACACACTGTACATTATTTGTTTGCATAATCTTTTTGTCTAAAAATGTTTCCTCCAGTGACTGTCTGAAGCATACACATTATTGATCAGTAATCACAGTGACTGTCTGAAGCATACACGTTATTTATCAGTAATCACAGTGACTGTCTGAAGCATACACGTTATTGATCAGTAATCGGTCACAGTAACAGAGCTGAAGTAATAACCTGCTGAATGTTTAGATTAGGGTTAAAGGGGTGTAAACAACGTAAATTCCTAAATGTAATATGTTTTAGTATAATCAAACTCTGTGCTTCACCCCCACATCAAAATGTTATCACCTGTTTGAAATAAATGTTTTACTTTAATCAAATTATTGATTCCTGCTTATTTCAAACAATTTTGTGGTCATCAAAAACTGTAAAGTAGCGCGCCACATTGCAATTATCATAATGGTTCGCTTTGATCTCACAGCGCCGTGTGAAGCAATCATTCCTTAAAAATCCATAATGTTAAGAGCACTGATGGGACTAACATACTGTAGTCCTAGCGCAAACGACATCGGGGTACAGCACTCCTGGTAACCGGATGTAACTTCTGCCTTTAGTTATTCAGTGTAGCCAGCTTGAAAGGAATTCTAGCAAGGATGGAATGCAAACTTTTTTTTTTTTTTAATTATGATTATTAACATATAAGCATTTTTTGTGTGTGATTAAAGTGACTACCGTAGATTGAGACATGTCAACTCGTGGCTCATCTAGTTCCCAGGGGAGCGAAACATGGATTTTTTCATCAAGTAGTGTTTATGAAAAATCGAAACCTTTTTAGACACAGTATTTTACTCACAGAAACATAATTGGTAGTTTTTTTGTTTTTGTAAGGTTTTAGTTTATGTACCGGTAGCTCACCACTCACGCGCGTGTTTGCTGTATATAAACAATGTATTTTATTTCCTTCAAATGTCGGAGCAAAGATTCACCACCAGTGCTTGGAAGAGTTGAAGGCTCATAGAGAGAGTGCATCCAGGAAGCACGAGAGGAGGCTTGGGTGCACGTAAATACAACAAGCAACAATACATGTAAACTATAAATTACACCATAAACTAGTCCCTTTCCATTGGAGTCCGCCCTCTCGGTTAATATAGGACCAGATACCTACCATATTGTGCAGGTGGTCGTATTAATACTGGGAGATTCCAACACATACCGGACTTCTTAACTATGTAAAGTATGGTGTAAACTGCACAGCCAGTGACAGTCAATAGTACAGTAATATAATGAGACAGGGATTCTTTTCAAAAAGTGAATTTGAGTAAATTTACTCAGTTTTAAAAATTCATATATATATATATATATATATATATATATATATATATATATATATATATATATATATATATAGTAAAAACATGATTTTATGTATTTTATTTTAAATATGTATGTGCTGTTTTTCTCAGCTATTGTAAGTGCGATGTTGTTGAATTTTAAGTGTGCAGAAAATGTGATTGTATGTTTTTAGTTCGCGAGTGTTGTTAGCAAAGACTTATAGTGAAAAATTAGCTGGTGATTGAATTTTCATGTACATTGATTGATCTTTACATTGAATGTCATTAGTAACGTGACCTCACCCTGGTTTACTCACAGGGTGCGTTCACAGAGATCATTCTGCGCAGATTCTGTGCAGAATCTGACCAATTTAACCAATGATCTTCTAAGAATGATCTCCGTGAGCGCACCCATTGGCTAAATTGGTCAGATTCTGCGCAGAATGATCTCTGTGAACGCACCCCAGGCACTCTAGTTGCGTTCACGTACACATATTTTTCCCTAATGCTGCGCAGATTCTGCGCAGATTTTGTGTAAAACCTGTCCAAGTTCGCCATCTGCGTGAACTCATCCGGAAAAGACGTCACCAGGTCACGCATCTCCCGAGCGCAGATCGCGCATCTCCTGACAGGTACTGCGCTGGAGGAGCCGCGGCTCAAAACAATAGACGAGCGTTGGCTGACAAAGAAGTGTGTAGGCAAGCAGATACAATCCTCACTCCATGTGCTACTGCCACCTAGTCAGGGGGTGTGAATCGCCTTCGAGTCAAGTCATTAATTACATCTTATGAATGATTTGTAATACAAATTAAAATGATTTGACTCTTTTTCCACACCGTTATTATACTTTTCAAATATTCAGATATGTATTTTAAAGGTTTAAACGTGTAAAAAAAAAAAAAAGCTAAACGGTTGAAATGAACCTAAAACCGCTGTTATTTTCAGCAGGTGTAATTATTGATGAAAGGCTATCAGGGACAGGGAATAACCTACTTTGAATTAAGAAGACTAAATAAATAACAGGTAGTTGAAGTGAGTATAATAACTGTGCGAAAAAATAGTTTTTTTTAGAATGTCTTCAGTACAAGTTCAAGTTAAATTTAGGTTTTATATTCAGTATTGAATACAGTTGAAAGTAAGCATTATATGTACATTCGCTACTTTACAGTAATTTGGTGTGTGTGGGAATCTGTTTATTGCAATCTCTGTAGAGGACCTGCTCACTGTATGGTTGTATTTGTTTCAAGTTTTGTTGCTCAGACACCCCGTTGTTGCTAATGCGGTAATAATAATAATTTAAAAGAAAAAAAAAATTACGGATTGAGCTGTGGTAATTCGTTCTGTGTGGATAGTTCATAATATTGCCCTGTCATATGATTTTATTTATTTATTTATTTGTTTGTTTGTTTGTTTGTTTGTTTGTTTGTTTATTGTCATCACAGTGAAGTAAAATAGTAGAGAATACACGCTAATTGATTTTTCTTTTCCAAAATGAGCCAGTCCTAAATAAGTGGATGCCCAACCCCCAGCTTTCATGTTGCCGCCAGGACTGCATCTGGTTTGCACTAATAAGCAAACCAAAGTATCTCTCGAGCAACAACCACACCAATAAATAGATGTCCACGGACCCTGAGAGAAATGGTTCTTTCTGCCCAGATGAACAGTCTCATCAAACTAACGGGCAGTTGGAAGGTGGTTCTTGATCCATACAGTTGCCACTGGAGGTTTGCAGTGTGTGCTCCAGAGTGTAGATCCTTTTAATAGGAGCTGCGTCCCTGAGGAAAGCGGAGGAATGACCTATTGCACTCCAGAGCTGCTTCTGACCAAGCCAGTGCATGATATCCCAGGTGAAGTTACCCAGAAAACGGTGGATCAGGCACTGGAAAGCTGTGAGCTCAGTGCTACTGAATCTGAGAGCACGCCCCTATCTCACTGTGTTGAGGAACGAGATACCAGTACCTGCTGCAAGGAGGAGGAGAGGCTGTAGAAAAGGAGCTACCAGGACCCGTGGTTGATCCGTTTGACTCCGGGGAAACTTGCTGCTGTTATAGCCCCAATACCAAAGCCAAGGAAAGCATCTCTGCCCTCTAACACTGATCCAAAAACCTTGGAGGAAAGACAAGTGCACCAATGCGAGCAGGTAACCATGATGGCATCAGTTCCAGCCTCCTTGAAAGGTTGCACATTTGAGCCTGTAATAATGGAGATTCAAAAACACAAGCGTCCGCCGAAACCCAGAGAAGAGACGAAGAATGTTGTCCAGCCACAGAAAGCAGGTGGGGGAGATGCAGTGCCCGACTGCATTCTATCTGAGAAGCAGTCTTGCCGTGAGGCAGACGCGTCTGTTACGGAGATCCACAGAGATGCTTTAATGACTCAATCTGAAGCTGCAAACAATGAAAGGAATTCAGAGGCTTGTTGTTCCACCCCTGCATTGAAATCTGACCATGGTATAGACCTGCAGGAATGGCGAGCAGACTGTCATACTCACAAGGACTCAGAATTAACGGAGAGGTCCGCTGAACCTGAAAGAGAAGGATGCATCTTGGACTGTGCGGTTCATGGTACAGATGCAGTGAAGGGTTTCAGGGAAAGGAGCCACCATGATCATGTGTGATTTGCAGTGGCTGTCAGTGGTTCAGTAGGAATGCGTGCTGCACAGTGCCCCCCAGTGCATGATTATTATTTTTTATTATTATTTGTTTATTTAGCAGACGCCTTTATCCAAGGCGACTTACAGAGACTAGGGTGTGTGAACTATGCATCAGCTGCAGAGCCACTTACAATTACGTCTCACCCGAAAGACGGAGCACAAGGAGGTTAAGTGACTTGCTCAGGGTCACACAATGAGTCAGTGGCTGAGGTGGGATTTGAACCGGGGACCTCCTGGTTACAAGCCCCTTTCTTTAACCACTGGACCACACAGCCTACCTGATGATCTTCATTCTGGGACCCTAATAGAGATAATGTCATCCTTCCAGCAGTCAACATTGCCAAGCTTCTCTTTAATGCATTTGTTGATCTGAACAATTTTATAGAAATTACAACAACAAAAAAAAAAAGATGCATCTCACTTTAACAAAAAGTGTTCATTGTTTTAAAATGGGCTTGGGTGTAAGATTTAGATTCTTTCAGTTATTGTGGATGTGAGGCTCTATGAATCCAGACCTGTTGTGTGTGTTTTTTGTTTTTTTTTAGCATTTTGTATGTATGAAAGCAGCTTGTTAAAACCATTAATATCAAACAATTGTATCCATCAAAATACAAGGTGGGTGTTATTTAAAAAAAAATAGAAAAACTGGGTTGTATGTTTAATCCTGATTGCTTACAGGTTTTTGTTTTTTCTTCTTGGAAGGCAAGTGATTATAGAACACCCATTGTTCTGGACTCTGGATCCACACTCAAAGCTGGCTCTGCTGATCAAGATCTACCAACCGCCATATTCATCACTGTAATTGGGTGGCCTAAATACGAGGTAACTCCTGTGTGATTTTCCTTCTGGAGGGACTCTGTTCTATTACATTTACCATATTTTGATTCTTCTCTGCATTTCCTGGAAATGCATGTAAATATAGAAGGAACATCACCTCAGCTTTTTATGAAAATCTCTTGCAGTAACTTATTAAACCTCTATGTAAAGGGTGAAGTATCTGATTTATTATTAGTTCACTATATGTTCAGTTATGTTTTGCACCCTGTGTACCAATGTATTTTCTTTTAATTGGTATATAAAACCATGTATAATTAGTCTTTCCTCCCTCATTAGGAAACCACAGTTGGCCTCCAGTGGTTAAGTGCACAGAGTCAGTCAGTTCTGCTTACTCCAGATTTCACATGCAGTGATTACATGGGGACCTTTGGCTTTCCAACTTTCTCCCCTGAGCTTTTAAGTGTTTGTAGGAAATTTAAAATGAGAATTTAAGTGTAAAAGATATTGTCAAATTGTTTTTAAACTCATTTTTAAATGACTTGATGCATTTTAAACCATTCCAAATTACCCATAGCATATCCTATCATTAACAAATTCCACATTCATTTTGTAACAGGAAGGTATTAAACTGCTGAACTGGCCTGTGGCCCCCAACAATTAATACAGTGTGTAGTTTAATAATGTGCCCCACTGTTAGATACGGTAGTATGTACAATATTTTTTTTGTAGTAATATACAAATATTCTAAGTAAGATAATTTAAAGAGCTAGTATTATTGCCATTTAGTGTTGTACAAGCATTGTTTTTTGTATTAGCAAATTTTCCCCGTAGTGGGGAGATACCCCCTCCTGCAGGGCTACTTGCCTATGATTTCATAGCTGTGTGTGTGGGTTTTTTAATTTTTTAATTTTGAAACCAAAAATTTGAGTTCAGATCAAACTGTCTGGGAGTATAGGTGTAGTTCCTAAGCATCTTCTTCTTAGGTGATCCTGCAGCTTTCAAATGCTGCTGTGAAATCAGAGCTGCAGCAGCAAACTAGACTGAAAGGATGTGATCTGTAGTGTTTTAATCGTAGCAAACACCTTCTCTTGCAGGAGGTTATGAATGGCAAGTTTGAAGGAGAAGCTTACATTGGACATGATGCCCAGCACATGAGAGGAGTTCTGTCCTTAAAATACCCCATGCAACACGGGATAATACAAAACTGGGATGAAATAGAGAAGGTACTGAACTGGTTTCAGTCACTGTAACCAGGGGAAGTAACTGCAGTAAGGGAAATAAAGCTGAAGTTTGGCAACCACACTTTATTTTGTGATGTGATACTTGAATTTTTTGTTTGCCTAACTGAGTAAACCCGTATTGCTTGGTACATGCATTACATTTTAGAGTAGGTACCTTGCATTGACTAAAATACGTTATGTACGTGTGATAACAAAGTTTTATTTTAATTATTATTTTTTTAGTTGCTTTGTTTTTCAATATTCGATTTTTAATAAGCACTCTGGTTCTGGATTTGGCAACGCACCTTTCACCACCAGCTCTGTGTTGATCCTGAGGAACATCCAGTTCTGCTGACTGAGGCTGTTCTGAACCCTCAGGAGAACAGGCGGAGAATGGTGGAAATCATCTTTGAAGCTTTTCATGTGCCTTTAACCTACGTGTCCCTGCAAGCTGTCCTGGTGCTCCTCACCACAGGAAGGAGTACAGGTAAGAATGAAACTACTGTATCATAAAATGATGGGACTTTAGGAATACCTTTTTGTTTTGTATTTGGTATCTGCGAGAGTGCTTGTTTAGTTTGAGGAAGTGCCCCAGCTTTATGTGTTAGTTGCCTTGTTCTCCTTTTGATAGCTCACTGTGACCTGAAACCTGTAGCCATGTGTTTTAATTGTCCTGCTCCAGTTGCTGCAAGTGAGAGGTTTCGTTCAGAACCTCAGCGGAGCTGAGATAGTGAGGGAGGTGAAGGAGAAGTGCTGCTACGTGGCTCAGGATCATGGCTAAACCGCGTGGCTCACGAGGACCCGAGACCGACACAGAGATTTATTACACACACAGAACCTCGGCGGAGCTGGAGATAGTGAGGGAGGTGAAGGAGAAGTGCAGCCACGTGGCTCAGGACTGAAGCTGAACTGTGTGACTCGTGAGGACCCGAGACCGACACAGAGATTTATTACACACAGAACCTCGGTGGAGCTGGAGATAGTGAGGGAGGTGAAGGAGAAGTGCTGCTATGTGGCTCAGGACTGAGAAGCTGAACTGCGTGGCTCGTGAGGACCCGAGACCGACACAGAGATGTATTACACACAGAACCTCGGCGGAGCTGGAGATAGTGAGGGAGGTGAAGGAGAAGTGCTGCTATGTGGCTCAGGACTACGAAGCTGAACTGTGTGACTCGTGAGGACCCGAGACCGACACAGAGATTTATTACACACAGAACCTCGGGCGGAGCTGGAGATAGTGAGGAGGTGAAGGAGAAGTGCTGCTATGTGGCTCAGGACTACTAAGCTGAACTGTGTGACTCGTGAGGACCCAAGACCGACACAGAGATTTATTACACACAGAACCTCGGCGGAGCTGGAGATAGTGAGGGAGGTGAAGGAGAAGTGCTGCTATGTGGCTCAGGACTACGAAGCTGAACTGTGTGACTCGTGAGGACCGAGACCGACACAGAGATTTATTACACACAGAACCTCAAGCGGAGCTGAGATAGTGAGGGGTGAAGGAGAAGTGCTGCTATGTGGCTCAGGACTGAAGCTGAACTGTGTGACCTCGTGAGGACCCGAGACCGACACAGAGATTTATTACACAGAACCTCGGGCGGAGCTGGAGATAGTGAGGGAGGTGAAGGAGAAGTGCTGCTATGTGGCTCAGGACTACGAAGTTGAACTGTGTGACTGTGAGGACCCGAGACCGACACAGAGATTTATTACACACAGAACCTCGGCGGAGCTGGAGATAGTGAGGGAGGTGAAGGAGAAGTGCTACGTGGCTCAGGACTATTTAAGTTGAACTGTGTGACTCGTGAGGACCCGAGACCGACACAGAGATTTATTACACACAGAACCTCGGCGGAGCTGGAGATAGTGAGGAGGTGAAGGAGAAGTGCTGCCACGTGGCTCAGGACTACGAAGCTGAACTGTGTGACTCGTGAGGACCCGAGACCGACACAGAGATTTATTACACACAGAACCTCGGGCGGAGCTGGAGATAGTGAGGGAGGTGAAGGAGAAGTGCTGCTATGTGGCTCAGGACTCTGAAGCTGAACTGCATGGCTCATGAGGACCCGAGACCGACACAGAGATGTACACACTACCTGATGGGCAGGTCATTAACATGGGCAATGAGAGGTTCAGGTAAACACATACCATGCTGTTTTGACTTTTTTTGGTTGTTTGGAAGCATTTGGTGCATATTGGTGTCAAATTAAACTAATCCAGCAGCCCCTCCTGAAGCCTCATTAGTTTACTCAATTAAAATATAAAATAAAGCAAGTCAATAGAAGTAAAGGGAGAAAACATTTCCCTGTCTAATTGTCAAGATAGTACATGGCTTTAGAAGAGCAATGCCAGCACATTGAATTTATTTATTTCTTAGCAGTCTTCAAGTTGTATACAAAATAAAATACATATCAAGAATTACAGTACAATTTACCACGTTTTGTGTTCATAGGGCCCCTGAGATATTATTCAAGCCAGAGCTGGTTGGAAGAGATGACTACGGGGTGCATGAAAGTGTCTTCCGCTCCATCCTTCTCTGCGACATGGACCTCTGAAGAACTTTCATGGGAAATATCATTTATCAGGTAAAACATTCGATCAAACAAGTCGCTACTGACAGCTGAGTTCTGTAGCAAACACTCTTGAACCTTCATTGTGGCTCAGTAAAAAGAAATCTCAAATACTTAAACTATAAAAAAATTAATAATAATAAAAGAAAATCAAATTAACTTATTTCCAAGTTATTTGTTATTAATCTGGAGTTCTAAGTTAACAAAGCTGCATATACAACTTGGGATCTAGCGCCATCCAGTGGCCAATTGTAATTGTGCACTACCCTAATGTGTGGGCTTGTTTGTTTTCTTTATTCATAAAGGTGGAAACACCTATATGCTGTCTGGTTTGCCTTTGAGACTTCAGGAGGAAATCCGATCCACGGTGGCTGTGGATTTGTCATTTGTGCGAGTGGCTAGCCCCAAGGATCGGGACTTCTCAGTGTGGCGTGGAGGGGCTGTGTTCACCAGCTTGCCTTCCTTCAGCGCTGCCTGGATCAGCCAGGGAGAGTACGAGGAGTTTGGACCGGACATTGTCTTCAGGATGTGCTTTTGATCAAAGACTTTAAAGGGATAACCACATTCTAATCAAGTGCAATATGTTTAAACTGGCTGTCCTATATACCTTTTTTATATGGAGTACTTCTATACATTTTTATGAAGCTATATATTTGTATATATGTTTCATAGTCCCATTTTCTAATGGCATAATAAGCTGGGGATAGTATGGTGTATATTCAATTGATCTAAATGCTGCTGATTTTCTCCTTGGTTCACATGTTTTTTTATTTTAAATCTTTAGATCTTCCATTTTGAACTTTTTTAAAGATACATTCAACAGTGTTTAAATCCTGAATAATAAATAATTTGAGAGTAGTTAAGAGATATACGGTTACATTACTTAGATGTTTGATACATGTTCAGTGAAGTCGATACGTGTTCTCCTTAAAAATAAACATAAAAATGCCTTTTGGTTAACTGGAGTAAACTATGAGAATCTGTAAATGTGTCAGTAGAGAAGGAGCTGTTGTGATGCAGTGCTCTATTCATGCCATGAAAGGATGGGGTTCTATACAAAATGCTATGACTGCAGGGATTTGGTCTGTTCAAAGAGATGGAAGCTCAACAGAGTATAAACATGTATTATTATTATTATTTTTTATTTATTTATTTATTTATTTATTTATTCTGTAAATGTTCTTGCCAATCCTGGTGTGTGGGTTTTTTTTTTTTTGTTAAAAAATTGTTATAATAATTATAATTCTGTAATCTTGTCTTTGGATGTGTAAATATTTTTACATTTCAAACATGTTTTGTGACTTAATCGGGGAAATGGGAAACGTGTAATTGTCCAATGTGTGTGCCTTTGTTTCTGTAAAGAAGTTTACTTTAGGTGGTGGTGTCGTTTTTGTTTTTTTTTAAACTAATAAATTAACCATGTTCAGTCTCCTTGTCATTCTCCTATCATTAACCACCTTGAGACAGTTAAAGGCTGCCTACATTTTCTTGACATTTTAGAACATAAAGTTTACAAACGAGAGGAGGCCATTCGGCCCATCTTGCTCGTTTGGTTGTTAGTAGCTTATTGATCCCAGAATTTCATCAAGCAGCTTCTTGAAGGATCCCAGGGTGTCAACAACATTACTGGGGAGTTGGTTCCAGACCCTCACAATTCTCTGTGTAAAAAAGTGCCTCCTATTTTCTGTTCTGAATGCCCCTTTATCTAATCCCCATTTGTGACCCTGGTCCTTGTTTCTTTTTCAGGTCAAAAAGTCCCCTGGGTCGACATTGTCAATACCTTTAAGAATTTTGAATGCTTGAATCAGATCACCGCGTAGTCTTCATTGTTCAAGACTGAATAGATTCAATTATTTTAGCCTGTCTGCATATGACATGCCTTTTAAACCTGGGATAATTCTGGTCGCTCTTCTTTGCACTGTTTCTAGAGCAGCAATATCCTTTTTGTAACGAAGTGACCAGAACTGAACACAATATTCTAGATCAGGTCTTACTAATGCATTGTAAAGTTTTAACATTACTTCCCTTGATTTAAATTCAACACTTTTCACAATATATCCGAGCATCTTGTTGGCCTTTTGTATAGCTTCCCAACATTGTCCAGATGAAGATCCGTGCTAATAGGGATCTGTGACACCCCCCCTTCCTGCCCTAAGTCATCTGACTCGCATGAAAGACAAAGGATCAGCCTGGTGTTTCAATTGCTGCCACATCTTGAACCTAAAACTGAATACTTGTAAGCAGTACTGCGTTTGGGTGGACAATGTTATCAACCGAACACACAGGATCATCAAAACTTATATATATATATATATATATATATATATATATATATATATATACAGCTCTGGAAAAAAAAGACCACTGCAAAATTATCAGTTTTTCTGGTTTTACTATTTATAGGTATGTGTTTGGGTAAAATGAACATTTTTGTTTTATTCTATAAACTACTGACAACATTTCTCCCAAATTCCAAATAAAATATTGTCATTTAGAGCATTTATTTGCAGAAAATGACAACTGGTCAAAAAATAACAAAAAGATGCAGTGTTGTCAGACCTCGAATAATGCAAAGAAAATAAGTTCATATTCATTTTTAAACAACACAATACTAATGTTTTAACTTAGAAGAAGAGTTCAGAAATCAATATTTGGTGGAATAACCCTGATTTTTCAAGCACAGCTTTCATGCGTCTTGGCATGCTCTCCACCAGTCTTTCACATTGATGTTGGGTGACTTTATGCCACTCCTGGCGCAAAAATTCAAGCAGCTTCGGCTTTGTTTGATGGCTTGTGACCATCCATCTTCCTCTTGATCACATTCCAGAGGTTTTCAATGGGGTTCAGGTCTGGAGATTGGGCTGGCCATGACAGGGTCTTGATCTGGTGGTCCTCCATCCACACCTTGATTGACCTGGCTGTGTGGCATGGAGCATTGTCCTGCTGGAAAAATCCTCAGAGTTGGGGAACATTGTCAGAGCAGAAGGAAGCAAGTTTTCTTCCAGGACAACCTTGTACTTGGCTTGATTCATGCCAAATCTGCCCGATTCCAGCCTTGCTGAAGCACCCCAAATCATCACCGATCCTCCACCACATTTCACAGTGGGTGTGAGACACTGTGGCTTGTAGGCCTCTCCAGGTCTCCGTCTAAACATTAGGCGACCAGGTGTTGGGCAAAGCTGAAAATTGGACTCATCTGGGGTGCTTCAGCAAGGCTGGAATCGGCAGATTTGTCTTGTGAATTTATGAATCAAGCCAATACAAGGTTGTCCTGGAAGAAAACTTGCTTCCTTCTGCTCTTGACAATGTTCCCCAACTCTGAGGATTGGTTTTTCCAGCAGGACAATGCTCCATGCCACAGCCAGGTCAATCAAGGTGTGGATGGAGGACCACCAGATCAAGACCCTGTCATGGCCAGCCCAATCTCCAGACCTGAACCCCATTGAAAACCTCTGGAATGTGATCAAGAGGAAGATGGATGGTCACAAGCCATCAAACAAAGCCGAGCTGCTTGAATTTTTTGCGCCCAGGAGTGGCATAAAGTCACCCAACATCAATGTGAAAGACTGGTGGAGAGCATGCCAAGACGATGAAAGCTGTGCTTGAAAATCAGGTTATTCCACCAAATATTGATTTCTGAACTCTTCCTAAGTTAAAACATTAGTATTGTGTTGTTTAAAATGAATATGAACTTATTTTCTTTGCATTATTCGAGGTCTGACAACACTGCATCTTTTTTTGTTATTTTGACCAGTTGTCATTTTCTGCAAATAAATGCTCTAAATGACAATATTTTTATTTGGAATTTGGGAGAAATGTTGTCAGTAGTTTATAGAATAAAACAAAAATGTTCATTTTACCCAAACACATAACCTATAAATAGTAAAACCAGAGAAACTGATAATTTTGCAGTGGTCTCTTAATTTTTTCCAGAGCTGTATATATATATATATATATATATATATATATATATATATATATATATAATGATGCGTTTTGGTAAGAATACAAAGGGTACTAGCTGCCTCTGCTAACCTTTTTTTACCTGTAAAAGGAAATCTTTTACCTGCAGTTTCCACCCCAGAGCAATTTATAAAATAGGGAGACAATCTTAGAAAATCTGACAATTTAAATAATAGGGCTTTGGGTCATTTGGGTACAATCCTTTGTGCAATAATGCAAAGCTACATTTCCGCATAACACGTACAAAACCAAAACATTAAGATCAACAGATTATTTACCCATTGTAAAGCTTTGTCAAATTGAGTGACACGGTCATAATAAATGTTATTTTTCTTTTTCAAACGTAATATGACATGTTTTATTTGTTTGTTCTTTTTTCTTTTGTGCTTGCACCACAGGCTCCACGGCCTCCTTTGCAGAATTCAAATTCTGTAAGGTTTAGGTAACACCATGGAAACATTGGTTACGATGTTCCAATCAGAAGCGAGTGTCAATGTTTGTCTCTATGGCAACCAAATGCCGGCATGAACAATGCAAAAGTGTTTCGCTTTCCACTGAACCACACACAAAAACCGTTTGAGAAACCAAGTGGACCTGTCTGACAAGAGGATAAAAGTAGGTGTATCGTTTTTTTTTTATATCATCTAATTGAACGCTGATCGTTTTTTTTTCTTTCTTTTCTTTATTTGGCTTAGTTAGTCACCAGTCAATACCGGAAACGAACTATTTTTGTGTGTCGCTTTCTGAGGCAAGACGGCTTTCAGGTTAGTCCGCACCATTTATGCAAATTTAAACATTTGTGACTCGAAAACTGCCTAGACCACCAGCTATGCTGGTACCACAGTATAAAAAGTTGTGGGAGATTTTCCAGAGTGATATTTCGGAAATTAAACGTGCACTTCATTGGATACAATGAGACCAGCCGAACTAAAATCGAATATATATATATATATATATATATATATATATATATATATATATATATATATATATATATATATATATATATATAATACTTAAACACTTGATTTGTTCTACAATATTAGCGGAGTCACTGTTTTAGTAGGCCTATGAACATCCACACTGACCACTGCATTAACCGTTTCCAAAATCATATACAACACCACAAACTTATTTTGTTTTCAAAATTCACAGTACAGATTTACTTTACTGAAATTAACAAATCAAGGCTGGTTTCATGTTAAAGGGCATTGGTAGCACAGAAGCTCTTTAAGAAAAGGAAGCAATACAAACTTTGTCTGCAAGAAGCCACCTACAAATTTGTCCTCTTTGGTTGGCAAAGCATTTGCAAAGCATTTGCAAAGCAGCAATGTGCCAGCGCCCTGGCTTTAGAGGCACATGTTTTGCTTAATTCCTGTGTATCATGGTGGAGAATCAGATTCGACTGCATGGGGTTTAGAGATCAACACTGGTGCCAATGTGTGCATGGGTGAGATTAGGGAATACTCTTTTTAAAAGTGAGACAGCTACAATGTATGCCAAACAAAGTACAGACTTACTTTGCAGGTTTAGTCAACCATTCCAGAATGATTTAGAATAGTTCATCCCAGGGGTTTTTTTTTTTTTTTGATGAATTAAAAATTAATTGATAGCCATGAAACTCTAGATGACCGAACTTTATTAAAAACACTACAAATCTGTTTTAAACTGTCCTCAATTATTATTATGTTTTCTTAAATGTGGCTTTTATTCTGACTCAGAATGTCGCGTGCTCAGGCTGAAAGTGTCATCAAGAACATCATTCGAGAAATTGGTCAAGAATGTGGTGCTAAAGGACAAGCTGTGTCAGAGACTCTGGTCGCTTTCATGGTAGGCAGAGTATAACAAACACTTTATAAATAGGCATGCAGATTTTTACAAGCCTAATGATATGTATCCAGTTAACACTTTCATCTATTTTTTTTTTTTTTAATAATTCATGCTTGAAAGGGTATAAATGCGTATTGCTGATTTCCAAGTGGTATTTGCTATGTGGTTTGCATCGCCTTAAGAAACCAACACTGAAAGTCTATTAAGATCCGAATTTTGTAATATGTATCCAAATTATGAATAGGATATGTATTTTTAGTTATAGCTAATATAAGGGGCAGCAGTGTGGAGTAGTGGTTAGGGCTCTGGACTCTTGACCGGAGGGTTGTGGGTTCAATCCCTGGTGGGTGACACTGCTGCTGTACCCTTGAGCAAGAGCAGACGTGCGCGAGGTGAGCTCCTGATCAAAGTTCATAAAACAGTGTTTTCAACTTTTTATTTTCCAAATCTTTTTATTTTGTCTTATTTCTAAAGCAGCAGGGCACCTTTTTTGTTTATAAAAAACTTTTATTTAGTGTTTTAAAGCACATTTTATTTCTTTTTTCTTTTGTTCTCCTACACTTGCCTTGTTTGCAAGTGTAGGAGGGCAGCCATTTTGGCTTGTTTTTTTTCCTTTGTTTGTTTTGTTCTTTTAATTTTACTTCCTTTAAACTAATTTTTTCTTTGCTTTTTAATTTTTTTTAAAGAGCACTTTCTTTAGTTTATTTTAAAATCATTTTTAATCATTACACTGTTTTAGTTTTAGTTTTAAAAATACTTTTGTTTTAATCCCCTGCTTCTGCCTTGTGCAGAGTTGGGGAAGGGCAGGCAAGGAGCACATGCCATGTGCTCCTTTGTTTGCCCTTAGTTTGTTTGATTTTTGATTTTCTTTTAAGTTTGAAACTATTTTTTTAGTTTTAAACTTTGATTTATTTTTGAATTTTTCTTTTACCCCTGCACTACTGGAGTGCAGGGGTGTGTGATTTGTTTTTGTTTGTTTATTTAAAAAATAAACAAATACGTTTGTTTGTTAAATAAAAAAAAAAAAAAAAAAAAACACACCTTTGTGTTTTTTTTGTTTTATTTTTCTTTTGTGTGTGTGTGTGAATTTTTATTTTTGTTGTTTTAAAACTAAATAAATAATTTTTGTTTGTTTGTTTTATTTTTTTTTGTTTATTTAATTAAAAAAAAAAAAAAAAAAAACTTTGTGTTTTGTGTGCCCCTGCACTATTGGAGTGCAGGGGTGTGCAATTGTGCAATTGTGTTTGTTTTATTTTGATTTATTGTTTGTTTATTTTTTTAATAAATAAATAGATAAATAAATACATAAATAAATACAATTAAAATCATGAGTGGGCAAGCTCCACAAGCCCCAAAAAAGTGGGCACAGGTGGCTGCAGGGGAGGCTGCAGCCCCCTTTAAAAATATGACCAGGAGGCACGGGGTCAGGTGCCTCCTGAAGGACACCCTCTCAATAGAGGCCATGGTGAAAGCCATGGCCAAGGTGGTCGGACCATCGACCATCGTGGCAGCCTCAAAGATGTACGGCAAGGCCGTCTTCTTTCTCAAATCTGAGGCCGCCACGAACACCGCTATTGAGAGGGTCTCTTCCGGGGAATGTATTCCCCATAGAACCCTTGGAGGGTTGGGCAGCAGGGTCGTCCTCTCAACGCCCCGCCTTTCTTGAAGGACGACCTCCTGAAGCCCCATCTTCAGGCCCTAGGGGAGCTAAAAACGGGCATCCACCCCATCCCCCTAGGGTGCAAAGACCAACCCCTCCGCCACGTGTTGTCCTTTCGACGCCAGGTGACCATCCACCTGGCGGGAGGGACGCCGTGGGAGGGCAACTTGTGGTCCCCTTTCAGGGGACCATTATGTAATCTTTTATTCCTCGGAGGAGGTGCGGTGCTACCACTGCAAGGAGCTGGGGCACCAGAAAAAAGGTGCCCCAAGCCCAGCAGGGCTAAAGCCACCAGCGCCGCCCAGCGCCTCCGAGTCCACCTCGCCCCGGGCCCCCAAGAGGCCCGCAGAGGGGGCGTGGGCACCCCCCCCCCTCCCAGGAACATCTCAGGAAAGGGGGAGAGAAGGCCCCGAGGTGGCGGACCCTCCGCGCCTCCTGAAAGCCGCTGGGGAGACGGCCGCCGAAGAGGCCTCACTGTCACCGGGCCGCAAAGAAGAAGGCGCGCCAGGTCCACAGGGGCATACAGGGGGGCTTAGCCTGGGTTGCCCGCCGCACTATCTGGGGTGGGTCAGGAGTCCCAGAAAGGGACACCGACGGCACGGCACCTCACAGGCAGTGGGTGCAAAGCCGCCCCCCAACCAAACACCTCCTCCCCACAGAGGGTGAGGAGAGAAGCGCCGTCGAGGTGGGTCCTGTCGCCGCGGGCAGGGCAGGGGACAGCCCCCGCAGCCTCAGGGGAAGAGGAAGGCGAGGCATCGCCCACACGCAGCACGCAAGTGCACACGCACGCCTCACGGGGGTCCCCGGGGCAAAAGAGGGCCCCAAAACCAAAGCGACGGCCAAGGTGTCCCCTCTGCCGGGCAACGAGGGCCCCGGTCCCCTAATGCCGCAGAGGGGGTGACGGATCCATCCCCGAGGCGGTCCGGGCTCATGTGGGAAGAAGCAGTGGAGCCCATGGAAGAGGCCCCCCGAGAGGCCAAAGGGGAGGGGAGGAACCCATGAGGGCAAACAAGCTCTTCGGTAGATCCCTCCCAGCACACACAGACCTCGGAAGCCGCCCCGATTCCACGTCATCGGGGTCGGCCGCAGAGGAGGAGGCCGAGGGGCGCAGGAGGCCCCCGAGCAGCACTGCCTCGGCACCTTCCTCCGGAGGCAGCACGCGGGTCCTGAACCCTGTGTTGAGGTGGAGGGGCGGCGGAACCAGCTCCCGAGGCAGGATGGCCTGCGGATGTGCCGGAGCCCATGCAGGCTACCCCCCTGCCGAGGGGAGAACCACCAGAGGGGGGGAGGAACCACCCTCCCCAGACAAGAGCTGCTGGCTCCCCGCCGCCCGGAGGGAGGAAGAATCCGCCCTCCTAGGGGCTGAGGTGGACAACGCGGAGCCCATGCATAAGCCGCCCCGGCCGAGGGGGGTCGGAGGGGGGAGAAGGAGCCCCTCAAGAACAAGACTGCCTCTAGTTTCCTCTCTTGCGCTGACGGGGTTTCCGCCCCCGTGGCTGTCGCGAGGGGGGGAGGAGGAACACCCCTGAGGCAGCGCAAGGGTTTCATGGAGCCTCATACATTGGTTACGACGGAGGAAGGGAGGGAAGAACCGAGAGGGCAGGAAGGTGGTGCCTCGAGGTAGATCCCCTCCCCGGCGCAACGGGGCCAAGAAACCGGTCCCCTAATTCCAGCACCGAGGGGACCGTTCCAGTCACCGAGGGGCGCGGAGGAGCCCCTGAAAGAACAACCGCCCGGGCTTCTTCCGGGCGGCGATGAGGGCTCCTGCCCTTGCGCTGTCCGTCGGGGAAACATCGCCTGAGGCAGCACCGTGGCTGATGCGGAGGGAAGGGGAAGGACCCGGGAAGGGTGGTCCCTTTCTAGGGGAGGAAGGAAGGACCAGAGTGGTGGATCCCTTCCTTCGAGGAAAGAGGACGGGCCGGAGACTGTGCCTGACCTCAAAGAGGGACCTGGACTGGGACCAAACCATCTGGCTCGGGCGGCGTGACGCCGAGCCCCGCCTCGCGCCTCAAATCCAGGGTGCAGACGTGTCTCGGGAGGGTTTCCTCCGCCGGGTTCTCCTGTCGCCCCTGGGGGGTGGGGGGGGGGAGGACCGTGAAGCTCAAGATAAGGCGCAACGCGCCACCCACCAACGGAGTGTGCAGGCTTTACCATCGCGAGGGGGGCGATGGAGAGCTGAGGGAGAGGGAGGAGGATACCCAGTCCACGGCAGCGCGGCTCGGAGGTTCCGCCCCGCCGTCTCCCTCGACATCCCCGCGCGGATCTCCTGGAGTTCTTGGAGGCCACCGCCCACCGCAGGGACAAGGTACAGCTGGCCCTGGACAAATGGGGACTTCCAGAGGATCCTAACCTCTGTGAGGTCCTTCCTCAGGGCCAGCCACGCCCAATAAAACTGGGCTCGAAACGCACATTCGGGCCCCAAAGTTACATGACCAGTTGGTGAGCTTGGGGGAGAACTCAGGATCTCCCCGTGAGCGCCACCGACAACTCCTGACAGAAGATCATGTATCACATCGGTACCGTGAGGCGCCAACGGGGTAGGACCTTTTCCCGGGCCCAGGTAATCTCCTTCCTGAAAAGGGGTTACTCTGTGTGCTTCCTGCAGGAAACCCACACGACTCCAGAGGCGGAAGCCAACTGGCTTCTGGAGTGGGGGAGAGGTCGTTTAGCCATCTCACGGCACCTCTTGTGGGTGGCTACGCTCTTCTCGGGTCCTTTCTTCCCACGGTACTCGATGTGGTGACGCGTCGAGCCGGGCCGTCTGTTACACCACCGTGATCGGGACGGCGACAGTATCGTTCCTGGTGAGCGTGCACGCGCCGTCCACGGGTCCGGGCGAGGTCAGTTCTTTTCGCCGGATGTCGACCTACATGAACAACATCAGCGCCCGACGAGCGCGTGGTCCGGGGTGATTTCAACTGCACCCTCGAGGCCCGGACAGGGTTGGAGGGCAAGAACACTACCCTCTCGCTGTGCAGCTCTGAGAGAGCTGACCGCCAGCTCTCTGGTCGACATCTGGCGTTGGCATCACTTCCAGACGTCCCTGCCTTCACCTTCAGGGTTAGGGGAGGGCGGGTGTCTCAGTCCCCGATCGACAGGTTCTCGTCCACCGAAAACCACGCCATCGCGTTCGCTCCTCCGACATCAGGCCGGCGCCGTTCACGGACCACAACCTGGTGGGCGTGGCGGTGGCCCTGGTGCCAGTCGGCACGCCTCCGCCTACTGGCACTTAACAACGCCTTGTTGGAGGACGCCGCTTTGAGCGGTCTTTTCGGGACTTTTGACGGTCTGGCACGGTAGAGCGATCTCGCTTCCCCGCGGGCGCCAGTGGTGGGACGGGGAAAGCGCAGATCAAGATCTTTTGTCAGGAGTACACGAGGGCGCGAGCAGGCGGAGGGACTCACGGATCGAAGCGGCTGGAAAGGGAGCTGCTCGGTCAGGAGCCGCCTGGCTCAAGGGGACCCACTGGCAGAGGCGTGCGAGAAGAGCACCCTGCGGGACCTGCAGCTCCAGCGGTCCCGGGGCGCGAGGCCGCTCGCGGATCCAGTTCCTCCGGGAGATGGACCGCTGCTCACATCTTCTTCTACGCTGTTGGAGAAAAGAAGGAGACCGCAGGAACATCACCTGCCTTCTGGCAGGCTCCCTTCTGACGGATCCGAGAGCGTGAACAGGAGGGGCCAGAGCCTTTACTCCTGACCTCTTCTCCGGATCCCGCCGACTCCGGCCGATGCAGGGTTCTGTGGGATGGGCTTCCCACGGTCGGGCGAGGGCTGAAGCCAGGGACGAGTTCGAGGCCAGCTGACCCGGCCGAGTTTCTCCGACGCCTCCTCAGTCGGATCTTCTCATAACAAATCGCCCGGGCATCACGCTGACCGCGGGAGTTCTTCAAAAAGCGGACTTGCTGGGGCCCTTTGCGCTGGTCCTGGCGGAAGCCTACTGACCGGAGAATGCCCTTTCGATGAAAGTGGCGGTGATCACGCTCCTCGCCCAGAAGGGGATCTCCGTTGCCTAAGAACCGGGCGCGGTCTCGCTGCTATGCACGGACTATAAAATCGTGGCCAAGGCCGCCTTGAGCTCGTCCGTGCTGGCGTGATCCACCCCGACCAGTCCTACGGTCCCGAACCGACGATTTTGATAACATCTTCCTGTTGGGACCTGCTGCACTACTACCAGGAGGACCGGTGTCGGTCGCCTTTCCTGTCGCTGGATCAGGAAAGGCGCTCGAACGGGTGGATCTGGTATCTCTTTCGAACCCCGCGGAACGTTGATTCGGGCGTTTTGTCGGCCTGTTCCGGATGCTCACGCCGTCGAATGCCGTTGAAGGTCAACTGGTCCCTGACCCCTCGCGTTCAGGAGAGGAGTACGGCCAGGGCTGCCCTCTGTCCGGGACAACTGCACGCTGCTTGTGCATCGAGCCTTTCCTCTGCTCTCCTTCGCAGGAGGCTCACGGGTTGGCGCCTGGCGCGCCGGACACAGGGGTGGTCCTGTCGGCATACGCCGACGACGTGCTCCTGGTGGCCTCCACCCGGTTGACCTGGAGAGGATGCGGAGCTGCCAGAGTGTATACTCTGCCGCTTCCTCTGCGGGATCAACTGGGACAAGTGTCTGGGTTACTAGTAGGTCCCTGCGGGTGGACTCCCCCCCTGCCAAGGCTCCAGCAGTTCAGTGGGCGGACAGCTTCCAAATACCTGGGAGTCCACCTGAGCCCCGCGGAGACCTCGATGCCCAGCCAACTGGGTGGAGTTGGAGGACAAGGTGGCTGCGCAGGCTGAGGTCGTGGTCGGGTTTGCTGAAACTGCTTTCCTTCAGGGGACGGGCTTTAGTGATAAACCAGCTGGTGGCGTCGATGCTTGGCATCGACTCACCGTCCTGAGCCCGCCCCCCTGAGTTTGTGTCCAGGGTCCAGAGGAAGCTGGACGGACTTCTTCTGGGCGGAGAGCACTGGGTCTCTCGGGCATTCTGAGCCTCCTCTTGCCAGGGAGGGCAAGGGTTGGTGTGCATCAAGAGCCAGGTGCACCTTCCGCCTCCCCGCTGCAGAGATTCCTTGCACGCAGACCCGGCCCCCAGTGGTGCACGCTAGCGTCCCTCCTGTTCGCCAGCTGCACCCCCTGGGCTACGCACCCGGCAGCTCTTTTTGGATCGATCTCCGGGAATCCGTCTCCCCGAGCTGCCGGTCTTTTACCAGACCTGCTCAGGACCCGGAGCATGCTTGACATCGGCCGAGACGCAGTTCCGACCGAGGGGGGAGGGGAATTCCTTCTGGAGCCCCTGCTGCACAACCCCCATTCAGGGTGCGGGCGTTGGAATCCCGCTAAAAGCGGAGCCTGTTGATCTCGGCCAAGGTGACCAGAGTCTGGGATCTCTGGATCACCAACTTTCGGGCTGGCTGACTCGGGGTCGCTGGTCACCAGGGGCGACTCGGGGGGCCCTCAGAACGGCCCGCCGAGCATCCGGGAGTGCAAAGCAGCTTTGCACCCAGACTCTGTCGGGTATCTCGAGGGGTCCTCAGGACGGGAGAGCCATCGCCCCTCCTACCCCCCGGCTCTCCGGCCCTGCTGATCAGACCAAAGGATCGGGCTCCCCTCAGCCTCCCTCGAGAATCACCTGAGCAGGACCTGTGAGTTCTCCTTGACCCCCACCCGTTCCGTGTCGAGGGAGGACCCTGTGCAGCGATGGCGCTCCACACCTCCTTCCTGCCCGCCTCTCCCGCCGAGACACCGCTATGGAGCCCCTCCAACCCCCGGGAGGGCGAGAGGCCCCAGTGGGAGGCTTTGCTCCCGCTGGTCCCCAGGCGCTGGGGACCTGGGCTGGAGGGTGCTACGGACGAGCGTCAGGGAGAGGTCCTGCACATTTCACCGACTCCGGACCCGCATGCCCTTTCTGCGGCGAGTCGAAATGGGTTTTCCATTATTTCCTTTAAGCGCCAGGCTGCAGCCGTTCTTTTGTTCTTAAAGAACCTCTTGCTGCAGTTCTGGCTGCATTTTTCCCCACCCTTTTTTTTTATTTTTGGGCACCCTGTTCTGTGGCTCCACCAGGAAGAGGGACCTCCTGGTGGAATCTGCCCTGGCTCTTGGCAAACTTACCATCTACAAGACCAGGGCGTGATCACGGGGAGGTCTCTTTGACTGTGGGGCCATGTTCAGGGCCCTCCTTGTTCCCGGTGGCGCTGGAGCACGCCTACGCGGAGTCCACTGGCGACATGATCGCCTTTTGTTGACCAGTGGGCTCTGGGTGGCGTGTCTGTACCACCCCCTTTGTTTTGAAAATTTAATTTACCGTTTTTGTTGGCACCCCCTTTTGATTGGGGGCGCCATACTGTATTTTTTTCACCGGCTGCCATTAGGCAGCTGGTGCAACTGCTGCCAATAGGCGGGGCATGCAGTTTTTTACCGCCAATAAATAGGCTGTGCCCCTTGAGCAAGAGCAGGCGATGCGCGAGGTGAGCTCCTGCTCAAAGTTCATAAAACAGTGTTTTCAACTTTTTATTTTCCAAATCTTTTTATTTTGTCTTATTTCTAAAGCAGCAGGGCACCTTTTTTGTTTATAAAAAACTTTTATTTAGTGTTTTAAAGCACATTTTATTTCTTTTTTCTTTTGTTCTCCTACACTTGCCTTGTTTGCAAGTGTAGGAGGGCAGCCATTTTGGCTTGTTTTTTTTCCTTTGTTTGTTTTGTTCTTTTAATTTTTACTTCCTTTAAACTAATTTCTTTTCTTTGCTTTTTAATTTTTTATTAAAGAGCACTTTCTTTAGTTTATTTTAAAATCATTTTTAATCATTACACTGTTTTAGTTTTAGTTTTAAAAAAATACTTTTGTTTTAATCCTGCTTCTGCCTTGTGCAGAGTTGGGAAGAAGGAGGCAAGGAGACACATGCCATGTGCTCCTTTGTTTCCCTTAGTTTGTTTGATTTTTGATTTGATTTTTAAGTTTGAAACTATTTTTTTAGTTTTAAACTTTGATTTATTTTGAATTTTTTTTTACCCCTGCACTACTGGAGTGCAGGGGTGTGTGATTTGTTTTTGTTTGTTTATTTAAAAATAAACAAACACGTTTGTTTGTTAAATAAAAAAAAAAAAAAAAAAACACACCTTTGTTTTTTTTGTTTTTTTTTCTTTGTGTGTGTGTGTGAATTTTATTTTGTTGTTTTAAAACTAAATAAATAATTTTTGTTTGTTTGTTTTATTTTTGTTTATTTAATTATTAAAAAAAAAAAAAAAAAAAAAAACTTTGTGTTTTTAGGTGCCCCCTGCACTATTGGAGTGCAGGGTGTGCAATTGTGCAATGTGTTTGTTTTATTTTGATTTATTGTTTGTTTATTTTTTTTAATAAACAGATAAATAAATACATAAATAAATACAATTAAAATCATGAGTGGGCAAGCTCCACAAACCCCAAAAAAGTGGGCACAGGTGGCTGCAGGGGAGGCTGCAGCCCCCTTTAAAATATGACCAGGAGGCACGGGTCAGGTGCCTCCTGAAGGACACCCTTCAATAGAGGCCATGGTGAAAGCCATGGCCAAGGTGGTCCGGACCATCGACCATCGTGGCAGCCTCAAAGATGTACGGCAAGGCCGTCTTCTTTCTCAAATCTGAGGCCGCCACAACACCGCTATTGAGAGGGGTCTCGCCGTCGGGGAATGTATTTCCACAGAACCCTTGAGGGGTTGGGGCAGCAGGGTCGTCCTCTCGAACGTCCCGCCTTTCTTGAAGGACGACCTCCTGAAGCCCCATCTTCAGGCCCTAGGGGAGCTAAAACGGGCATCCACCCCATCCCCCTAGGGTGCAAAGACCAACCCCCTCCGCCCACGTGTTGTCCTTTTGGACGCCAGGTGACCATCCACCTGGCGGGGAGGGACGCCGTGGAGGGCATCTTTGTGGTCCCCTTTCAGGGGACCAATTATGTATCTTTATTCCTCGGAGGAGGTGCAGTGCTACCACTGCAAGGAGCTGGGGCACCAGAAAAGAGGTGCCCAAGCTCCAGCAGGGCATAGCCACCACCGCGCCTGCGCCCCCCGAGTCCACCTCGGCCCTCCAAGAGGCCTCAAGGAGGGGGCGGGGGGGGCACCCGCCCCCCTCCCAGGAACATCTCAGGGGGAAAGGGGAGAGAAGGCCCCCGAGGTGGCGGACCACCGCGCCTCCTGAAAGGCCGGGGAGAAACGCCGAGTGGACCACTGTCGCCCGCCGCAAGTGCCAGGCGGCCAGGTCCACAGGGGCAGCCAGCAGGGGCGGCAAGCCCGCGCCGTACCATCTGGCGGTGGGTCGGGGAGTCCCAGAGAAGGGACACCTCGACGGCACCCTCAAGGGAGGGCAGGAGGCAAAGCCACCAGAAATAAAACACCTCCTCCCACAGAGGGTGAGGAGAGAAGCGCTGTCGAGGTGGGCTCCCGTCGCTGCAGCAGGGTGAGGGACAGCCTCCGGCAGCCTCAGGGGGGGAAGAGGGAGGGGCAGGGCGGCCCCCACGTGCAGGGCTAGCGCACACGCACTCGCCTCACGGTGAGGGTCCGGGGGGCGAAAGAGGGCCCCAAAAAACCAAAGCGAGGCCTCAAGGCCCCCCTGCCGGGCAACGAGGGCCCCGGGCCCTCGTAATGTCCACAGAGGGGGGAAGGATCCATCCATCCGAGGCGTGTCCGGGCTCAGAAGAAACATGGGAGCCCATGGAAGAGGCCCCGCCAGAGGCCAAAGGGGAGGGATAAACCTGAGGGCAAAACAAGCTCCCTTCGGCAGATCCCCTCCCAGTCACACTTAAGATTCCGGAAGCCGCCCCGATACCACATCCAGGGGCCGCAGAGGGAGGCCGAGGGGGGGGGCAGGAGGGGCCCCGAAAAGAACCTGCCTCGGCACCGCGCTCCGAGGAGCATGGGTCCCGAACCCTGTGTTGCCGAGGAGGGGGGGCGAGAACCAGCTCCCCAGGCAGGGTCCTGATAAAGCGGAGCCCATGCAGGCGACCCCCGCCGAGGGGCCGGAGGGGCGGGATGAACCACCTCTCCCAGAATAGAGCTGCTCGGGCTCCCGCCCGGGAGGAGGCGACTCGCCCCCGAGGGCAGACGGGCCCGCGGACAATGCGGAGCCCATGCAAGCGACCTCTGCCGAGGGGCCGAGGGGGGAGAAGAGCCCCAAGAACAAGATCTGCCTCAGGCTTCCTCTTCTGCGCGACGGGGTTTCGCCTGTTGGAGGGGGGAGGAGGAACACCCTGAGGCAGCGGGTTTTGAGCGGAGCCCGCTTACATTGGTCTACGGAGCCATGAAGGGAGGGGAAGAACCGGAGAGGGCAGAAGGTGGTGCCTCGAGGTAGATCCCTCCTCGGTGCAACGGGCCAAGAAACCGTCCCGACCCAGCACCGGGGGACCGCCCCAGTCACCGAGGGGCGCTGGAGAGCCCCTGAAAGAACAACCGCCCGGCTTCCCTTTCCGGGCGGCGACAGGCCGCCCTGCGCTGGTCTCCGTGGGGGGAAACATCGCCCGAGGCAGTACCGTGGCTGATGCGGAGGAAGGGGAAGGACCGAAGGGTGTATCCCCTTTCTAGGGGAGAAGGGAGGGACCCGAGGGTGGATCCCTTCCTTCGAGGAAAGAGACGGGCCTGAGACCGTGCTCGACCTCAAAGGAGGGACCCAGACTGGGACCAAACCATCTGGCGGGCGGCATATGCCGAGCGCCTGCCTGCGCCCAAAACTAGGTGCAGACGTGTCCCCTGAGGGTTCTCTCCACTGTCTTCTCCTGTCACGGCTCCCTGGGGGTGGGGGCAGGGAGGACCGTGAAGTTGGGGGTCAGGCGCAACGGGCCACCCACCAACGGGAGGCAAGAGGTTTTACCATCGCGTGGGGGGCGATGGAGAGCTGAGGGAGAGGGAGGAGGATACCGAGTCCACGGCATGCGGCCTCCGGAGGTTCCGGGCCCTGCCTTCTCTCCCCTGACATCCCTGCGGGCGGATCTCCTGGAGTTCTTGGAGGCCACCGTCCACCACGAGGGACAAGGTACAGCTGGCCCTGGACAAATGGGGGACTTCAGAGGATCCCAACCTCTGTGAGGTCCTTCCTCAGGGCCACGCCAATAAAACTTGGGCTCGAACGCACATTCGGGCCCCAAGTTACACTGACCAGTTGGTGAGCTTGGAGAACCCCAGGATCTCCCCGTGGCGCCACCGACAACTCCTGACAGAAGATCATGTATCACATCGGTACTGTGAACGTCCAACGGGTGTAGGGACCCTTTCCGAGGGCCCAGGTAATCTCCTTCCTGAAAAAGGGGTTACTCTGTGTGCTTCCTGCAGGAAACCCACACGACTCAGAGACGGAAGCCAACTGGCTTCTGGAGTGGGGGGAGTGTCGTTAGGCCATCTCACCGGCACCTCTTGTGGGGTGGCACGCTCTTCTCCGGTCCTTTCTTCCCACGGTACTTTCGATGGTAGACGCCGGAGTGGGCCGCTCTGTTACACCACCGATCCGGACGGCGGCAGTATCGCTTCACCTGGTGAACGCGGGTAATGCCGCCGTCCCCGGGTCCGGCGAGGGTCCGTTCTTTCGCCGGATGTCGCACCGTTACGAACAACATCACGCCGACGAGCGCGTGTGGTCCTGCGGGTGATTTCAACTGCACCTCGAGGCTGGACAGGGGTTGGAGGCAAGAACACTACCCTCTCGTCCGGCAGCTCTGAGAGAGCTGACCCGCTCCAGCTCTCTGGTCGACATCTGGCGCATCACCCAGACGTCCCGCCCTTCACCTTCACCAGGGTTAGAGGGGCGGTGTCTCAGTCCCGGATCGACAGGTTCTAACGTCACCCAGGAACCACGCTCACGGGCGTTCTCTCCTCCGACATCAGGCCGGGCGCTGCTTCACGGACCACAACCTGGTGGCCGCGTGGCGGTGGCCCTGGTGCCAGTCGGCACGCCCGCCTACTGGGCACTTTAACAACGCCTTGTTGGGTGGGGAGCTTTGAGCGGTCTTTCCGGGACTTTTGGGCGGTCTGGCACGGTAGGCGATCTCGCTTCCCCACGTGGCGTCAGTGGTGGGGCGGGGGAAAGCGCGAGATCAAGATCTTTTGTCAGGAGAGTAGGGCGCGAGCAGGCGGAGGGACTCGCGGATCGGCGGCTGGAAAGGGGAGCGCTCGGTCTGGAGAGCGCCTGGCTCGCTGGGGACCCACTCAGCAGAGCGCGTGCATAGAGAAGAAGAGCACCCCGCGGGACCTGCAGCTCCAGCGGTCCGGGGGCGAGCGCCAGCGGATCCAGTTCCTTCGGAGATGGACCGCGGCTCACACTTCTTACGTTGGAGAAAAGAAGGGAGACGTGGGAACATCACCTGCCTTCTGGCGACGACGGCTCCCTTCTGACGGATCCAGAGAGCGTGAGCAGAGGGCCAGAGCCTTTACTCTGACCTCTTTCTCCGGATCCCGGTCGACTCCACGCTGCAGGGTTCTGTGGATGGCTTCCCACGGTCGGCCAGGGCGCCAGAGATGAGTTCGAGGGCCAGCTGACTCCTGGCCGAAGTCGGACGCCTTTCAGTCGGATGCCCTATAACAAATCGCCGGGCATCGACGGGCTGACCGTGGAGTTCTTCAGAAAGTTTTGGGACTTGCTGGGGCCCGCTTTGCGCTGGTCCTGAAGCGAAGCCTACAGACCGGGAGATGCCCTTTCGATGAGGCGAAGCGGTGATCACGCTTGCTGCCCAAGAAAGGGGATCTCCGCTGCCTTAAGAACTGGCGCCCGGTCTCGCTGTGCACGGACTATAAAATCGTGGCCAAGGCCGCTTCTTTGAGGCTCAAGTCGTGCTGGCAGACGGATCCACCCGACCAGTTCTGACACGGTCCCAACCGGACGATTTTCGATAACATCTTTCTGAGTTCGGGACCTCCTGCACTACTGCAGGAGGACCGGTCGGTCGGTCGCTTCTGTCGCTGGATCAGGAGAAGGGCTCGACCGGGTGGATCACGAGTATCTCTTCGAACCCCGCGGCATTCTCGGATTCGGGCCGCTTTCGCCGTCGGCCTGTTCCGATGCTGTACGCCTGCCGAAAGTGCCCTCGTGAAGGTCAACTGGTCCCTGACCGCGCCCCTCGCGTTTGGGAGAGGAGAGGCGTCAGGGCTGCCCTCTGTCCGACAACTGTACGCGCCAGCATCGAGCCCTTCCTCTGCCTCTCTGCAGGAGGCTCACGGCGCTCGGCGCGCCGGACACGAGGGTGGTCCCACGGCCCGCCCGACGACGTGTTCTGGTGGCCTCCCGGACCCGTTGACCTGGAGAGGATGCGAGCTGCCAGAGCGTATATTCTGCCGCTTCCTCTGCCAGGATCAACTGGGACAAGTGCTCTGGTTACTAGTAGGTCCCCGGCGGGTGGATTCTCCCCGCGCCCAGCAGTTCAAGTGGGCGGACGGCTTCAAATATCTGGGAGTCCACCTGAGCCAGGCGGAGACCCTCGGTCGCAGCCAACTGGGTGGAGTTGGAGGACAAGGTGGCTGCCAGGGCTGAGGTCGTGGTCGGGTCTGCTGAAACTGCTTTCCTTCAGGGACGGGCTTTAGTGATTAACCAACTGGTGGCGCCGATGCTTTGGCATCGACTCACCGGCCCTGAGCCCGCCCCTGAGTTTGTGTCCAGGGTCCAGAGGAAGCTGACGGACTTCTTCTGGGCCGGAAAGCACTGGGTCTCTCTCTATGGTTCTGAGCCTCCCTCTTGCCGAGGGAGGGGCAAGGGTTGGTGTGCATCAAGAGCCAGGGTGCACACCTTCCGCCTTCAGACCCTGCAGAGATTCCTGCATTTCCAGACCCGGCCCCGCAGTGGTGCACGCTGGCCTCCCTCCCCTGTTGCGCCAGCTGCACGACCTGGGCTCTGACCGGCAGCTGTTCTGGATCGACCTCTGGGAATCCGTCTCCCGAGCTGCCGGGTTTACAGGACCTGCTCAAGACCCGGAGACATGTTTGACATCGGCCGAGGCGGTTCCGACCGAGGGGAGTGAATTCCTCCTGGAGCCCCTGCTGCACAACCCCCCATCTAGGTGCGCGCATGAAATCCCAAGGGTGCGGGAGCCTGTTGATCTCGGCCAAGGTGACCAGAGTTGGGATCTCCTGGATCACCAACGTCGGCGGTGGCTGACTGAGTCGCTGGTCGCCAGGGGCACTGGGACCAGGAACGGCCCCGAGCGATCCGGGAGTGCAAAGCAGCTTGCACCCAGACTCTGTCGGGTATCTGAGGGGGTCCTCAGGACCGGGAGCCATCCCCTCCCTCACCCCGGCTCTCCCGGTCCTGCTGATCAAACCAGCGATCCGGCCTCCCCCTCAGCCTCCCTCGAGAATCACCTGAGCAGGATCACCAGTTCTCCCTCGACCCCACTTCGTTCCGTCGGGGAGGACCCTGTACAAGCCCACACCTCCACTTCCTCGCCCTCGTCTCCCGCCGAGACAGCTCCTCCTCCAACTCCTCGGAGGGCTGCAGAGTCCCCAGTGGGAGGCTTTGTACTCCCGCTGGTCCCCAGAGGCGCTTGGGACCTGGGATGGAGGGTGCTACACGGAGCGCCAGCGCCAGGAGAGGTCCCAGCACCGACCGGACCCCGCGATGCCCTTTCTGGGCGTAGTCCCCAGTCGGTGTTCCACATTTATTTACTTTGAGCCAGGCTGCAGTCGTTTTTTTGTTTTTGAAGAACCTCCTGCTGCATTTTTCCCCACCCTTTTATTTTCGGGCACCCTGTTCGTGGCTCCACCAGGAAGAGGGACCTCCTGGTGAATCTGCTCCTGGCTCTTGGCAAACTTACCATCTACAAGACCAGGAAGCGAAGATCACCGGGAGGGTCTTTGACTGTGGGGCCATGTTCAGGGCCCTCCTTCGCTTCGGTGGTGTTGGAGACGCCGATGCTGGAGTCCACTGGCGACATGACGGCTTTTGTCGAATTAGTGGGTTTCTGGGTGGCGTGCTCTGCACCACCCCCCTTTTGTTTTGACCGCTTAATTTACTCACTGGCTTAGTTAATTTGTTTTTTTTTTGGCCCCCTTTTGATTAGGGGGTGCCAAACCGAATTTTCACCGCTGCCTTCGGGCAGCTGGTGCGCCAATAGGCAGGCTATTTGCTACCGCCCTTAAATAGGCTGTACCCTTGAGCAAGGTACTTTACCTAGATTGCTCCAGTAAAAACCCAACTGTATAAATGGGTAATTGTATGTAACAATAATGTAAAAAAAAAATAATGTAATTGTATGTAAAAATAATGATATCTTGTAACAATTGTAAGTCGCCCCTGGATAAGGGTGTCTGCTAAGAAATAAATAAATAAATAAATAAAATATATATATATATATTCTACATGTCACGTCCCCATTGGAACCTATTCAAGACAGCTACAGTTATAATCAGTAGATCTCACACCCACAATGTCATTGACAAAGCACCCAAAATGTTTAAACCATAACCTGTTCTATAAAACACATTAAATGCGTTAATATCAAGTTATGTCTATTTTATTTAGATTTAATTAATGCCTTATACTGTAATAATATTTGTAAGTGTTGAGTGGCTACCTCTAATCAAGCTGAGAGTGTACCTTCTCTTGTACTCCTTGTATGACACAACATTAGAGGTAGCTACAGATCACTTATAACATACATTTATCTCCAAGTTGGGTCACTGAAGATGAATCATGCAGTATACTGCCATCAGCAGCTGCTACCAATGTGTTCATTAAAACTACTAAGCATGGTTTTGTCTTCTAATTGTTTTAAAAAATGAGCTGTGGCCATTAGAAACAGCAGGAAGCACTTCTGAGAGTATCCTTTGTTTAATTGCAATACTGCTTTTTCATGGCAGGGTCAAATGACAAAGCTCTTTCCATAGCTAAAAATCCCTCTTAATATCATCCAGGTAAAAGCTGTAGTTTTGGATCCGAGAAACCAATTCAACGTTGACAGAACACTTACAAAGAGCGATGTCCAGAAGCTTATCAAGGTAAGGCTTGTTCCATTGAAATATAAACACCATCCTGTGTGGCTTTAAATTGTTGACCTTTTTAAATGCTATAGCGCTAGTTGTTATCCATATTTCTGTTTTTTCTTATTTAAATTCTGTATATAATCAGTGTAGATAAGTAAGTTATTATTTCTTATTGTATCTGTTTTCTGACGGGTGTGTAATGGAAAGTCCATTTAGGAAATGCTGAGAAAATATAATTGTTTGAGGAGCTGTAGAACCCCTTCATGGCTTACTGCAGTAGTGTGTATGTCAATCTATATTATAGCAACAGTGTCTGCTCCAGTGGTGGCTCCTTATACATAATAATATATGGCTCCTCAGAGGGGGCAAGTCTCCGTTATAAACTCCTATCTGCTATTAATCACAGTACTAGCAGCAGCAGATCACATGATCGAGCACAGGTTTTAATTGGTGAGCCCACAGTACAGTAGTCTCCAGCTAAGAGAACATCCCTCAGGAAGCAAGCAAAGTGTTCTTATAGCCGAAGTGTTTTCTAAGAAGGAGTTAGCCACCAGACACAATATGAATAAATAAATAAATAAATAAATAAATAAATATGTATTACTTGTCATGACGCATGTGTATCAGCATATGAAATGAACTGAATAAATAAAAGAAAAGCAATAGGCTAGTGTATGTTAATAAACTAATAATAAAGTAATAGACAAACTAACGTTAGTAAACTAACTGTCAAACTAAATTAACACAGCACCCCTACACACATGTTAAAAAATGTAGCAGCACTATACAAGACATGCACATTATTGAACAGAATGGTGAAGCAACTCCCAGAATAGGAAAACACCAAATTGCTCAGCGACTTGTGTCTGATTCAGGTTTTTCTCAAGAGCGCGAACAATGGCCAACTTTGTGTAGTAAGAGAAACAGCGGCGCATTTTCCGTTTGTTTACATGCCATTTTGTAGCGATGAGGTGCACTCATGGAAATCAGAATACAAAACAAGGAAATGCTATGATGGCGGTTCTGGAAAGATTTAATAAACCAATCAGTGTGCCTCAAGACACTCGCTATGACAAGTTGCTTTTTAAAAGACTGAATGAACCATTTTAATTTAAGTTTCATGATGACAAGTTATCAGGTTACAAACAGAACTGTATCCGTTGTGAGCGACTTTGCTATCGGTGTCAAGAAGGTGTTCTTTTGGCCAAGTTCCTGTTCCTTTAGCGAGCATTTAAAATGGGGAAAAATCTGTTTCACCACAAGGGTGTTCCCTTAGGAAGTGTTCTCTTAGGGGGCGTTCCTATACGGAGACTACTGTACTAGCAATAGCAGGTGATGTAGTCCGACCCCTGGTTTTAATTGGGGAGCACCTCATACCCTCCCGCCCCCTGCTGAAGCACTGCTACTGTGTGGTCGATTATGAGTGAAGGGTTGAATAATATGGTTTCATATTCAATTTTCTGAAGGAGATTTTTAAAGGTGACTAGAAAAAAAAAAATCCATCATATACGGTAGGACAAATTAAAAAACCTGGCAAAGTTAAATACAAAGCCAGCAAGTTGTTGATGCGTGGATGACGGAGTTGTAGTTTTCCTTTGCATTTCTGCTGATTGGAAGCACCTTACTGTGTACAAGATAAACTACTATTCCCAGAAGACACATTTCGCCCTTATGCCTATTGCATTGTGACAATCGTAAAGTGAGATACATTTTAAAGTTTCATATTATGATACCACTTCCTTTCTCTTACAAAAAATCTAGTTGTTGGTGTTGTTATTTTCTCTGTTAGTGTTCGTTGGAAGTTGTATTTATATTATTTTAGTCCTTCCCCAGCAGTGTTTGTTTATTTTTCCCAGCACAGGTAAACTCTTTCACTTTTATTTTTGCCTGTACAAACTAAGTCTATATAGGATGTGCTTAATTTTTGTCTGCCTTTCTCCTGCCGTAACAACATTGTTTAGAAAATATTGTATGCAAAGTATGTTAGTGACGTGGTCTTGAAATCGAAATGCTATATCAATGTTGTATACAGTGCCTTTTTAAACATCGCTGGCAGTGTGTAACAGTTAAGTATATTAGAATAAACTATGATGGGCTACTGCTTTTGATCCTCTGTTGGCTAGTGGAGAAAATGCATTTAACAGATGAATTGGGGTAAAACCTGTTTAGTCTGCACTTGTAGATCTCTTGATCTACCCCTCCTACAGTGTACTGGAGTTCCCTGATCTACGCACCACATTACTGGATCCTCAGCTAATGCACTATCCTTGCACTATTGCACTACTATTAAGTCATTGTAGATATAACTTGTTGTAATCCTAACTTGTTGCATCCTATTTCATATTGTATTTTAGTAGTATTATTTGCACTTACTGTAAACTGTACTGTATTTAAATATTAATCTTGCTTTGTAACCATGTACTGCCCTGTAGCACCTGTAAGTCACCTTTAATAATAAATATAATAATAATAATAATAATATGAAAAGTGTTGTCAGTCCGAATACAATAATAAGATTCTACTGCTGCTGGGAGCCTAAGGAGAGCCCAAGCCCCTTTTTTTCCTTCCGTTGCCCTCCCCTTTTTTTTTTTTTGGCCACCAGCCGTCACTGGTTTGCACAATACTGCTTTTATAATTAATTAAGCATGTAAAGACTAAGAGTTCATCCATAATGGAAAGTATTTGTTGAGAACAATATTTCTAAACAGCCAGTACAATTCTTCCCCCAGCTCTGTGTGTGGACAGACTACTTGATCAAAAAAGCCTGTCTCTTGATACAATCAAAATGCAGGTTTTACTTTGATATGAATTACACAAGCAGGGGTAAGTACTGTTCCTTCTTTTGTAGTCTGCATAACTTAATGAGCCGTTGAACACAAATACCCAGAAGACAAATATCAACTGACAATTAACCAATAATCCAGTTATTTGTACAATAGAGTTTATTTTATTTATCTAAAACCTTTAAATACCCAATAGAAAAAACTGAGTGAGACTTAAAGAAACATTTCCAGGTAGACTTCCCTGTATAATTAAAAGCAGAAACATTTGTTTACTAATTCAATTTTCTTCTTTAATTTGTTTTACTGTCGCTTTACCTTTTTATGATGTTGCTAAATGTATCTTAGTGATGACACTAATAAAACACACTTTGGCTAATCTGGGCTACATCGCATTTGTTCATGGCTGGCAACTGGAATTGAAGTTCCAGAATTAATGGTAATTCCAATCAGAACTATCATAAAAATTATGGGGCAACACAAAAACTTAAGACTAATTTTTTAAACTTACTTTTCATTTTTTTGAAAGTAATAGCCTATGCTACCGAATTGATACAGGAAATTATACAATGTGTTATTTTCTTATTATTAAGATGTTTACTGTATGCAGATTGAGGCAGGCAGGTGCGATGTGCAGAACATGGTATTCCTCACTGATTCCCAAATTCCCATTAGGAGAGTTCTTGGATGAGCACCGGCGCGTGCTGGAGTCCAGGCTAGCTCCAGTGAGTCGAGAGATCACAGACAGCCGTGCGCGGACTCGAGAGGAGCTGGAGAGCCTGTATCGCAAGACTGTCAGCTTCCTGGTTCATGTTCAGGGCTGGGGTCCCCCACTGACATCACCACAGTGCGAGAGAGACAACCGTAGAGAATCAGTTCATCACTGACATCAACACAGTGCGAGAGGCAACCGGTAGAGAATCACTGACATCACTGACATCAACACAGTGCGAGAGGCAACCGGTAGAGAATCACTGACATCACTGACATCAACACAGTGCGAAAGACAACCGGTAGAGAATCACTGACATCACTGACATCAACACAGTGCGAGAGGCATCTCAAGCTGCTGATGTTTGTTTTCTGTGTGGATACAGCTTTATCAGTATGGTACAGGCTTTGTATGTGTTAATGTGTTGGACTTACTATCCATCCTAGTATACAAAAAACAAATAAAGTTATAGATTTGCTTTTAGTTTTACATTTCTGTCTACTACCCTCAACCAGTGATGTTACAGAAATGAAGACTCATGATAATTGTTTAACAGCAGAATCTCTTCATTCTGTGACGCATTTTAAAATAATACTAATTTATGGGGCTACAGTGGCTGATCTTAATACAGCTGCCCTAAAATGAATGTATTTGTATTGTATATAGTGATGTTAACTAGTGGATGAAAACAGTTTAACACGTTGTTCTGTCCACGGCAGCGGCCCTTCAGAGCGTGTTCCCCCAGTCTGAGTTGAGCACCTTCCTGTCCCTCAATAAGAGGGATAAAGAGCGGCAGCTGAATGAACTCACCATGATCGTCACAGGGATCCGGCTCTTCAACAAGGACTGTGGAAAGGGAGGGACTGCATTGATGACTGTGAGTTCCTATAGACAATGTGTCCTACCAGACAGGTCATCTTCTTAGACTGTGTAGATCTGAATGTATAAGAACTTGTCAGAGTTGTTAGGTGGGGCATCGCCACTGAAGTCATTTCTCTGCCAACCACTTAACTAACGCTTCAAAGAAAATGCACAATCGTAATGCTGCATTGCTGCATATTTGTAAATTAATGCTGTTTTCTGTATTTTAATAATAGCGGTTGATTGAGAAGTGTTTTTATTTAGATAGAATTCAATGTGATGTTTAAATGTGAAACTACAGATTCTCTGTTCTTGACATTTTAATGCACCTTTCTGATCTTCTGTAGCAAATTATAGTACGTGTTTCTATATACAGTACATATGTTTATTTAATAATGTGCTGCAGATAAAAACAGACATGAAAAACTTTGTGTAATGTTCATGTTTAGTGCCTGCAATCCTAAATGAAGCTGTTCCAGCGACCTGCAAACACATTGAATCAGAACTACAGGACTCCCCAGCAGCTAGCATACAGCTACACAGCTCTCATTGAGAAACTGGACAGCAAGGACAACTTGGGCAGAGATCATGAAATACATCCGCACCTATTGAAAAGCATTATATAACGTTCGACAACATGAAGCATTCTTGCAAATGATTGTGGTAAGTTAAAAAATAACATGTTGTCATACAGTCAGGGGAGATAGATTGTGTATCATCCCATTGTCTCATCACAGAGGAAGAGTGTTGCTCAATCCATTGTCCTCAACTTCAAATAGAGCTCTTTCGGGTTAACTGGTTGTTGGCCTGCAAGAGTAAAACAGAAGAGGTGTTTAAAAAGGCTGTGCTACTGACAAACCTGAAATTTATTTAGCCTGATCCTTACTTTTTCATGTCAATGTTCACACCCCTGTGGGCCTCAGAAGTTTATGGGTCTATTTTAGTTTAGTAATATGGAATATCTTACTGCAGTATGTAAAGGCACTTTCTTTTTTTTATCCACTTACAGTAATAGAATATGTATTTGTGTCTTTATCAGTGTGACTGTTCCATCTGTTTATGTGTTTCTGTCATTAACATGTGTTATATCGCTTTCAATAATGTGCCCCTTTCATTTAGTCTGACGTGATCACATGTGCACAGCAAGTGGAAAAGCTGCAGAAAGAGCTTTGGAGCAAGGATGGAACAGTTGAAATCCACAGTGAAGGCTAAGACTGCTGTTCCCACAGCACAGGTCTTTGTAAGTACCAAGGAATATACAGGTCTTGTAAGTACCAAGGAATATACTCAATCTGATCATCACATGATTCCACTCATCTTCTTTTTTTTTTTTTTTTTTTTTTTGAGATTTTTGAAGTACATTTTAATTAGATGTTTTATTTACATGTTTTTTTTTTTCTCTATAGCTAAAGCCTCACACATACACAATGCTGGTCAAAAGTAGACCTTACACTAGAATTTGATTACTGGATGTTCAATGAATGGCAGCACAATATGAGACGGTCATTAACGGACTTTGTTCCTCACTACCTCCCAGTTCCATTTCTGTATGCAAGCAGCATATCTATGGAAATGCTCAAGATTGAACTTTCTTGTGCAAATCAATTCTCCTAATGTTGTTGTGTTTTTTTTTTGTTTTTTTTTGACGTTAGCCCCATTTTATAGCGCTGTCAAACTATTGGTCAGGGTTCCAGGACTAGATGGTGCTGCTGAGTATTCTCAGTAACATTGTGACTCCACTCCGCGACCCTTCCAGGGTAACCTCCTCAGAACTCCTCCACAAAGAGACATTGAGCCCCCTGCTGGAAGGGGAGGAGGTCAGAAGTGATGAGGAGAGGATGAAGGGAACCGCGAGGTCAGTACAGCGACACACAGCAACAGGGCACATTCCTCTGCCTCTTTAGAAGTCTGCTTTGTCACACCATTGTCAACCAGCTGTTATAATCAAGTTTCAGCGCCAGGAAGAGCACTACAGAAGAGGTACCCTATCAGTGAGAAATCAGTGACAGTGGTGCTGCTACTGTCATTATACTCCCTGTCCACAGTGCTTCCAACATTACATCCTATCCACAGCCATTGCTCACTTCCCCAACAGTATACCCTGTCCACAGCCTCTTCCTCACTTCCAACAGTATACCCCTGTCCACAGCCCTTCCTCACTTCCAACAGTATACCCTGTCCACAGTGCCCTTCCACACTTCCAATATTATACCCTGTCCACAGCCATTCCTCACTTCCAACAGTATACCCTGTCCACAGCCCTTCCTGACTTCCAACAGTATACCCTGTCCACAGCCCTTCCACTTCTTAACAATATACCCTGTCTGCAGCCTTTCAACACCCATTATACCCTGTCCACAGCCCTTCCACACTTCCATTATACCCTGTCCACAGCCTTTCCACACTTCCAACAATACACCCTGTCTGCAGCTCCCTTCCACAATTCCATTATACCCCGTCCACAGCCCTTCCACACTTCCATTATACTCTGTCCACAGCCCTTCCACACTTCCATTATACCCTGTCCACAGCCCTTCCTCACTTCCATTATATCCTGTCCACAGCCCTTCCTCACTTCCATCATACCCTGTCCACAGCCCTTCTACACTCCATTATACCCTGTCCACAGCCCTTCCACACTTCCAACAATGCACCCTGTCTGCAGCCTTTTCCACACTTCCATTATACCCTGTCCACAGCCCTTCCACACTTCCATTATACTCTGTCCACAGCCTTCCACACTTTCATTATACCCCGTCCACAGCCCTTCCCTACCTCCCATTATACCCCGTCCACAGCCCTTCCTCACTTCCATCATACCCCCTGTCCACAGCCCTTCTACACCTCCATTATACCCCGTCCACAGCCCTTCTACACTTCCATTATACCCTGTCCACAGCGTTCTCACTTCTAAGCACCCTTCAGGCCTCTGTTTTCAGAAGCGGTGCGGTGCTTCTCCACTCGGCACATCCGACATGTAAGGGCCTGCTAGCACGGCACACAGGTGAGGGAAAGCTCCACTGGCACATCCGGATACGTAAGGCTCAGTACGGCACGGGTACGGGTGCTTCTCCACTCATTATTTGTCGTTTTGCAAACCAAACCGCAAAACTCTGGCCTCACAAGACATCTGAATCTAGCTAGAACCAAGCCGAGCTGGGGGGGTTAAGGATTTTCGTCATTACGTTGCATCAGTCAGTACACTCCAGAAAACAAACAACAAACATGGCGGGCAGCGAGAGTGATGAGGAAACATACAGCCTTGGGATGCTGAGGAAGTGCAGGCTCTAGTTTTCTGTGGGCATATAGAAGTGTTCAGGAAGATCTGGAGTCGCGGCGTCAGAAATGACAAAGTGTATGCCCGAATTTCTGACAATTTGAAGCAAATACACACATAAATGTGGGTACGGTACACTTAACTCACACACACAAAAACACAAAATTCTATTCTTGTGTACAAAATATAGTATAACTAAATACAGCTGTACCATACTTACAACTCTTGTTTTTTTAAGCACCCAAACAAAAACAATAACTATCCTTAAACGGGATATATTCAATAAACATTTGTGGATTATAAAGAAATTCCTAAATATATTCACAAAATATAGTGATACAAGATACAGCTGTACCATTGGTCTATTCATTTTTGTTTACGATCTTTTGGCAAAACTCAGTTAATTATAACAACAATCTTTCATTAGAGTGTCGCATAGCTCGGCTCTGCAGTGGAAAAACAACCGAGACATTCGCTTCAGAAATGCTACTTTTGCTTACTTTTTAATTATATTAACAATACACTCCAGCAGCACTTTTTGTGTAGAGCTAGTAAGCACTGAAACGTAAAACTTCAGTAGAATGCTGGTACAAGAAGTTATAAGCAGGTGGCTGCGGATTGGTCGAGATTCATTATTCTTATTTATGTCTGGCATTGATTCAAGATTATGCTAGCTATGATGACCTATTACAGTGCATCAACAGCTGTAATGTCTAAAATATGTTCTTCTAGCCACAAGGTGTCAGGCTTTGTTGCTATTTTATTTATTTATTGCATTTATATACCGGTAGCTCTTTTATACAAAAAGTACAAAAGCACTGTACAGTACATAACAGAAAAAAAAGAACAAACCACAATACATTTGTATATTATTTTTGTTATTATTATTTATTTTTAGCAGATGCCCTTATCCAGGGCAACTTACAATTGTTACAAGATATCACATTATTTTTACATATAATTACATAATTTTTTACACATTATTTTTACATACAAATACCCATTTATACAGTTTTTTTTTTTTTTTTTTGTTTTACTGGAGCAATCTAGGTAAAGTACCTTGCTCAAGGGTACAGCAGCAGTGTCCCCACCAGGGATTGAACCCACAACTCTCTGGTCAAGAGTCCAGAGCCCTAACCACCACTCCACACTGCTGCCCTATAGTATGTCACACATACAACTATCACAGTCAGACCATTTAAAGACCAGTATACACATAATACAAAAGCAGCAATTTTAATGTTACATTAAACCCACTAAGATAATAAAAAGCCATTTTATAAAAGTGTGTTTTAGTCTTGACTTGAAAACTGTAATGGTCCCAGCTTCCCTGACAAACGAAGGCAGAGCATTCCATAATTTAGAGCTCTACAAGAAAAAGCCCTACATCCCATGTTGCTTTTGTTGACCTTAGAACAACCAGTAGGCCCGTGTCCTGTGATCTCAGAGTGTGGTTTTGAAGATACGGGGTCAGTAACCTGCAAATAACTACAGTAGTTCTAATCCATTCAAGGCCTTGTAGGTTAACAACAAAATCTTAAAATCAATTCTATACTGCCCAGGGGAGCCAGTGTAAAAGGCCAAAACGGGTAATATGTTCACTTTTCCTGGTTTTAGTCAGAATTCTAGCAGCAGTATTCTGAACAAGCTGCAAGCGGGATACCACCGCTTTGGGACACCAGAAAAAGTGCATTACAATAATCAATTCTAGATTAAACAAAGGCATGCATTATTCTATTGGCATCAGATATGGAAATAATTGGTTTAGCTATATTTCTCAAAATGGTCAAAAGATTCTTTAGTAACTTCCTTAATATGAGTCTCAAATGATAGATCAAGATCAAAGATATTTTAAATTCTTTTTTTTTTTTACCCAGTAAGAGAACCTATATGTTTGGTGCTGTTCTGATAAATTGATTTACCAGTATTTGAAGTTCATTCTGATTTATAAAATTAGTAATGACAAATAATAAAACAACACTGGTATATGGCTGGAACAATTACAATTACTGATTGATTTCTGTTTTCCAAAATAAAGTGGGCTGACTTTCGATGGCGGAAAAGCTTAGTAAATATGTTCCAAAATAATTAGTTTTATTTCACCAGCAGAAGAAGAAAGCATGTGATGGAACGGCAGCTACTATGCAGTGGAGAACATGTTTTTAAAAGAGAACTTCTTTTATTGACAGTTTTCTAAATAAAAAGACCATATAGTGATTCATTAACAAAATAAGCATATCTTGTTCTGCAGGAGAGCCGACAATTAACCCTTGAGTATAAAAACAAGACTGGCTTCTTCCCCGAGACTACAGTTAACTTTGACAGGCTGCCTCTTCAGTGGGGGCATTTTGGATATACACTTGTTGAGAAGGACGTAGCCCTATTGTCAGGTATGTTCTTTGAGCAATCTCCTATATATAATCACCCAGCATAAATTGATCATGCGCAACAGACGGAGCTGTGAATTTGTGAAAGAAATGTTACATTTATCCTTACCTTTTTTTTTTGAATAGGTAATCCAAGTATTGGAATTTGAAACACAAGGAAAAGTACTACATCTTTATTTCCAAGGTGGCAGCATGTGCATTTGCTGCAAACCCAGATGAATATATTGCATTGATAGAAAAAGGCTAAACAGTGTGCTGAGCTAATTCAGCTGTTAGAGCTCCATCATCAGTTTGCATCTGCCTCCCACCACTCAGAGGTAAGAAGGTTCAAATGTCCCCGAAGTACCCTTTTTAAACCAGGGTTTTCAAAATAAGCCGGCGACCGGGCGCAATCCACCGCCTAAACCATTTGCAGCGGCTATTTTTATTTAGAAATATTACATTATTTCCAGTATTGTACCAAAAAAAAAAAAAGTGGTCCATTTTGTAGTGAGATATTTGGTGGGTAATGTTAGAGGCTGTGCCTTTAAGAAGAAAGGCATGCTGGATATCAGCTGAGCCCTTGTCAGCTGACGGCAGAAGATGAGAGGGAGATCTGAGGAGGAGGAGCAAGAGTTTGAGAGACACCACGCCAAACTTTTAAAATAAATCTGGTTGACTCAGTACTTGGTACCAATAGGCAATGTAACATTTGTTCAAGTTTCAATAAAAAGCTATTTTATTGAGGTTGGTTTAATATTTGGTACGTTACACACAAAAACATAAGTGTAACAATCTGTGCATTGGGTTGTATTATGTTTGTGTATTGTAGTTCCTGCTGTAATTGTGTCCCCTTCTCGCTTCTGTATTTCCCACCGCTGGTTTTGTTCACTCTGTCTGTGTCTGTGTAAATCTTAGCCTGCGTGGTGGGCATGTTCTGTGTCTTCCCTGCGATTGGTCCTGTCTTTCCATGTCGTCTTGCAGTGCATGGCCTTCTGACCTGCCCAGATTAGTTCTGCCTGTGTCGATCGTGGCTATGTGTGGTCTGTGCTCTGGTGGTCCTCTCAGAGCCACTGTGTGTAATGGTTCCATGTGTCCCATTGGCTGAAGTGCGGCCGAGGACCAATGGGATGTGTGTATTGCTCCTCTCATCTACTTATGGGGGAGCTAAGCCCATAAAAGCCAAGGGAACACTAGTCTACATGTTGCTAGAAAATGTAGAATGAAATCTGTTGCATCTACATTCATGGGTTCCATGCGGGTCAATTTACACGTGAAATCAGATCGCGTGCTTTCGTTTGGGAGAAATTACTTGTGTAAATCAGGTTTGTACAAAAAAAAAAAAACAGACAAAGATAGGGATAGGGTAAACTTACTTACTCGATGTAAATGACGAAACAGGGAAAATCCACACCCAGTTTTGCATGGAAACCTGCATTTCACGTGTAAATGTTAAGAGCGTGTTATCCTTAACTAGAAATATTGCAAGGGAGCAGGTCTGTTGTTACTGTGGATTCCAAGACGGCAGAAAGTAGTGGCTGATGGGCGATTTTATGGTTAGCAGTGGTGTAGTTCACCTTAATGATAATGTGGGATGCGGTTTTTTTTTATTATTGTTTTTGCTGTGTCTGGACTGTCATGTTGTATATCTCTTTTGTGGGGTTTATAGTTCTGTATAAAACCACTTACCATGAATTCAAGTATGCCCTTGTTATAGTATTAAACAGCTGTTTGAGAATACCCTTGCTATAAAAACTATGCTAAAGTTAAACACAAGAGCAAGTGAGCTGCTTAAATGTAACTGAATTAATTCCAGGCCTTTTTTTGATCCCAACTACGTCCAAAGACAACGCGTGTCTGCCCTCCATGTTAATCGTATAGTTGGTGAACTGATGCTTCAACCGATCGCCTAAAACAGCGCAACAACATCCAAATGTTGTTGATGCCCCTCAGAACCGACCAATAAAATTGCAATGAACGTATTGATTGTGTTTTATAATATTTAACAGTAAATCCAACAGTACTTATCAACACAGAGAATTCTGACAGCATGAGCCTCTCAGATCGCTACTGTCCAATTGAAACTTTGGCGGCTCAGGTAACCTTCACAGTTGCCAGGTCTGCTTATAATAAGCGGGATTGGGCTTGTTTTTTGAGAGCCCCGGGTTGTAATTTGCATAAACACCATACTCTAACACGGGTCGCACTTGTTTTGGGCTTGTTTTGAAAGGCAGTGCCGCTTTTTTTTTTTCTCATGAGACTTGACAACACTGGTAACCTTCCCCGCCGGTCTCACAGGCAGCCACACCATTCCTTGAACACCTAATTTTTTGTTGAGAAGAGTTTGTGCAGGATACAGCAGGCAGTGACACCCTGGGAATTAATGCACTACTAATGACTTGTTTTAATGACATTTGAAAAACAATTTGAGAAAAGCAGTAAACACATTATTAACAAACTAGTACGAGGTATTTTGCTTTATTACAGCAGCTTAGATCCACTCGTGCACCAGTTCTCTGTGCATGGAAACCACATTTTCACAAAATTTCACTAGTAATCTTCAAAACAGCACTAGTACTTTATGCCTAATTTACTATCAACCCCACCTTCCCATTCATTTGCATGATGTCGGGTGAAAGTCCGGTTTACTCAAGCAAAATAAACTGGAACGAATGGAAACCCCGAAAGCATTTTACACGAGACATTTTTCTCGTGTAAATGTCTCGTGTTTAAAAAGAAACTTGCATGGAAACCCCATGATTGACACTTCCGATTTCGGGAGGCACTATTCTACAGTATGGAGAAATTGTAGATAGAATGTTGATGGACAACACACTAAGACAATCGTGATGATATATCCAGGAATCTGTGTAACACAATATGTTCAACATTGGTGTTCAATATAGTTACGCCGTCCGGTCCACAAAAAAAAAAAAAAGATCCAACTTCTTTGTTGAATTATCATATTTTTATAAATATTGCTTTTTGATTTATTATTATGAAAGACAAGATACCTTTGTGCCTACAGTATAGATTTATTTTGTTCAAAGTGCTTCAGCTACTTGCTCTCTATACAGTATAAAATCTTGTTTGCTTTTTTCCGTTCATATATTCAGCTATTGCCTTAATTACTGGTGTGTTGTAAATATTATCGTCATTGTATTTAAATATTATGTTGATTAGGCTGAAGCAAAATAAATGCATAATAATCAATTATTAATAAATAAATGGGTCGTCTTGGATAAAGGCAGCAGCTAAATAAATAATGTCATCAAGTTACCTATTACAGTATGCAACAAGGGAGTAATACTATGCAACCAATTTGTTTATGAATAACTAATATAGCTATGATTATATCTTTGTTTACTGCATTCTTATAGTTCAGCTGTCTAAGCTCAACTTCTTTAGAATGCAGACTTTGCTTACATTCCAGTTTGTTTATAGCCAGAGGTAATTTTAGTGGGTGTCCACAGTTTTGCACACACCGCTCTGTATAACGGTGTGATTTAAAGTGGTAGGGGTATATTGAAGTTACGTGAAAGAGTATTTCATTGATTTTCTTAGCAAATACCAGTTTTTTCCAGCCAGTCTTGTATTGCAGGGGTCTTGATGATCCTAAAGTCAATTTCTTCTTGTTGATCTTGCCCTTGCTGTGAGCCGTGCTGAAATAAAGCTCCCTTTGTTTGCACTAATGGAGTAGTTGCCAGAAACTACAAGCAGACCATTACTAGTCTAGCACCTGCTTAAACCGTGCAAAATGTGCCAATGCGCCTCGACGATGTTGGTGCCCCCTACTACCTTGCAAGTGCCACACACTTCAAAAACAAATTGAAAACCCTGGTTTAAACCAGTTAAACCCACTTCATTTCTTTTACTCAAGCCTGTAAATGACTATATGTACACCAGATTTAAAAAAGCTGTAATGGAATACTACTGTCTTATTCTTTTTTGTTTTTGTCTCTTGTGTTCTTTGTTAGATTAAATAGTAACACTGTTGCTTTCTTTCAGGCTAAGCTGGAGACATGCTGATGGTAAACCAATTACAAAGAGGACAGCAGTACACAAACAGACACCCACATAGTAGAACCAAACATCGTCAAATCATAAGGAGGAATGAGGGGAGTCTCAAGAAAAGCAATTAAACTGGTCTGTATTCATTGCTACAGTAATTTGGGATATGGAAGTGTGCTGATGCATTTAGACACCTAGGACTGATTCAGTATTGTTTTTATACAGGAGCCAGTACTAACATATTTGTAGTTTATTTAGACTCATCATCCATTCATTTATTATCCTCTAAAAGGGATGTACATCCCCGGTGACACGCCATGGCTTATACCTAGAGAACCATTTGCCCAACTGGAGGCTGTCTGTAACACATCCATGCATTATATCTAGTGAAGTTTATCTAACTGTGAGAAACGTTCCTCAACTTATTATTAAGAGTAACAGTATCTGGGATGTTTTAGTGTATTTAGCATGATTGCGAGGTGTTACATCTCAGTTCTTTATCTCTAAAGTTCTGGTCTGTATTTGAAACACAAATCTATTTTAAAGTTTAATTATTTCAATAAACCTGTTCAGGCCAATTTGCGGACTAAAGTGACCCGCCTCGATGGGTGAATCCCCTGAGCCACAGGAGAAGGGATAACGTCTCTCTCAGGTCTACCTTCCGAAGGAGGCTGGCAGCCAGACCAAGAAGCATGGAGCGAGCAGTGTGCCCAAGCCTCAGATTTACCTGGTTGGGCCCGGGGACACATGTCCAAACAACCCCACATAGTTCAAACTAATTTAACTAGAGCTGTTGATGAATCATAATGAATTGATTTTTGTTATGCTGTATTTCATTAAACAGATGCTGTCTTTAATTATATATTATTGAAATGTATTACAGTTAAATGTTACTTTTTAGTATATATAAAGACAAATCACTATAAACATATTGGCCTGGTTAGGATTTGTAAACTTATATCATCCTTTCTTTAGAACATTGTTCCACACACAGCTATGCTTTTTACACATCACTGTATATAAAACAAAAGTTGTTTGTATTTTAAAAAACAACTGTTTAATAAAACTTTATAACCTTCAAACAGTTTATCGCGGTCGACTTATTTACCGTGGGTGTTTGTAACTCATTGAAAACAAAATGATGTTTCACAAGGAACTCAATGTTCCACCCCAGCTTCCTGAAGAAACTACAGGTACAGGTAGTGGTCATCCAGGAATTATTATTATTATTATTATTATTATTTATTTTCTTAGCAGACGCCTTATCCAGTGCGACTTACAAGGAATGTTCACGATTCTTCAGAATAATGAGACATGAAACCAGTCTGAGCAAACAAACATCTCAATATGTTACCCCTCTTCCTTGCTTCCCCTGACTCTGGTACAGTACAATAAAGAATTGATTCATATTAACCTGAGGCATTCTAATTGCCTTGCCCCTCCTATTTCAATGAGTTGCTCTCTCTTAGGCACTCACCACAGCTTGTACTGACCTGCTGCACCCATAGCATAGATGGAGATGGCAATGTATTCAAACCTCAAGTAACTCTATTCCTGTCACGCCAGAGACTCAGTCTTGGTCTTCAGATCTCACTTGAAACCATTTTTATTTGTTTTATCTTATACATGATGCACCAATAACATGCAATTACTGTCATTATCAAAAAGTTTCATCACAACTGGACAAGCAACAGCTGAGACTATACAAACTTAACAGGGAAAGGAAGGTGCTATTGTCACAACTGTCTACATTGTTTGATCTACCTGACACCTGCAAACACCTAGACATGCTTAACACAACGCCATAATCTCTGTCAGAGCTATCTTGCTCTTCATGTTCTCCATGTTAAAGAAGCAAGAAATACAGTAGAAAATGAATATTTTAGAAACTATAGAGACTGAGATAATATATGATGAAATGCAATTTGTTTGAACTCTAGCATTTTTTTTTTTTACATTTTAAATGGTATTTAACGACGACTCTATGGAGTGAAATAACTGTCACAAAAAGTTGTGGTATCTAACTGTACGAGCACAACTCATTTTGACAGTTCACGCTCACAAATAAACTTGTATGCAAAGCGCAGGCAGCCACAGCCAAATGCTGATGCGACCGATGGGCTTTAAACACGCGCAGCAGGTCACCGCAGGCAGGCCAGTCTAGTGTCAGGGAGAGCTGTATTTCAGTTACACTGTGCACATTCTCAGCTGTTCCTTTGTTTTATTATTATACTGTATATTAATAGTTTATTTTATGTCCGTTGTTTTCACTGTTGCATGCATGCAATATGTGTTACGAAGGAAAACAAATAAGCAAAATAACGACAGCTAAATCACTATCGAATATTGCATCGCAATTGTCACATTGACAGGCTGACATTATTTTGTAAACGCTAATTATTTACCGTTGTCTAAAAAAGTTGCATTAATTTATGAGGCGCTAGGGACATAA
>CM072666.1:89078958-89158034 GCA_036884735.1 Huso huso | reverse complement strand
ATCAAGGTCATGGAGACTTCAAAATGGTGGCATTCCTGATGGGTCTCCAAAGGCGGTTTCACCAAGTTTCCTGCTATCTTTGCATTTTGGGACAGCAGGGACGCAAAACACTACCACAGGCGGGACTGGCCACAATGAACGAGTTCTCTGTGGGGAGGAACAACGTCAAGTGGGAGCCACTGGTGGAACTTGAAGGTGCTGATGCCACCACTGCACATCAAATTGGGTCTTATGAAACAATTTGTCAGGCTCTAGATAAAATCGGCCTTCAAGTACCTTCAAGACTTCTTCCTAAGCTGTCTGAGGCAAGGTCAGCCGGTGTCTTCGATCGGACGACAGATAAAGAGATCCTGGACTGCAATGAATTCCCAAGAAGCTCACTAGTAAGGAGAAAGCGGCTTGGAACAGCTTTGTCGCAGTGGTTGGGGCTTCCTGGGCAATCCTGGGCCGAAAACTATGTGGAGCTGGTTTGAGACTCTGGTGAAGAACTACGGCACAATGGGCTGTGGGATGTCCCTCAAGTCCATATCCTTGATGCTCATCTTGATAAATTCAAAGGAGAACATGGGAGGCGTACTAGGAGGAGCAAAGAAAGCGCTTCCACCAGGATATACTGGACTTTGAGCGCCGCTACAAGGACATATACTTGAGAACATGATGGAGACTACATTTGGGGCTGATTAGGTGAAAGTGATTTACAGTATAATCAGAATCTCGAAAACTACTCACTTCTAAATCTTTTGTAGTCATTTTTGTATTACTTTAGTATAAATACATGTTAATTTGGATTCATATATTTTTTTTCTGACTTTATGAACGAAAAGACACAAATTCACCGTTTTCTCATTGAAATAGGTAAATTTCAAAAATCACTGTCCTGTAAACAAAGCAAAGTTTGTGGGGAATAATAGCCATTTCTATACTTTTGAGGCATAAGCATTTAGGAAATAACACTTACTACCCAGGAACAAAAAATTGTGTTACATAGTGTAATCTGGGGCCAGCTTTTCTTATAGTAGCATAAACATAGTATTTATAAATAACAAAAAGCAGAAACTATTCAAAATGACAAGTTAACTAATATGAAATATTCTCTTCTATAGGAAGTCTTTTTTTTCAATTTTTTCGCTGCAGGAGGGCTGCTTTGGTTACAGATGCTCTCGTGAGAATTGGGAGTTGCAGTTTGTAATGCTGCTGAAAACAGCAGTTCCTGTAATGTAACACCATTCAAATGTTAGTCCATAGTGTATGCAAATTGAAACAGAAACTGCATAACCTAGATGACTTCATTATTGTAACCACCTACTGATCATTTTAAAACTTGACTCTGAGTTGTAAGTTTCTATGGCCGAGATGTCTTTAATCATTGATTTCTGGTTGTTTCTTTTAGGACTGTTATCATTTACAATGGAGTGTTTTGTAGGTCTTATTTATGCAGTGATGGAAAGTGTGAGCTGGGAAACAATACCCCAGTGTTACCACCAGGAAAATGAAATACAGATTTTAAAAAGCAATCTGTATAATGGTATAGTAGTGGTGGTGTAAGTACTAACCTAACAGGAGCTAATGGATTATCATTACTTTATTTAAACATACTGGTATCTGAATACACATTTGCACAATCTTTCATCACTACAGACCAGTATAGTAGTTCATTAATGGAAACGCTATCAACTTCTATTAATGACTGGGTATTCATAGCATTTTATGTACCCAAATATTGATTGTGCTTGTTTGGAGTTGGCAGCTGGCCTCACCGTTCCATTGATCTTGGCGTCACCTGGTACACTGTGGCCCCAAGTACAAATACAAAATACCTTTCCAGGTATTCCAAAGTGGATTTTAAAGCCATAGTGTACATAATGATCCTATTTTCTGTACTGATTTCAGATTTGGATTACATTTTTTGCACTTGGATCTAATCCCTTACTGCCTTAAATGGTTGGTGGGTGTCCTTTTTGGAGCAATAGGAATCTAGAGATAAGGTGTGCTTTCTGATAATTTGATGCTTTTACCTAATACGTTGCTAGTAAAGTTATCATTTTAGTCATAGTCTAATTAAACATATTTTACTGTACCATACCCCTTGATCTGTTCAGAGGTTTCCCTGCTTGTTTTTTTGTGTGTTTGGATTTCGTCCATCTCCTGACAGCATATTCTGCATTGAATTGTCTCTAATCCTTAATGGCTGACATTTGGGTACAATTGGCAGCAAGTGTTTTTTTGTTTTTTTTCATAACCAGGTAGGAAAAACAGATGTTAGTCAGTACCCAGGTTTTCGGTGCCTGTGCAGATTCATATCTAAATGACAAAGGCTACACAGTGTGTTGTGTTTGTTTGTTTGTTTGTCGTCTGAACAATCCCACCTCCACTGTAGTGAACATGGGAGTCCAAACCGGAATCTCCAATGGACTAGCTCTTTCTATTGTCTCCATCGTTGTATATGACTGAAGGTAAGGCAGGCAGCTCCTCACTATTCATCACACCAAAGTAAATGTTACAATCACATTCCAGTGAAAAAAATTACCCAGAACATTTTGTTTTTTACATTTTTTATTTATTTGGTATAGCAACTTGGTACAATTAGAAGCAAATAAAATTAATATGGTACAATATCTATCTAGATCTATCTATCTATCTATCAAGACTTATTTATACAGTTATATAAAAACCAATCCAATAAATATAAGACATGTATATATTTTATTTTAAAATGTATTTGTATGTTAAGTATGTATGTGTTTTTTAGAGCAAAACCAGAGTTTCCTGAACAATCCTATCTAGTTTACACCTTTTTTTCTTTAAATTTCTTGAATGACATCCAACAATAGTTTCTACTGAGTTTCTTTAACCTGCATTTATGCCCCTAGTTCAGGAAGCTGCAGATAGAAACGTATTCTGAAACCAATCTTGATGTATTCCTAGTTCCATAGAGCTCTCATAGGGTTTGGACATGCTGCTGCTGGTAAGGTAACACTTCTTAACATTACATTTGCCATGTTTTAACATAGTTCTGTATGCAGCATAAATCCTGTTGGTTTTCCTGAGCCACTGCATACCTAGCCGGACACTCCCACCAGCTTTGTGTCAATTGCAACTTTTACAATCTTGCTGATTACCCCCTTTCTGAGTCATTTATTATGCAGATTAGAAAGAGCAGTTCAGCTCCAATCCTGTGGTAACCACCGAGCACCTGTTGTGATCTAGCAGCTTCTCCCTTACAAGTGCTACCTGTGTTTTACCAGCTATATATCCACGCATGTATTATAAACGTGATCTGTTTGGTATCCATCCTCTAAGTAACTTCAAAAGAAGTCATGGAGGTAGTCGGACAAGACTATGACTACATTAGACAATATTTTATAGCTGTCAGAAATCATGCCATACCGAGGAAATGCATGTATAATTGAAGCCCTAAATGAGAGAAAAAAGCAATCTAAAACATACCCTGGTCTTGCAGGTTAATGCTGCCCTGTGTTTACTGATAACAGAAGAAAGGTACTTTAAATGGATGAAAAAGTGTTTCAACATTGGGAGTTTCCACTGTTGTGGTTTAGGGATTAGCATAGAGGACAGTAAATTACTGATATCAAATATGTCAAGTTCAAATTTTAAAGATGCAAACCCACTAGAAGACTAAAACACGAGCAAGATTTCCTCTATAATGTATGAAAGCTTGAGTTTGTGAGTCTACCTTCAGGGGCACAGGGATTGCAGCTGCAGTGCTGTTTAAAGGCCTGGGCTGTGCACAGCGGCATTGGTGTTCCTCCATGACCGGGACGCACCTCTTAAAATAACATTTCCAGCACTGCTGGAGAAGGAAGGTAGACCATCTCGACACATTTAGTGCGATGCACAAGATGGAAGTGGAGCCCATGATGTAAAGGAAGATCATTTTCTCGGTTGCCCGGAAACGCGTGGCAGTCGACTGTATTGGGGCAAGGGCTCATTGTACACTGGAGCAGCTGAGGCACAGTAAAGCCACTGTAGAGATAGTAAAATGCCAGCAGGAGCCCACCTCAAAGAACGCCTTGAACAGGAGGCTGACGAGATAGGTACACCAAAGACCCCCATCCATCGTCCCTGTATCCACATACAGCTTCTTCTGTGCGTGTGCTCCCTGTGTTGACGGTGCATACATGAAGCACAACCAAAAGAGACGGGTGGAAACCATGATGAGCTGCAAGGCTAGCAGCCTGATTTGGGAGATGGGAAAAAGTAGTCAAGACACGCTCGCAGCCTGGCTGTTTGATGTTGCACAAAGCCACTCTGCTCGTCCTTCCACACATGCTCCCGCTGCCACGTAGATCAGGATCGGAATATGAAGACCACGGACAGCCAGATCCTCCCGATCACCGCGGGAGTACTTGTTCCTCCCTCAGGATATCTCGGAGAAAGGTCCAGTTCATTGTCGCTTTTTTTTGGGAGGAGTGCCTGCAGAAGGAGGGTACAATTATACAACTGAAGCGCAACAGGTAACTGCACATAACGCAACTTTTCTATGTTCTGGATTTGTCCTTCTGACATATGTAACTATTAAATAATTACAGGCCATCATCATACAGCTTTAACTGTTAGTTATTTAAAGATGTTTGTATACATAAATACACTATATATTTATTATTGATGATAGATGTTCCAGACTGGTATAACTTCTAACAGTGTAGAATGTGAAACATAAACACTTTATTAAGTGTCTTACAGTATGCCTACAATATACAGTAGAACTATTTTATTCAGATTAACATACTTTGAAAAAACATTCTTTTAATAACTCATAGGTTAAAGCTTTGTGAATAATTGATTATTTCACAAACCGTTCTAATGTATTTTTTTTTACCGCTGGTACCTCAGATAAATGCCAAGGTAAACAAATATATCTGTTATATCTTTTATCAGTAAAAAATATTTACATTATAAAAACCGAGTAATGATATGATTGTTACAGTACCAACTGTAAAGGTTCAGTTATGTTTTTGCTGAGGTGTTGGTTGATTTAAAATCTAACATTTCCAGAAACCTATGTATGTAAAGAATATATTTTACATTGATGTTTATAAAATACAGGGTGATTAGAATATAAGTTTGCCACATCAACGCAAACCCATAGCTCATTTACTTGCTTTCTAATCACCCAGCATATATACAGTACATGTACTGTATGTGGGTTTAATGTTACAGTAGTTCTATCATGACATTTAGCCAATCAGTTTAAAAAATGACCTTTGTTAGTGACGACAACTCTGGAAAGTCCTTTGGACAAATTACTGAAAGTTGTAGTCAATGGGTCAAACATCAACCACTTCAGGAATACCTGATGTTTATGGAAACTTCCAGCTTCCTTTTGTGGTTAATTGCCATTTGCAAATGAGGGATTAGCAAGCAAACACAGCATGTTGAGAGAGATTCACTGCAGGGTATTTCATATTTCTAGTTAAAGCCTTGAGAGGAATACCTGACGAATGCTTCATTACTTCTGGAACTAACGTGATCTGATTTTTTTAAACTGTTTGATACAGTGCTTAGTTGTGTTTCGCTTTGATCATCACTAATTCTTGTGTACCACTTTGAACAATGAAGCATGCATTCCTAGTCACGATTACCTGATATTGATTCAGCCCTGCATGAAGTCTATTCTATTCATTGTTCATGTTTTTTTGTTTGTTTGTTTGTTTTAAAGCAGAGAGCTAACCAGTAGTGTATGGGTGATAAAGGGTCTGGTTCCTTAAAGTTTTTTTTGTTCCTTATATTTTATTTTATTTTAATTTTTTGTGTAGGGAAGTGCTCCACCTCACCACTGCTGCTAGGGTGTCCTGTATACTGTAAAATCAACAGCTACAACTAAACATCCCAAGTGACTAAACTAAACGCGAAACATACTGTAGAGTCAGGTTACCAATGTAAGACAACTGAAAACAGATGGGTATAAGTATGCACCTAGATAGAGACAATTCGATTAAAATATAAAATTACTTTGGCATAAAACAAACATTAATTTATTGGACTTTATTCTTTATCCATGTTCAGGTATTTATTTCTGACGGTAATTACCTTTTACTAGGAACAAATCCTGCAATACCTGATCAGGGGTACCCAAACTGGAGCCCAGAAGCTCTTTCAGGGGGCCTTGGCACATACAAAACGTTTGGCTCCCAAATGACACTAGTAGAGCAATTTTTCACAGCCCAGGGGAACAATTGTGTTCAGTTCTGGTCACCTTGTTACAAAAAAGGATATTGCTGCTCTAGAAAGAGGGCAAAGAAGAGTGACCAGAATTATCCCGGTTTAAAAGGCATGTTGTATGGAGACAGGCTAAAATAATTGAATCTATTCAGTCTTGAACAAAGAGCGACTTAATTGAGGATCTGATTCAACATTCAAATGCTGACAATGTCGACCCAAGGGACTTTTTCGACCTGAAAAAGAAACAAGGACCAGGGGTCACAAACGGAGATTAGATAAAGGTGCACTCAGAACAGAAAATAGGAGGCACTTTTTTTACACAGAGAATTGTGAGGGTCTGGAACCAACTCCCAGTAATGCTGTTGAAGCTGAACCCTGGGATCCTTCAAGAAGCTACTTGATGAGATTCTGGCATCAGTAAACTACTAACAACCAAACGAGCAAGATGGGCTGAATGGCCTCCTCTCGTTTTGTAAACTTTCTTATGTTCTTATAAATGTGAAGCTGGTGCAATAAATGAACATAATGAAAGTTCTGAAGGTCATTTACAATTCTGACATGTGGAAAGAGTATAAATGTGACACTAGTGAACGTAAATCTAATTTTGAAACAGTGATAATCACACATTATTTAGACAGTAGGAATAGAGATATATTTTTACTTTGTAGTTATGCATCTGAAATGATTTATTTGGATTCTATGACATGTTCTGATGTAAAATAAATTGTATTAAGTGATATATATAAAAAAATATAATAATCATGTGCTATACTGTGAAATGGCGTATCAAAGACTGCATTGGTTCTGTTGGCAATGAAAAACCTTTTCTTTTTGTAATTGTATTGCTGACCCTGTAAAGTACATAACATGGCAGATGTAAGGTTTAACAATGAAGAAACCCATTCTGTTGAGAGCATTAATCAAAGAGAAGCTCATTCAGAATACCTCAAGCAGTCCTCATTGTGACACTGAATACTGAACTCAGAGAAGCTCATTCACAATACCTCAAGCAGTCCTCATTGTGACACTGAATACTGAACTCGAGAAGCTCATTCACAATACCTCAAGCAGTCCTCATTGTGACACTGAATACTGAACTCAGAGAAGCTCATTCACAATACCTCAAGCAGTCCTCATTGTGAGGGTCTGGAACCAACTCCCCAGTAATGTTGTTGAAGCTGACACCCTGGGATCCTTCAAGAAGCTGCTTGATGAGATTCTGGGATCAATAAGCTAGAGCAAGATGGGCCAAATGGCCTCCTCTCGTTTGTAAACTTTCTTATGTTCTTAATTAATTTACACGGATGCTGCTATTATTTGTTTATTTAGCAGACACCTTTATCCAAGGTGACTTACAGAGACTCAGGTGTGTGAACTACATCTCACCCGAAAGACGGAGCACAAGGAGGTTAAGTGACTTGCTCGGGGTCACTCGGTGAGTGAGCCGGGATTTGAACCGGGGACCTCTTTAACCACTGGACCACACAGCCTCCTATTAGATGCTTGGAGTTATTTTGAATGTAACATTGACATCAGCTCATGCCCACGCTAATAGGATTTACCATTATATATCAAATGGGGAACTAACTTGGGAACAAAATAGGCAATTATATTAGCACACTTTATAACTACAACATAATTTTTTTTAATAATAAATAAATGCAGGATTTCTGCCAATGAATGGTTTTGATAGACGTTCTTGATATATTTTCTAACCCCCTACATAAATAAAATAAACCATACCGCTCCTGCTTCCCTTTCCAGGCAGGTTTCTGTTGCGTTTGCAGTCAGACCCAGAGTACAGCTGAGTCCAGTAATTATGGAGCAGCTTCTAAGAAGTCTCAGATATGACACTGATCATAATGAAAACAGTAGTACTTCTACCGTGTAGTGTTAGAAAGTGCACGTGCAGCCAACAACCGCCACCCATGTAATGTCAGAAAGTGATACATTGTCACACTGAAAGTGGTATGCTGTCAGATTTTGGTACAGGTGCAATCAATTGCGATCTGATGGGTGTTTTCCTATTGTCAAACCGAGGTACATTTACCATTAATTATACATTATTGTAATGGCTTCAAAACAATGTTCCTATTAGCCACATCTATTAGACGCCAAAATACAGGTAAGCTATGGTTCCAACTCATTTCCATTAATCCATGAATGCAATAAACAATTTTGAGAGATTTCTTGTTTGCAATGATCACACATTTATTTTACTCACAAATCCAGTTTGGTTGTCACACAGTTCCAGGGTTGGATAATGAAGGCATTGATTGTTTCAGGTTATTAAACAGATTTCAGGATGATATTGATGGCAAAATAAACTCAAAACAGCACAAAAAATGGTCTAGTAAATCAAAGGATATGATAAGAAACAAAAAAACAACATGGTAAACACGGATTAAACACAGTTCTAGTCACACGGTTAAAAAAAACTGTAGCTCAACTCGGCCTATCTCAGCCACCTGCAGCAAATTAGCGACTGCACCATATTCCCAGTTAACCCCTTAAATAGGGTTCTAAATAGTAGTAACAAATGGCCAGCAGGTGGCACAATAACCAAAATAAAATGGGGTTACCATAGACATAAACATATTTCCTTTTCCTAATAATATCTACATACATTTATTACACAATTATAATACATTTTCTTTTTTGTCAAAATGGCTCTTACAATTATTTTATTGCAAACTTCAACAATCAATTTCTCTAAAAAGATAAAACAACAAGACAAAATGAGAAGTCCACCGCTAAGTTGCACAAGTAAAAAAAAAATGTACCCAATGTGTTGCATATGATAAATATTCGCATACTGTTTTCTTAATGGTGGAAAAATATGACAAATGAAATTTAAAAAGATGTGAAAGAACTAAAACAGCATAACGTCCCAGATTTGAATGGGCTTCTCCTGCTTTCTTAGCGGAAGTTGTTTAGGCATGCAAGAGCAAGCACAGTGCACTGCGTACCACTTTTTACAACGTACCTGAAAATAACACGACACCAGTACAAACGAACAACCTCTCTCACTAAAGGTATCAAAATCTAAATTTCAGGTGGGGGTCCTCACTCTCGATGCCTAATGCCATGGGAGGCCTCTAGCCAAGAACGTTTTGGAACCCTGGCCTAGATTACATCATCAACCAAAATGGCTCCCTCTAGCGGGCTCTTGAAAACTTGCTCTGAGATTCATAATGAGTTTCAAGCCTTTACTTGTCAAGTAAGTTAACTACAGTCAGCACTCGGATATACGACACTCAGATACACACGTCAATCACGTTTTACCATCCTCCACCACCAGTTTTCTGATACAAAGCCCATCTCTTCAATGTTACAATTTATCTGAATATCCGTCACAGCCCGCGTTTTTTTCTCGCATGCACAAATCAGTCTTTATTGTGCAGTTACACACTGCACCTGACGGAAATGCAGCAACAACAAAGCGAACGAGACCAGCTACTGTAATGTAAAACAGTTAATCATAAACAGTTTTAGATACTGTGATCTTTAGTTGCTTTTGTGCATTTTCATTTGCAGGTGAACTGTGACATTAGGGCCTTATTGAGCACTATGTTCTGCAATTTTGAAGACTAACTGGATACTGTTTTCATTTTGGAAGCTCTTGTTTTTAATCTTTTGCTGAATTGCATTGTCTTTTACGTTTCATGCAGTTCTGTGCATGGGTAAGATTTAGATTTAATTTTGCTTTTGGGTCGTTAATGGAGAATTTTACATACTGCTACAGTACCTATCGGATTAAAAAGAATGTACTGTATTACAGTGCACATGTCAATTCTGGCAAGTGATATTTTCAGAATCATATCGTTCTGAATTAAAATACTACTTCTGTTTAAAATATTATATTGTACCAACAGTACATCTAAATGGAAGCCTACTTATTTTAAAACACAGTACAGCTATGTATTTTTGACATTGTATCTTTTTTTTGTGTTCCCCCGAAAAACAGACAAGGTTGGAACGGGCCAAAATGAAATAATCACATATGTGTCACACTCTTTTAACCATCACTGACGTCAAAATTCTGTAGGGTCGGATATGTGAGTGCTGACTATTTGTTTTCACTATTCACAATCGGCAGTTTTTGGTTTTTTTTAAGTTTCTAATGTATAACCATCTTATTATATAATGCATTGATAGTAGCCTTAAATACTATTTAACATGTCCTGTCATTTATTGTACTCTATCAGTACCATCGCTGTAAGCTTTTACTGTAGTACACTGCACACAATACGGGTTGAAACATTAATGATGTTCCAATGTAATAGTTCTTTTGCACTATATATGCGGTCTGATTTTAAATGTTTTACTATTATCAAGAGACCGTTTCCTTTTCTAGTTTTAAAACAATAAAAAAAAGTTTTAATCCAAATTAAATTGTTGTGAAATTATACGAGATATAGTCATTTGTATTCGCTGTAGAAGTGTGTGTGATTTTTTTATTTATTTATTTATGTATTTATTTATTTATTTATTTATATACAAAATATATAACTTCACATCCATTTCTTATTTATATATTATAAAAGCACACGCACTGCTATATTCATGAACGACATACAGTACTGTAAACACCCAACGACAGGAAAACATCTGAAAGAAAACGATGCGAAAAGAACAGATAAACATATATTTTGTTTCATTTCAAACAAGCAAAACACGACTTACCTCGCTACTTGTTACATGCAGTATATATATATATATATATATATATATATATATATATATATATATATATATATATATATATTTATGTATTGTTTCTCTGCTAAATGCTCTGGAAATACAATAGTGCAATTCTATATGTAGTCTCCACAGCGCTTGGTGTCGCAGGTGCTAAGTAACTAGTTTCCCTTTTGAATGCAAATGTCACCTAGGAATAAAGTACACACCCATCTCATTCTTAAAGGTGCACTACCCATATTTAATAGATACTGTCACGGTCATTCTTCACAGGACAGTGAGCGACTCCTTTTCTTACACCGCAATATTCATGCTAGTTAAAGTCTAGTTTGTTAATTGTCTATTCGAAGAGGATTTCTTCTTGTTCTTCTTCTGTAACCCAGCCAGCGCATTACTAAGCAATGGGATTTTTAAAGCCTATACAATGGATTCTACAGCCCAGAGCCCCGTGACACCTAGCAGACGTTTGATAACATGAAGATCAAATACTGACAATTGCAGAACAGCCTCCTGGTAAATTACATTTTGGAGTTTAGAGTACAGATTGCCTACCACTAAGATCCCATTAGTACCACAGTAACAAGTAACAAGCAATGTGAATGTGAAGATTTGGAATAACTGTACAGGAAGGGACACGTGTCCAATGATGTACATTAGGGATAGTGGGTTGGTTTCACTGTTACTTACTCTGGTGTTTCGGCCAGCTGTTTAGATACTTGCTACAATATATGCACAAACAAAGGTGCAGAACTAGACAGACTGGTACATTCATCATATAAGCTATCCACATTCTGGTTAATTATTTAAATGATTTCGGTGAGGAAAGATTCAGGGTAGTACTAATATGACTAATAAAAAAAGAGAAATGTTACAAGGAAGGCTGTGATACAGAATGTATCATGAAAGACATTCCTGTATCAATTAGATCTGCTTTCATATGGAGACAAAGGGCTGTTATTTGAATAGGGATGTGCACCTGCCGGCTACGAACCTATTATGTGTTTCCTTTCAACTGATGAAACTTGAGGACTATTATAAAAGACTGTTTATTAAGACTGCTTTTTGCTTATAATAAACACTGTCAGGTTAAACTGTGCTTTGAAAAAAAACGAATAAACTCGCTCTGAAACCGTTTAAGAACTGCAAGTTTGATTAATTTAATCAAATGGGTTTTTTTTAAAAAAAAAAAAAACATTGCTCAACAAAACTTTCCTTAAATGAGTCCTTGAAGTTTTGTACAGTAAATAGTGTGACGTTCTTCAGCCCAGGCATATTCCACTGTGGAACACTGTTTGAACAGCAGCAGCCATTTCTAAGGGTATTTTTAAAACATTCATGAGAAGAGCAGGCAGTGTCATAGATCCTTTTCATTACTTCATAATGAACAGCGTACAGCCCTGTAAAGAGATCCAGCTGCTAAAGGAAATAAGATTTTATTACAATAAATATGGACCTTATTGTCGGTCTTCCACACCAGTGCAAAGTGTGCAAGTTCTTTATTGTGAAAAAAAAAAGACAGAACAGTGTTATGAAAACTAGCATGATACTTCTAGTAGGTATTAGTAGAGCATTTGAATTGTGCGCTGTTTCATTAACATCTTTGGGACCCTCTGATCTTAGTAATACTATACTTAGAAACATTCATCTCAGTGGAAGCTCCTTAGAGAATGCAGGGGGAGGCAGTGCCTCCTCAAAATTTAAAAGTGAAATTTATTTATATATATAAAGCTCAAAGATACGTGTAGCATTGTAATATAATCTATTATATTATAATGCTAAAAATGACATTTTAATCAAAACCCTAGATTCAACATTCTTGTATTATCAGCAGTCTCCATTATAAACTCCAAGCTGCTAGTAACCACAGTACTAGCAGTAGCAGATCATGTGATCTGAGCACAGTTTTTTTTTTATTATTATTTATTTATTTATTTATTTATTTATTTATTTCTTAGCAGACGCCCTTATCCAGGGCGACTTAGAGTTCTTACAAAATATCACAATACAAAGTATCACATTACAGAATATCACATTATAGATAAGAGCAGTTATAAAGTACAGTGAAATCAATCGAAAATAAAAGCAAAATAAAGAATACAGTAAATAATTACATCTAAGAGTTCGACTAAGAGCAGTTATATTTATAGTAGATACTTGCTTATACGAGTAACTTCCATTAAGCGCACATAGTAAGTACGGTAATTGAATTGAAGAGAGTTTTTTTTTCATCAGAGGAGACAAGCCTCTGTTCCAAACTCCTATGTGCTATACCACAGACAGTCCATACTAGCAATAGCAGATGACGTAGTCTAATCCCTGGTTTTAATTGGAGGAGCAACTCAAACCCTCCCGCCACCTGCTGAAACACAGGGTGCGTTCACGCCACGCAGACTTTCGCCATTCTGCACAGAATCGGAGCAAGTAGCCAATGAATTTTCAGAATCTTTGCAGAATCTGCGCAGACTTAGCAAAGTCTGCGTCTCGTCAACGCACCCACAGTTTTACTGGGTACAGTATGCACGATTATTAGTGACCAGAACAAAAAAAAGAAATCCATAATAACGGTAGGACATTTAAAAAAAGACACCGGGCGGTAGACAAAAAATAAACGTTGTCGCTGCTCTATAGCGTGGAAAATCCCTTGACTCTTTAGCCCCATTAAACCAATGTTAAATGCAAGACTAGCGATGCTGGCATACGTGGATGATGGGAGTTGTAGTTTTCCTCTGCATTTCTGCTGATTGGAAACACCTTTCAGCTTGTACCAGATAAACTACTATTCCCAGAAGACAGTGCGCGCCTGTATGCCCATTTTATTGTGTCACTAAGTAAACTGAGATATATTTTCAAAGTTTCATATTATGATACCACTTCCTTTCTCTGGGGAAAAAAAATCTAGTTGTTGGTGTTGTTTTATTCTCTGTTAGTGTTCCTTGGAAGTTGTATTTATATTATTTTAGTCCTTCCCCAGCAGTGTTTGTTTATTTTTCCCAGCACAGGTAAACTCTTTCACTTTCTTTTTCGCCTGTAAATTACATAATTATTTTGTTGGGCATTTATTTAAGTTTTAGCAAATTAAGTCTATATAGGATGTGCTTGGTCTTTTCTCTGCCTTTTTCCTGCCTTAACAACTTTGTTTAGAAAGTATGTAAGTGTCTGGTCTTGAAATTTAAATGCGATATTCATGTTGTATATAGGGTGACCACCCATCCCTAAATGTAAAGATCAAGTCCCGGTACCGGACTAAACGACTCCGGGATGGAATTTGTCCTGGATTCCTAGACACAGTGCAGTTTAGCTCCACAGTCAAACCATAGCATTTCTGTTTGGAGAAAAGCCTGCCCCTGCCCGCATCATTTTGCAATGCCCTACACAGCCCCAGAATGATTGGCACATTGGATAGCCGCACTGATCAGCTTTGGCGACAGCAAACAAAATACAATGCATAGAATGTTTTAATTTCAGTGTTTTCTTTGTTTTTGCAAAATGGCTGACGCTAAAAGTTGAAGTGATATGTCGGTAAAGGAAGGACCACCCTATAAGGGAAAAGTGCAAATACTTTTCTACATTATGTAGAAAAGATTTTAGAACTGGATACTGAGATGAAAACGTTGTTAAGAAAAGTTGATAAATTGATATTTAATTTTGAAATACTGTTATTATATACAGTATAAAATATGTAAATATACAACACCCCCCCCTTAAAAAATGGCAGGTGTCCCGTTTTTGAATTTTGAAAAAGTGGTCACCATAGTTGCAACAGTAGGGCATTGGGAACCTCATAGGGTGTATATTTTCAACTCTATTTATATGGCCAGCTTTGCATCCAGCCGGGAGCCAGACACTGCACAGCAGGTGTAATTCCTTTGTTCTCACCACACACAAGCCCTTCACTCTGGTAAGTCTGCTACACCTTTGCAGACTTTATTTACTTTTTTTTTCTCATGCCTAGAGTGTTGTAGAACTAGTGTTAGTTTTCTGATTCCTTTTTAATTAGGAATGAGCCTGCAAGAGATTTGAGCATGATAGTACAATGCATTGTAACTCAGTGTGTGATAGTGCAATGCATTGTAACTCAGTGTGATAGTGCAATGCATTGTAACTCAGTGTGATAGTGCAATGCATTGTAACTCAGTGTGTGATAGTGCAATGCATTGTAACTCAGTGTGTGATAGTGCAATGCACTGTAACTCAGTGTGTGATAGTGCAATGCATTGTAACTCAGAGTGTGATAGTGCAATGCATTGTAACTCAGAGTGATAGTGCAATGCATTGTAACTCAGTGTGATAGTGCAATGCATTGTAACTCAGTGTGATAGTGCAATGCATTGTAACTCAGTGTGTGATAGTGCAATGCATTGTAACTCAGTGTGATAGTGCAATGCACTGTAACTCAGTGTGTGATAGTGCAATGCATTGTAACTCAGAGTGTGATAGTGCAATGCATTGTAACTCTGTGTGATAGTGCAATGCATTGTAACTCAGTGTGTGATAGTGCAATGCATTGTAACTCAGTGTGTGATAGTGCAATGCATTGTAACTCAGTGTGATAGTGCAATGCATTGTAACTCAGTGTGATGATAGTACAATGCATTGTAACTCAGAGTGTGATAGTGCAATGCATTGTAACTCAGAGTGTGATAGTGCAATGCATTGTAACTCAGTGTGTGATAGTGCAATGCATTGTAACTCAGTGTGTGATAGTGCAATGCATTGTAACTCAGTGTGTGATAGTGCAATGCATTGTAACTCAGTGTGATAGTGCAATGCATTGTAACTCAGAGTGTGATAGTGCAATGCATTGTAACTCAGTGTGATAGTGCAATGCATTGTAACTCAGAGTGTGATAGTGCAACACATTGTAACAGGGCTCAACAGTGATTCTAGCGTCCCAGCATCACCTCCGTCCCCCACAACAGCTAAGCCCAGCTTACTTACCTTCCTTTACATCGACTTTTTTTTTTCTACTGTGCTTGAGGTCCCCAACCAAAATCTTTTCGTCTCAACTAGAGCCAGTTGCTGCTCCTCTCTGCTGCTTCAGATAAGTTCTTCACTATGTGTTGCAACTCTTGACCACTGAATCCAATGTCCCTGAGAAACCGGGTTGTGGAGTGTGCCACAAATCCTTGACAACCCACCTCCGCTGGGTAAACCTGGACTCTCCATCCTCGCTATTCTGCTTCAGCAGCTAGTTGAGCTGCAAAAGTTTCTTCCTTTTTATGCCTCATCCACAGCATCCTCCCATGGCACTATTAACTCTACCAGGTGAACAAGGCATGCTGATCCAGACCACAAGACAATATCAGGTCAAAGGTTAGTGGTGGCAATCTCAAAGTGGTGGGAAAACAAGCTGTTGTCCAACATCTGACAGCATTTTCCAGTTTCTAGCAGCTTCCAGTTCCTAGAAGAGTTTTGGTTTTAATACCTTTTCTTGGAGGTTGCTCCCCTGGACGGAGGAATGTTGTTCTTCGTGTATCATATATTGCTGGAACTGGTGGCAACCTGTTGGTCATGCTGCACTTGTCTTCCAATGCTAAGGCCAAACATCGCAGCACCTGGTCATGACGCCAAGTAAACCTTCCTTGGCTGAGACCCACCTTACATCCTGTACAAATGTGTCTTAACGTAGCTGGCGATGAATACAAAGGACACCACGGATCCTCTCCTACCCATAGATTAAGGTTCTATGGTGATAGGAGAACATCATATGTTGACCTGATGAGGAAACTGATCCTGCTCTGTGTTTATTGTCCATAGATCTCGCCAGCCAGTCTTGCGTTGTTCCACACTCTCCCATCTTGTCCATTCTCCCTGCTTGGCCTGGGAAACTGCCTTTATGCACCTCCTCTCCTCCTGCTTTTGCACCTTGTTGACTACCAACTTCCTCCGTTGAGCTGGGGCTGCCTTGTGCCATGTAGGAGGAGCTGAACTGAGACCAAGACCCACTCTTCCATGCTGTACTTACCCCATGATGTCACTGATACGAAGGGCAGCCTTTGCATCTTCCACAGCTTTCTTTGCTGCCCACTTCCAGTTTTCAACACAGGTGTTGCCTCCCTCACACATTTGTCACGTGACTCTACCAATGTCATTTCCAATCGAACCTTGGCGCACTTAAACTCCTCTGTTAGAGCTGAGACTGGCAGCTGCAGTATCCCTTTACCATACAGTCCCACTCTGCTGAGGCAGCGTGGATCTCCCTAACCATTTCCTGACGTATGAACTGATTAACGCTTCCAGCTTCTCAACTGTTGTCAAAGAAACTTTGTGCACAGTCAGTGGCCACAGCAGCCTTGGCAGTAGACCAAACTGAAAGCACCAGAGTTTCAGTTTGCCTGGTAAAGCGCTGCTGTCTATGCTCTTTAACCCTTCCACTGCTTGTTGTCTCACTTCTCCCACACTAACAGTGTCCTTCAGGTCCCCATCATACCATCTCCCAAGACTTTTCACAGGCTTCTCAGACACTGTTAATGTAGAACCTCTTATCCACTACTTTATCTTTAATTATAGAGATGCTCCTTGACTTAGTGGGTTGGAATTGCATTGAGGCACAATCTTTATCTTTCATATTAAACTGCTGCACATGTGTCCTTATGGTGTAAGAGTGAAACAGTATAATTCATAGCACCTTTCATCTCAAGGATCTCAAATCGCTTCAGACACAAAAACATGAAATGAAAAACAGTCTAATACAAAATGTAATTACATTTTAAATTAAAAAAGAGACCAAAAATGTGGTTTTAATTGTAAAATTTAAAAAAAAACTAATATAAAAATCCTATTTGTAAAAAAATAGAACAATTAAAAAACAGTATAAATATATATATATATATATATATATATATATATATATATATATATATATATATATATATATATATATATATAAAATAAAATTGGAATTAAATATACAGTTTAACTGTAAAATTAGAACCAAGACACAAATGCCATTTGTAAAAATAGAATAATATATATATATATATATATATATATATATATATATATATATATATATATATATATATATATACAGTATATATATATAATCTTTTTTTTGTGTAGTTTCTACAATAATATAAATGTGAAATTAAAGTAAAGGGAGTACAAATGCATACAGTATGATAACAGTATGATCTTGAAATAACCTATTGTTTTGTGTGTAGGACATGGGGCTCTTTTTACCCAAGTATCAGCCGTTTTGAACACCAGGAGTAGTGGTCTTATTATTGTAGGCTTAACACTGCTATGATTATGCGTGATTCTTTTTGTTTCAGGACAAGTATTAGCCACTGTTTTTCTTTTTGTTTTTGCTTACACTTGGTTTTGCTGATTTTAACTGCACTTGAAGTGTTTTGTTTAGTTTGTATAATCTTTGTTAGTGAAACACTTCAATATATAATATAATATATTCACTTTGAATGTATTTTTGGCCATTGTCTTTCTTGCACTAAATATATTATTGGTGGAAGTTGCTTGTATGAAATCATCCATCTTGCTTATTAAGTACTACCTAGACCTATTACTAATAGCATACTTAACGTAATAGTCTTTTGAACTAAAGTTATTATCATGTGCTGCATGTAAGGTACAGCTGATAATTGAGTAATTCTGATTATATTGTAAATAACTGTTTACATATCCGTTCTCTCTTGATTTTGAAGAAATTTTCCAGAACTTTTATACTTGAAATGCTGCTATATGACCAATGATCTCCAGGTGTCTTTGTTTTTTTTCTCTCACTGAGAGGTGCTGTCTGGTCTCCTGTCTGCTCTGTGTTTGAAGGCTCTTTGCCAAACAAGGTTCCACAGTTGTCATGTTGTTTAAGGTAAAATTCACTTCAGGAATTGTGTAATTTATTCTGTGTTATTGACAGTTGTGGCCAATTGATAATATGTCTGTCTAGGTTTTCAGTGAGGAGGTTGCCCATCCTAGATCCGTGATATTATGCTGGGATAACTCCTACTTTATTTGATAAAATTGAGGCGGGAATGTTCTAATTTTACAGAATACTAAACCTCCCCCTGTAGTGTTTAGTAATACTACTTGGTACTGCAGTGCATATTAAGTTGACCCTTTCAATTATTATTACAGTATACCCATAATATTTATGCAGTAATGTTCAATTGACACTGTCACCCCCGTATTGTAGTGTCTCTGCCTTTATCAAACAAACTTCAGAAAGGCACCTGTGTTAATGATACACGTTTCTGAAATGGGCTGGCTGAACTACCGGAGGATTTATTTGTTATGCAAATGTCAACCCGGACAGTCTGTAATGTTAAAAGCTGTATTTTCATAACGCAAATCCGGTTTCACCAGTGAACTGCTGGGCAGAGTTACACTCACTGGATCAATCATGTGCTGTCACATCACAACCATAAACCACAGGTTTTACAGAAGTAGTAAAATCATACAGAACATGAACAACACAGAGACTTCGACTGAATCTACTGAGCAAACGTAAAAGATGAATACAATTAGGACTCTAGCTGAAGATGCTGAATTGGATGGGGAGCATATGCCTGTGTGTTCACAGTGCAAATACAGGCACCTATTGTACTGGAGTCTTTAGAGCCTGCAGTATTGGTGCCTGTTGATTTTCTTGATATAGATTCAGAGCTCCAGTCAGATGTCTTCTCAGTCAACAGAGCCAGGTTGTGGAAAGGCAGAACTGAAAGAGAAGGACTTCAAGGCTGAGGGGAATACAGACCCCTGCCCTCTTCAGAGCTTTCCATTAAACCTGTAAGTCTCCCGGCCATCGGGAAATACAATGCATGTAAAGCAGGGTGGAGGAGAGGAGACTGGGTTCAAATCCTTCCAGCTCAGCCCCTGGCCTCTTTGTGACACTGTAAGCCCTGTTCACAAAGTGTTAATAAAGCATGTTGATGGAGAAGATCAAGGTTGACATTTGTGAAGTTTTTTTTTAATAAGCCATATCAAAGTTTATTTAATTCAATCCATTGAAACAGACTTTAAAAACATTCTTTAAACCTCAACGTTAGAGGGTGTTTAAAACCAAACCAGAGCAAATTCTCATTAAAAAGAGTTGATAAAAGTTATATAATATTAAAGCTCATTTAATTGATCAAACCAGACTCTTTTCATATTTGTAATAAAGCTTTAGTTAAAGGTTCCGGAATAAGACGCATTTTGAGAACGGAACTGAGGGACTCTCAGGCGTCCTGACCTCCAGTGAAGTGGCTAGTTAGGTCTGCAATATTATGAGCTAGTAAATTGAACTCCAGTTGTGCTCTTTAGTTGTGTGATTGACTGTCTAGCGATCCAATCATTACTGTTTCTTTGGATGGTGGGAATACTAATCAGTTAAAGCTAACACTTTTAAGTGCTGGTAGTTCTTAGACTCTTTGTGCCTATTGTTTGGTGCATTTATCTGAATGGTTATTTCACAGCAGATTGTATCTTACTCAGCATGATAAATAAGAATGGAATGAAGTTTCAGATGGCTGTATCACAGCAATATCGGGGTCTACTATAATTAATACCTTTTTACAAAAAAAAAAAAAAAACTTTGGGATGGACTGTATTTATTCTTTCCTCTGTAATGTTTCCTGTTCTCATTCTTGCCATTGTACCCTTTTGCATTAATTGTTCATGTTTCTGTGGCGTTACAGAACAAACCAATGACGGCATTTGGACTCCTGACTATCTCCTTGTGTGTGGGATACCTGGGGTATCTTCATGCTGCAACAGAAAACACACGGGACTTGTATGAAGCAGTTGACAGCGATGGCACCAGTTACATGAGGAGGAAAACATCAAAATGGGATTCATAGGATGGCAGACACTTCACTTTGTAGGTCATAACTTTGATCTGTTTTCAATTTGAATTAAACCTAGAAACATTTCTTTCAAGGACTCCTCGTTTAGCTTTGTATACAGACTAACTTGTGGAACAAAGAGGGAATACATGTGTTTAATTCTCTGGAAGCATACAGAGAAAATATATCATGTGAATAAATAAATAGTGGATTTATTTCTGCACTGCTTGTTTTTTTTTTTTTAAATGTATATATATATACAGTATTGTATAGCTTACATAAACACAAACCCCCACAATTTACTACATTCAAATGTTTACCATAGTTTAAACAAAATAGGCAAATCCATACTGCTTTAGTTTAAAAAAAAAAATCTCACTGCATTAACTAATTCACTGTCCTCAATATTTTGTGATGTTATGATGTGCAAGTCAGATCAAATAAAGTGGCTGCATGTGTTTCACCTAGATCTAGTGGAGTATCTATACAGAGTATACATACGGTACATACATAGAAGTATGACACAGATATATTGAGACATATCTTGAGAAGCGGTTCATTTTTTACACATTTCAAAGAAAACCTTGCAGTCTTTGAGCTGAAAACCTTGCAGTCTTTGAGCTGAAAACCTTGCAGTCTTTGAGCTGAAAACCTTGCAGTCTTTGAGCTGAAAACCTTGCAGTCTTTGAGCTGAAAACCTTGCAGTCTTTGAGCATGTGAATGTGATTATTATGTCTTGATGGTAATACACACTGTACATTATTTGTTTGCATAATCTTTTTGTCTAAAAATGTTTCCTCCAGTGACTGTCTGAAGCATACACATTATTGATCAGTAATCACAGTGACTGTTGAAGCACACGTTATTTATCAGTAATCACAGTGACTGTCTGAAGCATACACGTTATTGATCAGTAATCGGTCACAGTAACAGAGCTGAAGTAATAACCTGCTGAATGTTTAGATTAGGGTTAAAGGGTGTAAACAACGTAAATTCCTAAATGTAATATGTTTTAGTATAATCAAACTCTGTGCTTCACCCCACATCAAAATGTTATCACCTGTTTGAAATAAATGTTTTACTTTAATCAAATTATTGATTCCTGCTTATTTCAAACAATTTTGTGGTCATCAAAAACTGTAAAGTAGCGCCACATTGCAATTATCATAATGGTTCGCTTTGATCTCACAGCCGTGTGAAGCAATCATTCCTTAAAAATCCATAATGTTAAGAGCACTGATGGGACTAACATACTGTAGTCCTAGCAAAAAACGACATCGGGCACACAGCACTCCTGGTAACCCGGATATAACTTCTGCCTTTAGTTATTCAGTGTAGCCAGCTTGAAAGGAATTCTAGCAAGGATGGAATGCAAACTTTTTTTTTTTTTTTTAATTATGATTATTAACATATAAGCATTTTTTGTGTGTGATTAAAGTGACTACCGTAGATTGAGACATGTCAACTCGTGGCTCATCTAGTTCCCAGGGAGCGAAACATGGATTTTTCATCAAGTAGTGTTTATGAAAAATCGAAACCTTTTAGACACAGTATTTTACTCACAGAAACATAATTGGTAGTTTTTTGTTTTTGTAAGGTTTTAGTTTATGTACCGGTAGCTCACCACCACGTGTTTGCTGTATATAAACAATGTATTTTATTTCCTTCAAATGTCGGACAAAGATTCACCACCAGTGCTTGGAAGAGTTGAAGGCTCATAGAGAGAGTGCATCCAGGAAGCACGAGAGGAGGCTTTGGGTGCGTAAATACAACAAGCAACAATACATGTAAACTATAAATTACACCATAAACTAGTCCCTTTCCATTGGAGTCCGCCCTCTCGGTTAATATAGGACCAGATACCTACCATATTGTGCAGGTGGTCGAGATACTGGGAGATTCCAACACATACCGGACTTCTTAACTATGTAAAGTATGGTGTAAACTGCACAGCCAGTGACAGTCAATAGTACAGTAATATAATGAGACAGGGATTCTTTTCAAAAAGTGAATTTGAGTAAATTTACTCAGTTTTAAAAATAATTATATATATATATATATATATATATATATATATATATATATATATATATATAGTAAAAACATGATTTTATGTATTTTATTTTAAATATGTATGTGCTGTTTTCTCAGCTATTGTAAGTGCGATGTTGTTGAATTTTAAGTGTGCAGAAAATGTGATTGTATGTTTTAGTTCATGAAAGTGTTGTTAGCAAAGACTTAAAGTGAAAAATTAGCTGGTGATTGAATTTTCATGTACATTGATTGATCTTTACATTGAATGTCATTAGTAACGTGACCTCACCCTGGTTTACTCACAGGGTGCGTTCACAGAGATCATTCTGCGCAGATTCTGTGCAGAATCTGACCAATTTAACCAATGATCTTCTAAGAATGATCTCCGTGAGCGCACCCATTGGCTAAATTGGTCAGATTCTGCGCAGAATGATCTCTGTGAACGCACCCACAGGCACTCTAGTTGCGTTCACGTACACATATTTTCCTAATGCTGCGCAGATTCTGCGCAGATTTTGTGCAAAACCTGTCCAAGTTCGCCATCTGCGTGAACTCATCCGGAAAAGACGTCACCAGGTCACGCATCTCCCGAGCGCAGATCGCGCATCTCCTGACAGGTACTGCGCTGGAGGAGCCGCGGCTCAAAACAATAGATGTGCGTTGGCTGACAAAGAAGTGTGTAGGCAAGCAGATACAATCCTCACTCCATGTGCTACTGCCACCTAGTCAGGGGGTGTGAATCGCCTTCGAGTCAAGTCATTAATTACATCTTATGAATGATTTGTAATACAAATTAAAATGATTTGACTCTTTTTCCACACAGTTATTATACTTTTCAAATATTCAGATATGTATTTTAAAGGTTTAAACGTGAAAAAAAAAAAAAAAAGCTAAACGGTTGAAATGAACCTAAAACCGCTGTTATTTTCAGCAGGTGTAATTATTGATGAAAGGCTATCAGGGACAGGGAATAACCTACTTTGAATTAAGGAGACTAAATAAATAACAGGTAGTTGAAGTGAGTATAATAACTGTGCGAAAAATAGTTTTTTTTAGAATGTCTTCAGTACAAGTTCAAGTTAAATTTAGGTTTTATATTCAGTATTGAATACAGTTGAAAGTAAGCATTATATGTACATTCGCTACTTTACAGTAATTTGGTGTGTGTGGGAATCTGTTTATTGCAATCTCTGTAGAGGACCTGCTCACTGTATGGTTGTATTTGTTTCAAGTTTTGTTGCCCAGACACCCCGTTGTTTGCTAATGCGGTAATAATAATAATTTAAAAGAAAAAAAAAAAATTACGGATTGAGCTGTGGTAATTCGTTCTGTGTGGATAGTTCATAATATTGCCCTGTCATATGATTTTATTTATTTATTTATTTATTTGTTTGTTTGTTTGTTTGTTTATTGTCATCACAGTGAAGTAAAATAGTAGAGAATACACGCTAATTGATTTTTCTTTTCCAAAATGAGCCAGTCCTAAATAAGTGGATGCCCCCAGCTTTCATGTTGCCGCCAGGACTGCATCTGGTTTGCACTAATAAGCAAACTAAAGTATCTCTCGGAGCAACAACCACACCAATAAATAGATGTCCACGGACCCCTGAGAGAAATGGTTCTTTCTGCCCAGATGAACAGTCTCATCAAACTAACGGGCAGTTGGAAGGTGGTTCTTCGATCCATACAGTTGCCACTGGAGGTTTGCAGTGTGTGCTCCAGAGTGTAGATCCTTTTAATAGGAGCTGCGTCCCTGAGGAAAGCGGAGGAATGACCTATTGCACTCCAGAGCTGCTTCTGACCAAGCCAGTGCGTGATATCCCAGGTGAAGTTACCCAGAAAACGGTGGATCAGGCACTGGAAAGCTGTGAGCTCAGTGCTACTGAATCTGAGAGCACGCCCTATCTCACTGTGTTGAGGAACGAGATACCAGTACCTGCTGCAAGGAGGAGGAGAGGCTGTAGAAAAGAGGAGCTTCCAGGACCCGTGGTTGATCCGTTTGACTCCGGGGAAACTTGCTGCTGTTATAGCCCCAATACCAAAGCCAAGGAAAGCATCTCTGCCCTCTAACACTGATCCAAAAACCTTGGAGGAAAGACAAGTGCACCAATGCGAGCAGGTAACCATGATGGCATCAGTTCCAGCCTCCTTGAAAGGTTGCACATTTGAGCCTGTAATAATGGAGATTCAAAAACACAAGCGTCCGCCGAAACCCAGAGAAGAGACGAAGAATGTTGTCCAGCCACAGAAAGCAGGTGGGGGAGATGCAGTGCCCGACTGCATTCTATCTGAGAAGCAGTCTTGCCGTGAGGCAGACGCGTCTGTTACGGAGATCCACAGAGATGCTTTAATGACTCAATCTGAAGCTGCAAACAATGAAAGGAATTCAGAGGCTTGTTGTTCCACCCCTGCATTGAAATCTGACCATGGTATAGACCTGCAGGAATGGCGAGCAGACTGTCATACTCACAAGGACTCAGAATTAACGGAGAGGTCCGCTGAACCTGAAAGAGAAGGATGCATCTTGGACTGTGCGGTTCATGGTACAGATGCAGTGAAGGGTTTCAGGGAAAGGAGCCACCATGATCATGTGATTTGCAGTGGCTGTCAGTGGTTCAGTAGGAATGCGTGCTGCACAGTGCCCCCCAGTGCATGATTATTATTTTTTATTATTATTTGTTTATTTAGCAGACGCCATTATCCAAGGCGACTTACAGAGACTAGGGTGTGTGAACTATGCAGAGCCACTTACAATTACGTCTCACCCGAAAGACGGAGCACAAGGAGGTTAAGTGACTTGCTCAGGGTCACACAATGAGTCAGTGGCTGAGGTGGGATTTGAACCGGGGACCTCCTGGTTACAAGCCCCTTTCTTTAACCACTGGACCACACAGCCTACCTGATGATCTTCATTCTGGGACCCTAATAGAGATAATGTCATCCTTCCAGCAGTCAACATTGCCAAGCTTCTCTTTAATGCATTTGTTGATCTGAACAATTTTTATAGAAATTACAACAACAACAAAAAAAAAGATGCATCTCACTTTAACAAAAAGTGTTCATTGTTTTAAAATGGGCTTGGGTGTAAGATTTAGATTCTTTCAGTTATTGTGGATGTGAGGCTCTATGAATCCAGACCTGTTGTGTGTGTTTTTTGGGTTTTTTTAGCATTTTGTATGTATGAAAGCAGCTTGTTAAAACCATTAATATCAAACAATTGTATCCATCAAAATACAAGGTGGGTGTTATTTTAAAAAAAATAGAAAAACTGGGTTGTATGTTTAATCCTGATTGCTTACAGGTTTTTGTTTTTTCTTCTTGGAAGGCAAGTGATTATAGAACACCCATTGTTCTGGACACTGGATCCACACTCAAAGCTGGCTCTGCTGATCAAGATCTACCAACCGCCATATTCATCACTGTAATTGGGTGGCCTAAATACGAGGTAACTCCTGTGTGATTTTCCTTCTGGAGGGACTCTGTTCTATTACATTTACCATATTTTGATTCTTCTCTGCATTTCCTGGAAATGCATGTAAATATAGAAGGAACATCACCTCAGCTTTTTATGAAAATCTCTTGCAGTAACTTATTAAACCTCTATGTAAAGGGTGAAGTATCTGATTTATTATTAGTTCACTATATGTTCAGTTATGTTTTGCACCCTGTGTACCAATGTATTTTTTTTTTAATTGGTATATAAAACCATGTATAATTAGTCTTTCCTCCCTCATTAGGAAACCACAGTTGGCCTCCAGTGGTTAAGTGCACAGAGTCAGTCAGTTCTGCTTACTCCAGATTTCACATGCAGTGATTACATGGGGACCTTTGGCTTTCCAACTTTCTCCCTGAGCTTTTTTAAGTGTTTGTAGGAAATTTAAAATGAGAATTTAAGTGTAAAAGATATTGTCAAATTGTTTTAAACTCATTTTTAAATGACTTGATGCATTTTAAACCATTCCAAATTACCCATAGCATATCCTATCATTAACAAATTCCACATTCATTTTGTAACAGGAAGGTATTAAACTGCTGAACTGGCCTGTGGCTCCCCTAACAATTAATACAGTGTGTAGTTTAATAATGTGCCCCACTGTTAGATACGGTAGTATGTACAATATTTTTTTTGTAGTAATATACAAATATTCTAAGTAAGATAATTTAAAGAGCTAGTATTATTGCCATTTAGTGTTGTACAAGCATTGTTTTTTGTATTAGTAAAATTTTCCCGTAGTGGGGAGATACCCCCTCCTGCAGGGCTACTTGCCTATGATTTCATAGCTGTGTGTGTGGGTTTTTTAATTTTTTAATTTTGAAACCAAAAATTTGAGTTCAGATCAAACTGTCTGGGAGTATAGGTGTAGTTCCTAAGCATCTTCTTCTTAGGTGATCCTGCAGCTTTCAAACGCTGCTGTGAAATCAGAGCTGCAGCAGCAAACTAGACTGAAAGGATGTGATCTGTAGTGTTTTAATCGTAGCAAACACCTTCTCTTGCAGGAGATTATGAATGGCAAGTTTGAAGGAGAAGCTTACATTGGACATGATGCCCAGCACATGAGAGGAGTTCTGTCCTTAAAATACCCCATGCAACACGGGATAATACAAAACTGGGATGAAATAGAGAAGGTACTGAACTGGTTTCAGTCACTGTAACCAGGGGAAGTAACTGCAGTAAGGGAAATAAAGCTGAAGTTTGGCAACCACACTTTATTTTGTGATGTGATACTTGAATTTTTAGTTTGCCTAACTGAGTAAACCCGTATTGCTTGGTACATGCATTACATTTTAGAGTAGGTACCTTGCATTGACTAAAATACGTTATGTACGTGTGATAACAAAGTTTTATTTTAATTATTATTTTTTAGTTGCTTTGTTTTTCAATATTCGATTTTTAATAAGCACTCTGGTTCTGGATTTGGCAACGCACCTTTCACCACCAGCTCTGTGTTGATCCCGAGGAACATCCAGTTCTGCTGACTGAGGCTGTTCTGAACCCTCAGGAGAACAGGCGGAGAATGGTGGAAATCATCTTTGAAGCTTTTCATGTGCCTTTAACCTACGTGTACCTGCAAGCTGTCCTGGTGCTCCTCACCACAGGAAGGAGTACAGGTAAGAATGAAACTACTGTATCATAAAAATGATGGGACTTTAGGAATACCTTTTTTGTTTTGTATTTGGTATCTGCGAGAGTGCTTGTTTAGTTTGAGGAAGTGCCCCAGCTTTATGTGTTAGTTGCCTTGTTCTCCTTTTGATAGCTCACTGTGACCTGAAACCTGTAGCCATGTGTTTTAATTGTCCTGCTCCAGTTGCTGCAAGTGAGAGGTTTCTCGTTCAGAACCTCAGCGGAGCTGGAGATAGTGAGGGAGGTGAAGGAGAAGTGCTGCTACGTGGCTCAGGACTGCGAAGCTAAACTGCGTGGCTCACGAGGACCTGAGACCGACACAGAGATGTATTACACACAGAACCTCGGCGGAGCTGGAGATAGTGAGGGAGGTGAAGGAGAAGTGCTGCTACGTGGCTCAGGACTACGAAGCTGAACTGTGTGACTCGTGAGGACCCGAGACCGACACAGAGATGTATTACACACAGAACCTCGGCGGAGCTGGAGATAGTGAGGGAGGTGAAGGAGAAGTGCTGCTATGTGGCTCAGGACTACGAAGCTGAACTGTGTGACTCGTGAGGACCCGAGACCGACACAGAGATTTATTACACACAGAACCTCGGCGGAGCTGGAGATAGTGAGGGAGGTGAAGGAGAAGTGCTGCTATGTGGCTCAGGACTACGAAGCTGAACTGTGTGACTGTGAGGACCCGAGACCGACACAGAGATTTATTACACACAGAACGGCGGAGCTGGAGATAGTGAGGGAGGTGAAGGAGAAGTGCTGCTATGTGGCTCAGGACTACGAAGCTGAACTGTGTGACTCGTGAGGACCCGAGACCGACACAGAGATTTATTACACACAGAACCTCGGGCGGAGCTGGAGATAGTGAGGGAGGTGAAGGAGAAGTGCTGCTATGTGGCTCAGGACTACGAAGCTGAACTGTGTGACTGTGAGGACCCGAGACCGACACAGAGATTTATTACACACAGAACCTCAGCGGAGCTGAGATAGTGAGGGAGGTGAAGGAGAAGTGCTGCTATGTGGCTCAGGACTACGGCTGAACTGAACTGTGTGACTACGTGAGGACCCGAGACCGACACAGAGATTTATTACACACAGAACCTCGGCGGAGCTGGAGATAGTGAGAGGAGGTGAAGGAGAAGTGCTGCTATGTGGCTCAGGACTACGAAGCTGAACTGTGTGACTCGTGAGGACCCGAGACCGACACAGAGATTTATTACACACAGAACCTCGGCGGAGCTGGAGATAGTGAGGGAGGTGAAGGAGAAGTGCTGCTCGTGGCTCAGGACGAAGCTGAACTGTGTGACTCGTGAGGACCCGAGACCGACACAGAGATTTATTACACACAGAACCTCGGGCGGAGCTGGAGATAGTGAGGGAGGTGAAGGAGAAGTGCTGCTACGTGGCTCAGGACTGAAGCTGAACTGTGTGACTCGTGAGGACCCGAGACCGACACAGAGATTTATTACACACAGAACCTCGGCGGAGCTGGAGATAGTGAGGGAGGTGAAGGAGAAGTGCTGCTACGTGGCTCAGGACTACGAAGCTGAACTGTGTGACTCGTGAGGACCCGAGACCGACACAGAGATTTATTACACACAGAACCTCGGCGGAGCTGGAGATAGTGAGGGAGGTGAAGGAGAAGTGCTGCTATGTGGCTCAGGACTACGAAGCTGAACTGCATGGCTCGCGAGGACCCGAGACCGACACAGAGATGTATTACACACTACCTGATGGGCAGGTCATTAACATGGGCAATGAGAGGTTCAGGTAAACACATACCATGCTGTTTTGACTTTTTTTGGTTGTTTGGAAGCATTTGGTGCATATTGGTGTCAAATTAAACTAATCCAGCAGCCCCTCCTGAAGCCTCATTAGTTTACTCAATTAAAATATAAAATAAAGCAAGTCAATAGAAGTAAAGGGAGAAAACATTTCCTGTCTAATTGTCAAGATAGTACATATTTTAGAAGAGCAATGCCAGCACATTGAATTTATTTATTTCTTAGCAGTCTTCAAGTTGTATACAAAATAAAATACATATCAAGAATTACAGTACAATTTACCACGTTTTGTGTTCATAGGGCCCCTGAGATATTATTCAAGCCAGAGCTGGTTGGAAGAGATGGAGACGGGGGTGCATGAAAGTGTCTTCCGCTCCATCCTTCTCTGCGACATGGACCTCTGAAGAACTTTCATGGGAAATATCATTTATCAGGTAAAACATTCGATCAAACAAGTCGCTACTGACAGCTGAGTTCTGTAGCAAACACTCTTGAACCTTCATTGTGGCTCAGTAAAAAGAAATCTCAAATACTTAAACTATAAAAAAATTAATAATAATAAAAAAAAATCAAATTAACTTATTTCCAAGTTATTTGTTATTAATCTGGAGTTCTAAGTTAACAAAGCTGCATATACAACTTGGGATCTAGCGCCATCCAGTGGCCAATTGTAATTGTGCACTACCCTAATGTGTGGGCTTGTTTTTTTTCTTTATTCATAAAGGTGGAAACACCTATATGCTGTCTGGTTTGCCTTTGAGACTTCAGGAGGAAATCCGATCCACGGTGGCTGTGGATTTGTCAGACTCTGTGCGAGTGGCTAGCCCCAAGGATCGGGACTTCTCAGTGTGGCGTGGAGGGGCTGTGTTCACCAGCTTGCCTTCCTTCAGCGCTGCCTGGATCAGCAAGGGAGAGTACGAGGAGTTTGGACCGGACATTGTCTTCAGGATGTGCTTTTGATCAAAGACTTTAAAGGGATAACCACATTCTAATCAAGTGCAATATGTTTAAACTGGCTGTCCTATATACCTTTTTTATATGGAGTACTTCTATACATTTTTATGAAGCTATATATTTGTATATATGTTTCATAGTCCCATTTTCTAATGGCATAATAAGCTGGGGATAGTATGGTGTATATTCAATTGATCTAAATGCTGCTGATTTTCTCCTTGGTTCACATGTTTTTTTATTTTAAATCTTTAGATCTTCCATTTTGAACTTTTTTAAAGATACATTCAACAGTGTTTAAATCCTGAATAATAAATAATTTGAGAGTAGTTAAGAGATATACGGTTACATTACTTAGATGTTTGATACATGTTCAGTGAAGTCGATATGTGTTCTCCTTAAAAATAAACATAAAAATGCCTTTTGTAACTGGAGTAAACTATGAGAATCTGTAAATGTGTCAGTAGAGAAGGAGCTGTTGTGATGCAGCGCTCTATTCATGCCATGAAAGGATGGGGTTCTATACAAAATGCTATGACTGCAGGGATTTGGTCTGTTCAAAGAGATGGAAGCTCAACAGAGTATAAACATGTATTATTATTATTATTATTTTATTTATTTATTTATTTATTTATTCTGTAAATGTTCTTGCCAATCCTGGTGTGTGGTTTTTTTTTTGTTTTTGTTTGTTTTTTAATGGAGTATAAAATTGTTATAATAATTATTATTCTGTAAACTTGTCTTTGGATGTGTAAATATTTTTACATTTCAAACATGTTTTGTGACTTGCTTAATCGGGGAAATGGGAAATGTGTAATTGTCCAATGTGTGTGTGCCTTTGTTTCTGTAAAGAAGTTTACTTTAGGTGGTGGTGTCGTTTTTGGTTTTTTTAAACTAATAAATTAACCATGTTCAGTCTCCTTGTCATTCTCCTATCATTAACCACCTTGAGACAGTTATAGGCTGCCTACATTTTCTTGACATTTTAGAACATAAAGTTTACAAACGAGAGGAGGCCATTCGGCCCATCTTGCTCGTTTGGTTGTTAGTAGCTTATTGATCCCAGAATTTCATCAAGCAGCTTCTTGAAGGATCCCAGGGTGTCAACAACATTACTGGGGAGTTGGTTCCAGACCCTCACAATTCTCTGTGTAAAAAAGTGCCTCCTATTTTCTGTTCTGAATGCCCCTTTATCTAATCCCCATTTGTGACCCCTGGTCCTTGTTTCTTTTTTCAGGTCAAAAAAGTCCCCTGGGTCGACATTGTCAATACCTTTAAGAATTTTGAATGCTTGAATCAGATCACCGCGTAGTCTTCATTGTTCAAGACTGAATAGATTCAATTATTTTAGCCTGTCTGCATATGACATGCCTTTTAAACCTGGGATAATTCTGGTCGCTCTTCTTTGCACTGTTTCTAGAGCAGCAATATCCTTTTTGTAACGAAGTGACCAGAACTGAACACAATATTCTAGATCAGGTCTTACTAATGCATTGTAAAGTTTTAACATTACTTCCCTTGATTTAAATTCAACACTTTTCACAATATATCCGAGCATCTTGTTGGCCTTTTGTATAGCTTCCCCACATTGTCCAGATGAAGATCCGTGCTAATAGGGATCTGTGACACCCCCCCTCCCTGCCCTAAGTCATCTGACTCGCATGAAAGACAAAGGATCAGCCTGGTGTTTCAATTGCTGCCACATCTTGAACCTAAAACTGAATACTTGTAAGCAGTACTGCGTTTGGGTGGACAATGTTATCAACCGAACACACAGGATCATGTTTTATTCTATAAACTACTGACAACATTTCTCCCAAATTCCAAATAAAAATATTGTCATTTAGAGCATTTATTTGCAGAAAATGACAACTGGTCAAAATAACAAAAAAGATGCAGTGTTGTCAGACCTTGAATAATGCAAAGAAAATAAGTTCATATTCATTTTTAAACAACACAATAGTAATGTTTTAACTTAGGAAGAGTTCAGAAATCAATATTTGGTGGAATAACCCTGATTTTCAAGCACAGCTTTCATGCGTCTTGGCATGCTCTCCACCAGTCTTTCACATTGATGTTGGGTGACTTTATGCCACTCCTGGCGCAAAAAATTCAAACAGCTCGGCTTTGTTTGATGGCTTGTGACCATCCATCTTCCTCTTGATCACATTCCAGAGGTTTTCAATGGGGTTCAGGTCTGGAGATTGGGCTGGCCATGACAGGGTCTTGATCTGGTGGTCCTCCATCCACACCTTGATTGACCTGGCTGTGGCATGGAGCATTGTCCTGCTGGAAAAACCAATCCTCAGGTTGGGGAACATTGTCAGAGCAGAGGAAGCAAGTTTTCTTCAGGACAACCTTGTACTTGGCTTGATTCATCGTCCTTCACAAAGACAAATCTGCCCGATTCCAGCCTTGCTGAAGCACCCCAGATGAGTCAATTTTCAGCTTTGCCCAACACCTGGTCGTCTAATGTTTAGACGGAGACCTGGAGAGGCCTACAAGCCACAGTGTCTCACACCCACTGTGAAATGTGGTGGAGGATCGGTGATGATCTGGGGGTGCTTCAGCAAGGCTGGAATCGGGCAGCTTTGGCATGAATCAAGCCAAGTACAAGGTTGTCCTGGAAGAAAACTTGCTTCCTTCTGCTCTGACAATGTTCCCCAACTCTGAGGATTGGTTTTTCCAGCAGGACAATGCTCCATGCCACACAGCCAGGTCAATCAAGGTGTGGATGGAGGACCACCAGATCAAGACCCTGTCATGGCCAGCCCAATCTCCAGACCTGAACCCCATTGAAAACCTCTGGAATGTGATCAAGAGGAAGATGGATGGTCACAAGCCATCAAACAAAGCCGAGCTGCTTGAATTTTTGCGCCAGGAGTGGCATAAAGTCACCCAACATCAATGTGAAAGACTGGTGGAGAGCATGCCAAGACGCATGAAAGCTGTGCTTGAAAATCAGGGTTATTCCACCAAATATTGATTTCTGAACTCTTCCTAAGTTAAAACATTACTATTGTGTTGTTTAAAAATGAATATGAACTTATTTTCTTTGCATTATTCAAGGTCTGACAACACTGCATCTTTTTGTTATTTTGACCAGTTGTCATTTTCTGCAAATAAATGCTCTGAATGACAATATTTTTATTTGGAATTTGGGAGAAATGTTGTCAGTACTTTATAGAATAAAACAAAAACGTTCATTTTACCCAAACACATACCTATAAATAGTAAAACCAGAGAAACTGATAATTTTGCAGTGGTCTCTTAATTTTTCCAGAGCTGTATATATATATATATATATATATATATATATATATATATATATATAATGATGCGCTTGGTAAGAATACAAAGGGTACTAGCTGCCTCTGCTATCGCTTTTTACCTGTAAAAGGAAATCTCTTTACCTGCAGTTTCCACCCCAGAGCAATTTATAAAATAGGAGACAATCTTAGAAAATCTGACCATTTAAATAATAGGACTTGGGTCATTTGGGTACAATCCTTTGTGCAATAATGCAAAGCTACATTTCCGCATAACACGTACAAAACCAAAACATTAAGATCAACAGATTATTTACCTATTGTAAAGCTTTGTCAAATTGAGTGACACGGTCATAATAAATGTTATTTTTCTTTTTCAAACGTAATATGACATGTTTTATTTGTTTGTTCTTTTTCTTTTGTGCTTGCACCACAGGCTCCACGGCCTCCTTTGCAGAATTCAAATTCTGTAAGGTTTAGGTAACACCATGGAAACATTGGTTACGATGTTCCAATCAGAAGCGAGAGTCAATGTTTGTCTCTATGGCAACCAAATGCCGGCATGAACAATGCAAAGTGTTTCGCTTTCCACTGAACCACACACAAAAACCGTTTGAGAAACCAAGTGGACCTGTCTGACAAGAGGATAAAAGTAGGTGTATCAGTTTTTTTTTTATATCATCTAATTGAACGCTGATCGGTTTTTTTTTCTTTCTTTCTTTATTTGGCTTAGTTAGTCACCAGTCAATACCGGAAACGAACTATTTTGTGTGTCGCTTTCTGAGGCAAGACGGCTTTCAGGTTAGTCCGCACCATTTATGCAAATTTAAACATTTGTGACTCGAAAACTGCCCTAGACCACCAGCTATGCTGGTACCACAGTATAAAAGTTGTGGGAGATTTTCCAGAGTGATATTTCCGGAAATTAAAACGTGCACTTCATTGGATACAATGAGACCAGCCGACTAAAATCGAATATATATATATATAACTCTTAAACACTTGATTTGTTCTACAATATTAGCGGAGTCACTGTTTTAGTAGGCCTATGAACATCCACACTGACCACTGCATTAACCGTTTCCAAAATCATATTACAACACCACAACTGAAATTAACAAATCTAGGCTGGTTTCATGTTAAAGGGCATTGGTAGCACAGAAGCTCTTTAAGAAAAGGAAGCAATACAAACTTTGTCTGCAAGAAGCCACCTACAAATTTGTCCTCTTTGGTTGGCAAAGCATTTGCAAAGCAGCAATGTGCCAGCGCCCTGGCTTTAGAGGCACATGTTTTGCTTAATTCCTGTGTATCATGGTGGAGAATCAGATTCGACTGCATGGGGTTTAGAGATCAACACTGGTGCCAATGTGTGCATGGGTGAGATTAGGGAATACTCTTTTTAAAAGTGAGACAGCTACAATGTATGCCAAACAAAGTACAGACTTACTTTGCAGGTTTAGTCAACGATTCCAGAATGATTTAGAATAGTTCATCCCAGGTGTCTTTTTTTTGTTTTGATGAATTAAAAAATTAATTGATAGCCATGAAACTAGATGACCGAACTTTATTAAAAACACTACAAATCTGTTTTAAACTGTCCTCAATTATTATTATGTTTTCTTAAATGTGGCTTTTATTCTGACTCAGAATGTCGCGTGCTCAGGCTGAAAGTGTCATCAAGAACATCATTCGAGAAATTGGTCAAGAATGTGGTGCTAAAGGACAAGCTGTGTCAGAGACTCTGGTCGCTTTCATGGTAGGCAGAGTATAACAAACACTTTATAAATAGGCATGCAGATTTTACAAGCCTAATGATATGTATCCAGTTAACACTTTCATCTATTTTTTTTTTTTTTAATAATTCATGCTTGAAAGGGTATAAATGTATATTGCTGATTTCCAGGTGGTATTTGCTATGTGGTTTGCATCGCCTTAAGAAACCAACACTGAAAGTCTATTAAGATCCGAATTTTGTAATATGTATCCAAATTATGAATAGAATATGTATTTTTAGTTATAGCTAATATAAGGGGCAGCAGTGTGGAGTAGTGGTTAGGGCTCTGGACTCTTGACCGGAGGGTTGTGGGTTCAATCCCTGGTGGGTGACACTGCTGCTGTACCCTTGAGCAAGGTACTTTACCTAGATTGCTCCAGTAAAAACCCAACTGTATAAATGGGTAATTGTATGTAACAATAATGTGTAAAAAAATAATGTAATTGTATGTAAAAATAATGTGATATCTTGTAACAATTGTAAGTCGCCCTGGATAAGGGCGTCTGCTAAGAAATAAATAAATAAATAAAAATATATATATATATATTCTACATGTGTCACGTCCCCCATTGGAACCTATTCGCACAGCTACAGTTATAATCAGTAGATCTCACACCCACAATGTCATTGACAAAGCACCCAAAATGTTTAAACCATAACCTGTTCTATAAAAACACATTAAGTACGTTAATATCAAGTTATGTCTATTTTTATTTAGATTTAATTAATGCCTTATACTGTAATAATATTTGTAAGTGTTGAGTGGCTACCTCTAATCAAGCTGAGAGTGTACCTTCTCTTGTACTCCTTGTATGACACAACATTAGAGGTAGCTACAGATCACTTATAACATACATTTATCTCCAAGTTGGGTCACTGAAGATGAATCATGCAGTATACTGCCATCAGCAGCTGCTACCAATGTGTTTATTAAAACTACTAAGCATGGTTTTGTCTTCTAATTGTTTTAAAAAATGAGCTGTGGCCATTAGAAACAGCAGGAAGCACTTCTCAGAGTATCCTTTGTTTAATTGCAATACTGCTTTTTCATGGCAGGGTCAAATGACAAAGCTCTTTCCATAGCTAAAAATCCTCTTAATATCATCCAGGTAAAAGCTGTAGTTTTGGATCCGAGAAACCAATTCAACGTTGACAGAACACTTACAAAGAGCGATGTCCAGAAGCTTATCAAGGTAAGGCTTGTTCCATTGAAATATAAACACCATCCTGTGTGGCTTTAAATTGTTGACCTTTTTAAATGCTATAGCGCTAGTTGTTATCCATATTTCTGTTTTTCTTATTTAAATTCTGTATATAATCAGTGTAGATAAGTAAGTTATTATTTCTTATTGTATCTGTTTTCTGACGGTGTGTGTAATGGAAAGTCCATTTAGGAAATGCTGAGAAAATATAATTGTTTGAGGAGCTGTAGAACCCCTTCATGGCTTACTGCAGTAGTGTGTATGTCTATCTATATTATAGCAACAGTGTCTGCTCCAGTGGTGGCTCCTTATACATAATAATATATGGCTCCTCAGAGGGGGCAAGTCTCCGTTATAAACTCCTATCTGCTATTAATCACAGTACTAGCAGCAGCAGATCACATGATCGGAGCACAGGTTTTAATTGGTGGAGCCCACAGTACAGTAGTCTCCAGCTAAGAGAACATCCCTCAGGAAGCAAGCAAAGTGTTCTTATAGCCGAAGTGTTTTCTAAGAAGGAGTTAGCCACCAGACACAATATGAATAAATAAATAAATAAATAAATAAATATGTATTACTTGTCATGACGCATGTGCATCAGCATGTGAAATGAACTGAATAAATAAAAGAAAAGCAATAGGCTAGTGTATGTTAATAAACTAATAATAAAGTAATAGACAAACTAACGTTAGTAAACTAACTGTCAAACTAAATTAACACAGCACCCCTACACATGTTAAAAATGTAGCAGCACTATACAAGACATGCACATTATTGAACAGAATGGTGAAGCAACTCCCAGAATAGGAAACACCAAATTGCTCTGCGACTTGTGTCTGATTCAGGTTTTTTTCAAGAGCGCGAACAATGGCCAACTTTGTGTAGCAAGAGAAACAGCGGCGCATTTTTCCGTTTGTTTACATGCCATTTTGTAGCGATGAGGTGCACTCGTGGAAATCAGAATACAAAACAAGGAAATGCTATGACGGCGGTTCTGGAAAGATTTAATAAACCAATCAGTGTGCCTCAAGACACTCTCGCTATGACAAGTTGCTTTTTAAAAGACTGAATAAACCATTTTAATTTAAGTTTCATGATGACAAGTTATCAGGTTACAAAACAGAACTGTATCCGTTGTGAACGACTTGCTATCGGTGTCAAGAAGGTGTTCTTTTAAGCGAAGTTCCTGTTCCTTTAGCCGGAGCATTTAAAATGGGGAAAAATCTGTTTCACCACAAGGGTGTTCCCTTAGGCGAAGTGTTCTCTTAGGGGGCGTTCCTATACGCGGAGACTACTGTACTAGCAATAGCAGGTGATGTAGTCCGACCCCTGGTTTTAATTGGAGGAGCACCTCATACCCTCCCGCCCCCTGCTGAAGCACTGCTACTGTGTGCTCGATTATGAGTGAAGGGTTGAATAATATGGTTTCATATTCAATTTTCTGAAGGAGATTTTTAAAGGTGACTAGAAAAAAAAAATCCATCATATACGGTAGGACAAATTAAAAAACCTGGCAAAGTTAAATACAAAGCCAGCAAGTTGCTGATGTGCGTGGATGACGGGAGTTGTAGTTTTCCTTTGCATTTCTGCTGATTGGAAGCACCTTACTGTGTACAAGATAAACTACTATTCCCAGAAGACACATTTCTCGCCCTTATGCCTATTGCATTGTGACACCGTAAGTGAGATACATTTTAAAGTTTCATATTATGATACCACTTCCTTTCTCTTACAAAAAATCTAGTTGTTGGTGTTGTTATTTTCTCTGTTAGTGTTCGTTGGAAGTTGTATTTATATTATTTTAGTCCTTCCCCAGCAGTGTTTGTTTATTTTTCCCAGCACAGGTAAACTCTTTCACTTTTATTTTTGCCTGTACAAACTAAGTCTATATAGGATGTGCTTAATTTTTGTCTGCCTTTCTCCTGCCGTAACAACATTGTTTAGAAAATATTGTATGCAAAGTATGTTAGTGACGTGGTCTTGAAATCGAAATGCTATATCAATGTTGTATACAGTGCCTTTTTAAACATACGCTGGCAGTGTGTAACAGTTAAGTATATTAGAATAAACTATGATGGGCTACTGCTTTTGATCCTCTGTTGGCTAGTGGAGAAAATGCATTTAACAGATGAATTGGGGTAAAACCTGTTTAGTCTGCACTTGTAGATCTCTTGATCTACCCCTCCTACAGTGTACTGGAGTTCCCTGATCTACGCACCACGTTACTGGATCCTCAGCTAATGCACTATCCTTGCACTATTGCACTACTATTAAGTCATTGTAGATATAACTTGTTGTAATCCTAACTTGTTGCATCCTATTTCATATTGTATTTTAGTAGTATTATTTGCACTTACTGTAAACTGTACTGTATTTAAATATTAATCTTGCTTTGTAACCATGTACTGCCCTGTAGCACCTGTAAGTCACCTTTAATAATAAATATAATAATAATAATAATAATATGAAAAGTGTTGTCAGTCCGAATACAATAATAAGATTCTACTGCTGCTGGGAGCCTAAGGAGAGCCCAAGCCCCCTGCCTTTTTCCTTCCCGTTGCCTCCCCGTTTTTTTTTGGCCACCAGCCGTCACTGGTTTGCACAATACTGCTTTATAATTAATTAAGCATGTAAAGACTAAGAGTTCATCCATAATGGAAAGTATTTGTTGAGAACAATATTTCTAAACAGCCAGTACAATTCTTCCCCCAGCTCTGTGTGGACAGACTACTTGATCCAAAAAGCCTGTCTCTTGATACAATCAAAATGCAGGTTTACTTTGATATGAATTACACAAGCAGGGGTAAGTACTGTTCCTTCTTTTGTAGTCTGCATAACTTAATGAGCCGTTGAACACAAATACCCAGAAGACAAATATCAACTGACAATTAACCAATAATCCAATTATTTGTACAATAGAGTTTATTTTATTTATCTAAAACCTTTAAATACCCAATAGAAAAAACTGAGTGAGACTTAAAGAACATTTCCAGGTAGACTTCCCCTGTATAATTAAAGCAGAAACATTTGTTTACTAATTCAATTTTCTTCTTTAATTTGTTTTACTGTCGCTTTACCTTTTTATGATGTTGCTAAATGTATCTTAGTGATGACACTAATAAAACACACTTTGGCTAATCTGGGCTACATCGCATTTGTCTATGGCTGGCAACTGGAATTGAAGTTCCAGAATTAATGGTAATTCCAATCAGAACTATCATAAAAATTATGGGGGCAACACAAAAACTTAAGACTAATTTTAAACTTACTTTTCATTTTTTTTGAAAGTAATAGCCTATGCTACCGAATTGATACAGGAAATTATACAATGTGTTATTTTCTTATTATTAAGATGTTTACTGTATGCAGATTGAGGCAGGCAGGTGCGATGTGCAGAACATGGTATTCCTCACTGATTCCCAAATTCCCATTAGGAGAGTTCTTGGATGAGCACCGGCGCGTGCTGGAGTCCAGGCTAGCTCCAGTGAGTCGAGAGATCACAGACAGCCGTGCGCGGACTCGAGAGGAGCTGGAGAGCCTGTATCGCAAGACTGTCAGCTTCCTGGTTCTGCGTTCAGGGCTGGGGTCCCCCACTGACATCACCACAGTGCGAGAGACAACCGGTAGAGAATCAGTTCATCACTGACATCAACACAGTGCGAGAGGCAACCGGTAGAGAATCACTGACATCACTGACATCAACACAGTGCGAGAGGCAACCGGTAGAGAATCACTGACATCACTGACATCAACACAGTGCGAAAGACAACCGGTAGAGAATCACTGACATCACTGACATCAACACAGTGCGAGAGGCATCTCAAGCTGCTGATGTTTGTTTTCTGTGTGGATACAGCTTTATCAGTATGGTACAGGCTTTGTATGTGTTAATGTGTTGGACTTACTATCCATCCTAGTATACAAAAAACAAATAAAGTTATAGATTGCTTTTAGTTTTACATTTCTGTCTACTACCCTCAACCAGTGATGTTACAGAAATGAAGACTCATGATAATTGTTTAACAGCAGAATCTCTTCATTCTTGAAATGTTTTTGCTTACGATTGTAAGTCGCCCTGGATAAGGGCGTCTGCTAAGAAATAAATAATAATAATAATAATAATAATAATTCTGTGACGCATTTTAAAATAATACTAATTTATGGGGCTACAGTGGCTGATCTTAATACAGCTGCCCTAAAATGAATGTATTTGTATTGTATATAGTGATGTTAACTAGTGGATGAAAACAGTTTAACACGTTGTTCTGTCCACGGCAGCGGCCCTTCAGAGCGTGTTCCCCCAGTCTGAGTTGAGCACCTTCCTGTCCCTCAATAAGAGGGATAAAGAGCGGCAGCTGAATGAACTCACCATGATCGTCACAGGGATCCGGCTCTTCAACAAGGACTGTGGAAAGGGAGGGGACTGCATTGATGACTGTGAGTTCCTATAGACAATGTGTCCTACCAGACAGGTCATCTTCTTAGACCGTGTAGATCTGAATGTATAAGGAACTTGTCAGAGTTGTTAGGTGGGGCATCGCCACTGAAGTCATTTCTCTGCCAACCACTTAACTAACGCTTCAAAGAAAATGCACAATCGTAATGCTGCATTGCTGCATATTTGTAAATTAATGCTGTTTTCTGTATTTTAATAATAGCGGTTGATTGAGAAGTGTTTTTATTTAGATAGAATTCAATGTGATGTTTAAATGTGAAACTACAGATTCTCTGTTCTTGACATTTTAATGCACCTTTCTGATCTTCTGTAGCAAATTATAGCACGTGTTTCTATATACAGTACATATGTTTATTTAATAATGTGCTGCAGATAAAAACAGACATGAAAAACTTTGTGTAATGTTCATGTTTAGTGCCTGCAATCCTAAATGAAGCTGTTCCAGCGACCTGCAAACACATTGAATCAGAACTACAGGACTCCCAGCAGCTAGCATACAGCTACACAGCTCTCATTGAGAAACTGGACAGCAAGGACAACTTGGGCAGAGATCATGAAATACATCCGCACCTATTGAAAAAAGCATTATATAACGTTCGACAACATGAAGCATTCTTGCAAATGATTGTGGTAAGTTAAAAATAACATGTTGTCATACAGTCAGGGAGATAGATTGTGTATCATCCCATTGTCTCATCACAGAGGAAGAGTGTTGCCTCAATCCATTGTCCTCAACTTCAAATAGAGCTCTTTCGGGTTAACTGGTTGTTGGCCTGCAAGAGTAAAACAGAAGAGGTGTTTAAAAAGGCTGTGCTACTGACAAACCTGAAATTTATTTAGCCTGATCCTTACTTTTTCATGTCAATGTTCACACCCTGTGGGCCTCAGAAGTTTAAGTGGGTCTATTTTAGTTTAGTAATATGGAATATCTTACTGCAGTATGTGTGCGTTAATTCTCTTTTTTTTATCCACTTATAGTAATAGAATATGTATTTGTGTCTTTATCAGTGTGACTGTTCCATCTGTTTATGTGTTTCTGTCATTAACATGTGTTATATGCGTTTCGCAATGTGCCCCTTTCATTTAGTCTGACGTGATCACATGTGCACAGCAAGTGGAAAAGCTGCAGAAAGAGCTTGGAGCAAGGATGGAACAGTTGAAATCCACAGTGAAGGCTAAGACTGCTGTTCCCACAGCACAGGTCTTTGTAAGTACCAAGGAATATACAGGTCTTTGTAAGTACCAAGGAATATACTCAATCTGATCATCACATGATTCCACTCATCTGCTTTTTTTTTTTTTTGAGATTTTTCGAAGTACATTTTTAATTAGATGTTTTATTTACATGTTTTTTTTTTAATTCTCTATAGCTAAAGCCTCACACATACACAATGCTGGTCAAAAGTAGACCTTACACTAGAATTTGATTACTGGATGTTCAATGAATGGCAGCACAATATGAGACGGTCATTAACGGACTTTGTTCCTCACTACCTCCCAGTTCCATTTCTGTATGCAAGCAGCATATCTATGGAAATGCTCAAGATTGGACTTTCTTGTGCAAATCAATTCTCCTAATGTTGTTGTGTTTTTTTTTTGTTTTTTTTTTACGTTAGCCCCATTTTATAGCGCTGTCAAACTATTGGTCAGGGTTCCAGGACGAGATGGTGCTGCTGAGTATTCTCAGTAACATTGTGACCCACCTGCGACCCTTCCAGGGTAACCTCTCAGAACTCCTCCCACAAAGAGACATTGAGCCCCTGCTGGAAGGGGAGGAGGTCAGAAGTGATGAGGAGAGGATGAAGGGAACCGCAGGTCAGTACAGCGATTACACAGCAACAGGGCACATTCCTCTGCCTCTTTAGAAGTCTGCTTTGTCACACCATTGTCAACCAGCTGTTATAATCAAGTGCCTGTGCGCCAGGAAGAGCACTACAGAAGAGGTACTCTATCAGTGAGAAATCAGTGACAGTGGTGCTGTCATACTGTCATTATACCCTGTCCACAGTGCTTCCAACATTATATCCTATCCACAGCCATTGCTCACTTCCAACAGTATACCCTGTCCACAGCCCTTCCTCACTTCCAACAGTATACCCTGTCCACAGCCCTTCCTCACTTCCAACAGTATACCCTGTCCACAGCCCTTCCACACTTCCAATATTATACCCTGTCCACAGCCATTCCTCACTTCCAACAGTATACCCTGTCCACAGCCCTTCCTGACTTCCAACAGTATACCCTGTCCACAGCCCTTCCACACTTCCAACAATATACCCTGTCTGCAGCCTTTCAACACTTCCATTATACCCTGTCCACAGCCCTTCCACACTTCCATTATACCCTGTCCACAGCCTTTCCACACTTCCAACAATACACCCTGTCTGCAGCCCTTCCACACTTCCATTATACCCTGTCCACAGCCCTTCCACACTTCCATTATACTCTGTCCACAGCCCTTCCACACTTCCATTATACCCTGTCCACAGCCCTTCCTCACTTCCATTATATCCTGTCCACAGCCCTTCCTCACTTCCATCATACCCTGTCCACAGCCCTTCTACACTTCCATTATACCCTGTCCACAGCCCTTCCACACTTCCAACAATGCACCCTGTCTGCAGCCTTTCCACACTTCCATTATACCCTGTCCACAGCCCTTCCACACTTCCATTATACTCTGTCCACAGCCCTTCCACACTTTCATTATACCCTGTCCACAGCCCTTCCTCACTTCCATTATACCCTGTCCACAGCCCTTCCTCACTTCCATCATACCCTGTCCACAGCCCTTCTACACTTCCATTATACCCTGTCCACAGCCCTTCTACACTTCCATTATACCCTGTCCACAGCGTTTCCTCACTTCTAAGCACTCCTTTCAGGCCTCTGTCAGAAGCGGGTGCGGGTGCTTCTCCACTGGCACATCCGACATGTAAGGGCTCAGTACGGTACAGGTGAGGGTGCTTCTCCACTGGCACATCCGACATGTAAGGGCTCAGTACGGTACGGGTACGGGTGCTTCTCCACTGGCTATTTGTCAAGCGAGAACCAAACCGCAAAACTCTGGCCTCACAAGACATCTGAATCTAGCTAGGAACCAAGCCGAGCCAGGGGCGTGGTTAAGGATTTTCGTCATTACGTTGCATCAGTCAGTACACTCCAGAAAAACAAACAACAAACATGGCGGGCAGCGAGAGTGATGAGTGAAACATACAGCCTTGGGATGCTGAGGAAGTGCAGGCTCTAGTTTCTCTGTGGGCATATAGAAGTGTTCAGGAAGATCTGGAGTCGTGCGTCAGAAATGACAAAGTGTATGCCCGAATTTCTGACAATTTGAAGCAAATACACATAAATGTGGGTACGGTACACTTAACTCACACACTCAAAAACACAAAATTCTATTCTTGTGTACAAAAATATAGTATAACTAAATACAGCTGTACCATACTTACAACTCTTGTTGCGCTTTTTTAAGCACCCAAACAAAAAACAATAACTATCCTTAAACAGGATATATTCAATAACATTTGTGGATTATAAAGAAATTCCTAAATATATTCACAAAATATAGTGATACAAGATACAGCTGTACCATTGGTCTATTCATTTTTGTTTGCGCATCTTTTGGCAAACTCAGTTAATTATAACAACAATTTTTCATTGCGTGTGTCGCACAGCTCGGCTCTGCAGTGGAAAAACAACCGAGACATTCGCTTCAGAAATGCTACTTTTTGCTTACTTTTTAATTATATTAACAATACACTCCAGCAGCACTTTTTGTGTAGAGCTAGTAAGCACTGAAACGTAAAAACTTCCAGTAGAATGCTGGTACAAGAAGTTATAAGCAGGTGGCTGCGGATTGGTCGATTCATTATTCTTATTTATGTCTGGCATTGGATTCAAGATTATGCTAGCTATGATGACCTATTACAGTGCATCAACAGCTGTAATGTCTAAAATATGTTCTTCTAGCCACAAGGTGTCAGGCTTTGTTGCTATTTTATTTATTTATTGCATTTATATACCGGTAGCTCTTTTTATACAAAAGTATTGCAAAGCACTGTACAGTACATAACAGAAAAAAAGAACAAACCACAATACATTTGTATATTATTTTTGTTATTATTATTTATTTCTTAGCAGATGCCCTTATCCAGGGCAACTTACAATTGTTACAAGATATCACATTATTTTTACATATAATTACATAATTTTTTTACACATTATTTTTACATACAAATACCCATTTATACAGTTTTTTTTTTTTTTTGTTTTACTGGAGCAATCTAGGTAAAGTACCTTGCTCAAGGGTACAGCAGCAGTGTCCCCCACCAGGGATTGAACCCACAACTCTCTGGTCAAGAGTCCAGAGCCCTAACCACTACTCCACACTGCTGCCCTATAGTATGTCACACATACAACTATCACAGTCAGACCATTTAAAGACCAGTATACACATAATACAAAAGCAGCAATTTTAATGTTACATTAAACCCACTAAGATAATAAAGCCATTTTATAAAAGTGTGTTTTTAGTCTTGACTTGAAAACTGTAATGGTCCCAGCTTCCCTGACAAACGAAGGCAGAGCATTCCATAATTTAGGAGCTCTACAAGAAAAAGCCCTACATCCCATGTTGCTTTTGTTGACCTTAGGAATAACCAGTAGGCCCGTGTCCTGTGATCTCGGAGTGCGGTTTTGAAGATACGGGGTCAGTAACTCCTGCAAATAACTACAGTAGGTTCTAATCCATTCAAGGCCTTGTAGGTTAACAACAAAATCTTAAAATCAATTCTATACTGCCCAGGGAGCCAGTGTAAAAAGGCCAAAACGGGTAATATTTTCACTTTTCCTGGTTTTAGTCAGAATTCTAGCAGCAGTATTCTGAACAAGCTGCAAGCGGGATACCACCCGTTTTGGGACACCAGAAAAAAGTGCATTACAATAATCAATTCTAGATTAAACAAAGGCATGCATTATTCTATTGGCATCAGATATGGAAATAATTGGTTTAGCTATATTTCTCAAATGGTCAAAAGATTCTTTAGTAACTTCCCTAATATGAGTCTCAAATGATAGATCAAGATCAAAGATGACCCCCAAATTCTTTTTTTTTTACCCAGTAAGAGAACCTATATGTTTGGTGCTGTTCTGATAAATTGATTTACCAGTATTTGAAGTTCATTCCTGATTTATAAAATTAGTAATGTGACAAATAATAAACAACACTGGTATATGGCTGGAGCAATTACAATTACTGATTGATTTCTGTTTTAGAAATAAAGTGGGCTGACTTTGCGATGGCGGAAAAGCTTAGTAAATATGTTCCAAAATAATTAGTTTTATTTCACCAGCAGAAGAAGAAAGCATGTGATGGAACGGCAGCTACTATGCAGTGGAGAACATGTTTTAAAGAGAACTTCTCTTTTTATTGACAGTTTTCTAAATAAAAGACCATATAGTGATTCATTAACAAAATAAGCATATCTTGTTCTGCAGGAGAGCGTATTAACCCTTCGGAGTATAAAAAACAAGACTGGCTCTTCCCTGAGACTACAGTTAACTTTGACAGGCTGCCTCTTCAGTACAGGGGCATTTGCGGATATACACTTGTTGAGAAGGACGGCCTCTTATTGTCAGGTATGTTCTTGAGCAATCTCCTATATATATAATCACCCAGCATAAATTGATCATGCGCAAATAGACGGAGCTGTGAATTTGTGAAAGAAATGTTACATTTATCCTTACCTTTTTTTTTTGAATAGGTAATCCAAGTATTGGAATTTTGAAACACAAGGAAAAGTACTACATCTTTAGTTCCAAGGTGGCAGCATGTGCATTTGCTGCAAACCCAGATGAATATATTGCATTGATAGCAGAAAAGGCTAAACAGTGTGCTGAGCTAATTCAGCTGTTAGAGCTCCATCATCAGTTTGCATCTGCCTCCCACTACTCAGAGGTAAGAAGGTTCAAATGTCCCTGAAGTACCCTTTTAAACCAGGGTTTTCAAAATAAGCCGGCGACCGGCGCAATCCACCGTCTAAAACGATATTTGCAGCGGCTATTTTTATTTAGAAATATTACGATTATTTCCGAGTATTGTACCAAAAAAAAAAAAAAAAAGTGGTCCATTTGTTATGAGATATTTGGTGGGTAATGTCATGTTAGAGGCTGTACTCCTTTAAGAAGAAAGGCATGCTGGGATATCAGCTGAGCCCTTGTCAGCTGACGGCAGAAGATGAGAGAGGGAGATCTGAGGAGGAGGAGCAAGAAGAGAGTTTGGAGAGACACCACGCCAAACTTTTAAAATAAATCTGGGTGACTCCAGTACTTGGTACCAATAGGCAATGTAACATTTGTTCAAGTTTATCAATAAAAAGCTATTTTATTGAGGTTAGTTTAATATTTGGTACGTTACACACACACAAAAAACATAAGTGTAACAATCTGTGCATTGGGTTGTATTATGTTTGTGTATTGTAGTTCCTGCTGTAATTGTGTCCCCTTCTCGCTCTGTATTTCCCACCGCTGGTTTTGTTCACCTCTGTCTGTGTCTGTGTAAATCTTAGCCTGCGTGTGGGCATGTTCTGTGTCTTCCCTGCGATTGGTCCTGTCTTTCCATGTCAGTCTTGCAGTGCATGGTCTGTGACTCGCCTGTGATTAGTCCTCTGGCTGCCTGTGTCAGTCGTGCTGCGTGTGGTCTGTGTCTCCCCTGTGATTGGTCCTCTCTGTGAGCCACTGTGTGTGTACGTGTTCCATGTGTTCCCATTGGCCTGAAGTGTGCGGCCGAGGACCAATGGGATGTGTGTATTGCTCTCCTCTCATCTACTTATGGGGGGAGCTAAGCCTATAAAGCCAAGGGAACACTAGTCTACATGTTGCTAGAAAATGTAGAATGAAATCTGTTGCATCTACATTCATGGGGTTTCCATGCGGGTCAATTTACACGTGAAATGGCGATGCGCGTGCTCGTTTGGGAGAATTACTTGTGTAAATCAGGTTTGTGGCCGAAAAAAACAGACAAAGATAGGGATAGGGTAAATCTCATTTACTCGTGTAAATGACGAAACACACGGGAAAATCCACACCCAGTTTTGCATGGAAACCTGCATTTCACGTGTAAATGTTAATGAGCGTGTTTATCCTTAACTAGAAATATTGCAAGGGAGCAGGTCTGTTGTTACTGTGGATTCCAAGACGGCAGAAAGTAGTGGCTGATGGGCGATTTTATGGTTAGCAGTGGTGTAGTTCACCTTAATGATAATGTGGGCGGCTTTTTTTATTATTGTTTTTTGCTGTGTCTGGACTGTCATGTTGTATATCTCTTGTGGGTTTATAGTTCTGTATAAAACCACTTACCATGAATTGCGTTATGCCCTTGTTATAGTATTAAAACAGCTGTTTGAGAATACCCTTGCTATAAAAACTATGCTAAAGTTAAACACGAAGAGCAAGTGAGCTGCTTAAATGTAACTGAATTAATTCCAGGCCTTTTTTTGATCCCAACTACGTCCAAAGACAACGCGTGTCTGCCCTCCATGTTAATAAATATAGTTGGTGAACTGGATGTCATGAGCCAACTCGATCGCCCAAAACAGCGCAACAACATCCAACAAGTTGTTGATGCCCTCTCAGAACTGACCAAATAAAATTGCAAATGAACGTATTGATTGTGTTTTATATAATATTTAACACAACAGTAAATCCAACACAACTTAAAAGAAAGTAGAGAATCTCTGACAGCATGAGCCTCCTCAGATCGCTGCTGTCCAATTGAAACTGGCGGCTCAGGTAACCTTCACAGTTGCCAGGTCTGCTTATAATAAGCGGGATTGGGCTTGTTTTTGAGAGTCGCGGGTTGTAATTTGCATAAACACCCATACTCTAACACGGGTCGCACTTGTTTTGGGCTTGTTTTGAAAGGCAGTGCCGCTTTTTTTTTCTCATGAGACTTGACAACACTGGTAACCTTCCCCGTCGGTCTCACAGGCAGCCACTCATTCCTGAACACCTAATTTTGTTGTTGAGAAGAGTTTGTGCAGGATACAGCAGGCAGTGACAATTCTGGGAATTAATGCACTACTAATGACTTGACACCCCACTAATGACATTTGAAAAACAATTTGAGAAAGAGCAGTAAAACACATTATTAACAAACTAGGCACGAGGTATTTTGCTTTATTACAGCAGCTTAGATCCACTCGTGCACCAGTTCTCTGTGCATGGAAACCACATTTTCACAAAATTTCACTAGTAATCTTCAAAAACAGCACTAGTACTTTATGCATAGCTAATTTACATATCAACCCCCACCTTTCCCATTCATTTGCATGATGTCGGGTGAAAAGCCCGGTTTACTCAAGTAAAATAAACTGAACGAATGGAAACCCGAAAAAGCATTTTACACGAGACATTTTTCTCGTGTAAATGTCTCGTGTTTAAAAAGAAACTTGCATGGAAACCCCATGATTGACACTTCCGATTTCGGGAGGCACTATTCTACAGTATGGAGAAATTGTAGATAGAATGTTGATGGACAACACACGAAGACAATACGTAGATGATATATCCAGGAATCTGTGTAACTCCACATGTTCAACATTGGTGTTCAATATAGTTACGTCGGCCCGGGTCCACAAAAAAAAAAGATCCAACTTCTTTGTTGAATTATCATATTTTTATAAATATTGCTTTTGATTTATTATTATGAAAGACAAGATACCTTTGTGCCTACAGTATAGATTTATTTTGTTCAGAAGCAGCTTCAGCCACTTGCTCTCTATACAGTATAAATCTTGTTTCGTTTTTTTCATTCCGTTCATATTCAGCTAGCCTGCCTTAATTACTGGTGTGTTGTAAATATTATCGTCATTGTATTTAAATATTATGAGTTGATTAGGCTGAAGCAAAATAAATGCATAATAATCAATTATTAATAAATAAATGGGTCGTCTTGGATAAAGGCAGCAGCTAAATAAATAATGTCATCAAGTTACCTATTACAGTATGCAACAAGGGAGTAATACTATGCAACTAACTTGTTTATGAATAACTAATATAGCTATGATTATATCTTGTTTACTGCATTCTTATAGTTCAGCTGTCTGTGCGCTCAACTTCTTTAGAATGCAGACTTTGCTTACATTCCAGTTTGTTTATAGCTTCCAGAGGTAATTTTTAGTGGGGTGCTCCCACAGTTTTGCACACTGCTCTGTATAACGTGTGTGATTTAAAGTGGTAGGGGTATATTGAAGTTACGTGAAAGAGTATTTCATTGATTTTCTTAGCAAATACCAGTTCTTTTTTCCAGCCAGTCTTGTATTGCAGGGGTCTTGATGATCCTAAAGTCAATTTCTCTTCTTGTTGATCTTGCCTTGCTGTGAGCCGTGCTGAAATAAAGCTCCTTTGTTGCACTAATGGAGTAGTTTGTCAGAAACTACAAGCAGACCATTACTAGTCTAGCACCTGCTTAAACCGTGCAAAAATGTGCCAATGCGCCTCGACGATGTTGGTGCCCCCTACTACCTTGCAAGTGCCACACACTTCAAAACAAATTGAAAACCCTGGTTTAAACCAGTTAAACCCACTTCATTTCTTTTTACTCAAGCCTGTAAATGACTATATGTACACCAGATTTAAAAGCTGTAATGGAATACTACTGTCTTATTCTTTTGTTTTTGTCTCTTGTGTTCTTTGTTAGATTAAATAGTAACACTGTTGCTTTCTTTCAGGCTAAAGCTGGAGACATGCTGATGGTAAAACCAATTACAAAGAGTGACAGCAGTACACAAACAGACACCCACATAGTAGAACCAAACATCGTCAAATCATATGAGTGGAATGAGTGGGAGCTCCGAAGAAAAGCAATTAAACTGGTCTGTATTCATTGCTACAGTAATTTAGATATGGAAGTGTGCTGATGCATTTAGACACCTAGGACTGATTCAGTATTGTTTTTATACAGGAGCCAATTACTAACATATTTGTAGTTTATTTAGACTCATCATCCATTCATTTATTATCCTCTAAAAGGGATGTACATCCCTGGTGACACGTCATGGCTTATACCTAGAGAACCATTTGCCCAACCGTGGAGGCTGTCTGTAACACATCCATGCATTCATATATCTAGTGAAGCTTCTATCTAACTGTGAGAAACGTTCCTCAACTTATTAAGAGTAACAGTATCTGGGATGTTTTAGTGTAATATTTAGCATGATTGCGAGGTGCTACATCTCAGTTCTTTATCTCTAAAGTCTCTAATTCTGTATTTGAAACACAAATCTATTTTAAAGTTTAATTATTTCAATAAACCTGTTCAGGCCAATTTGCGGACTAAAGTGACCCGCTCGATGCAGACGAATCTGAGCCACATGAGAAGGGATAACATCTCTCAGGTCTACCTTCCGAAGGAGGCTGGCAGCCAGACCAAGAAGCATGGAGCGAGCAGTGTGCCCAAGCCTCAGATTTACCTGGCTGGGCTCCGGGGACACATGTCCAAAACACCCCACATAGTTCAAACTAATTTAACTAGAGCTGTTGATGAATCATAATGAATTGATTTTTGTTATGCTGTATTTCATTAAACAGATGCTGTCTTTAATTATATATTATTGAAATGTATTACAGTTAAATGTTACTTTTTTAGTATATATAAAGACAAACATCACTATAAACATATTGGCCCGGTTAGATTGCAACTTATATCATCCTTTCTTTAGAACATTGTTCCACACAGCTATGCTTTTTACACATCACTGTATATAAAACAAAAGTTGTTTGTATTTTAAAAAAACAACTGTTTAATAAAACTTTATAACCTTCCAACAGTTTATCGTGTCAGACTATTTACTGCAAGTGTTTGTAACTTTCATTGAAAACAAATGATGTTTCACAAGGAACTCAATGTTCCACCCCAGCTTCCCTGAAGAAACTACAGGTACAGGTAGTGGTCATCCAGGAATTATTATTATTATTATTATTATTATTTATTTCTTAGCAGACGCCCTTATCCAGTGCGACTTACAAGGAATGTTCACGTATCTCTTCAGAACAATGAGACTCCTGACATGAAACCAGTCTGAGCAAATCACAAACATCTCAATATGTTACCCCCCCTCTTCCTTGCTTCCTGACTCTGGTAGCCACAGTACAATAAAGAATTGATTCATATTAACCTATGAAGCATTCAATTGCCTTGCCCCTCCTATTTCAATGAGTTGCTCTCCTCTTAGGCACTCACTCACAGCTTGCACTGACCTGCTGCACTCATAGCATAGATGGAGATGGCAATGTATTCAAACTCCGCAACTCTATTCCTGTCACGTCAGAGACTCAGTCTTGGTCTTCAGATCTCACTTGAAACCATTTTTTATTTGTTTTTATCTTATACATGATGCACTCAATAACTTGTGCTAAATACTGTCATTATCAAGTTTCATCACAACTGGACAAGTAACAGCTGAGACTATACAAACTTAACAGGGAAAGGAAGGTGCTATTGTCACAACTGTCTACATTGTTTGATCTACCTGAGCTTCTGCAAACACCTAGACATGCTTAACACAACGCTATAATCTCTGTCAGAGCTATCTTGCTCTTCATGTTCTCCATGTTAAAGAAGCAAGAAATACAGTAGAAAATGAATATTTTAGAAACTACATAGAGACTGAGATAATATATGATGAAATGCAATTTGTTTGAACTCTAGCACTTTTTTTTTACATTTTAAATGGTATTTAACGAGCGACTCTCTATGGAGTGAAATAACTGTCACAAAAAAGTTGTGGTATCTAACTGTACGAGCACAACTCATTTTTGACAGTTCACGCTCACAAATAAACTTGTATGCAAAGCGCAGGCAGCCACAGCCAAATGCTGATGCGACCGATGAGTATTTAAACGCACGCGCAGCAGGTTACCGCAGGCAGGCCAGTCTAGTGTCAGTGCAGGGAGAGCTGTATTTCAGTTACACTGTGCACATTCTCAGCTGTTCCTTTGTTTTATTATTATACTGTATATTAATAGTTTATTTTTATGTCCGTTGTTTTCAATTGCCTCTGTGCATGCAATATGTGTTACGAAGGAAAACAAATAAGTAAAATAACGACAGCTAAATCACTATCGTGAATATTGCATCGCAATTGTCACATTGAGCAGGCTGACATTATTTTTGTAAAACGCTAATTATTATTTACCGTTGTCTAAAAAGCTGCATTAATTTATGAGGCGCTAGGGACATAATTCAAACTGACACCTCATATGGTACATACTGAAACCTCATACACTACATAGTGAAATTGCATACACTACGTAATTATTATTATTATTATTATTATTATTATTATTATTATTATTATTTATTTATTTATTTATTTATTTATTTCTTAACGAGAACATGATGGGAGACTACATTTGGGGCTGATTCGTGAAAGTGTTTTTACAGTATAATCGTAAATCTCAATAAAAAAACTACTCACTTCTAAATCTTTTGTAGTCATTTTTGTATTACTTTAGTATAAATACATGTTAATTTGGATTCATATGTTGTTTTTTTCTGACTTTATGTGAATGAAAAGACACAAATTCGCCCGTTTTCTCATTGGAAATAGGTAAATTTCAAAATATCACTGTCCTGGTCACAAAAGCAAAGTTTGTGGGGAATAATAGCCATTTTCTATACTTTTGAGGCATAAGCAATTAGAAATAACACAGTTTACTACCCAGGAACCAAAAAAAAAAAAATTTGTTACACGGTGTAATCACTGCACAGAGACGTCAGTCTCTTCTGTATTGAACCTGCGAATGCGAGTGATGCGACCTCACAAGGTTGGCGGTCATCTTCTCTTTCAGGGAACCGGGATTACATCCGTAACCTGATGTTCCCTTTCAATTCGAAGATGACCGCCAATGATACTTTTGGGAAAATATACCAAAGCCGTCGTGAGGGAGCATGAGCGGACAGCATCTGAGGGACATCTTGCTACTGCCATCTAGTGTTGGTGGTGTGACCGTGCAACCTCAGGGATCCTAGTGCCTACTAAAGACATAGAAGGATCTATGACATTAAGCTGGTAGAACCTGGTGAATGTATGCGGAGTAGCCCAGCTAGCCGTAGTACAAATATTAGTCAACAAGGCACCTCTGAATAGGGTCCATGACGTAGCCACACCCCTGGTTGAGTGCGCGGCCACCCTGCCAGGTGGGGGTAGGCTGGCATTGGTATACGCAGTCGAAACCGTGTCCACAATCCGCTGCTTAGAGAGGGCTTGATCTCGGGTCTGTTCACCATGACAAACGAAGAGCTGGTCAGACTGACACAGCGCTCTCATTCTATTCACATAGCATCTCAATGCCCGAACTGGGCACAGGGAATTTAATCTCCTATCCGACTCCTCCGCAAAGGGAGGGGGATGGAAAGCCTCTAGTTCCACAGATTGATTCAAGTGAAACGATGTAATCACCTTAGGGAGGAAAGCAGGGTTCATATGTTTCCATTGTCCCAAACGCGCATACGGGAACTGTTAGAGCCAGGCAGTTGTGAATAGCAGCTACCCTGTCGTCTGACAGGTAGGCTCGCATTGTAAGGAAATCCAGTCGGGGACCCAAATAAACCGTACTCTGCACCGGTGTTGATTAGCGTTTTGCATCGTTGAGGGTGAGACACAGCCTCGACAGATGTTCTGTCAGAATCGCTGTGTGGGCCACTGCTCCATCCTGCGACTGGGAACAAATAAACCAGTCGCCCAGGTAATTCATCACCCGGATCCCCTGGGCGAGCATTTTATATCATATATAATATCATATACAGCGAATACCTGACAAGCAGGTATATCCCAAAAGTATCATTGGCGGTCATCTTCGAATTGAAAGGGAACGGTATGTATAGAACAGTTGTTTCTCAATGACATATGTTACAATTAATTATTTTGCAACAATACAATTACACAAATGTGAAAGTTCCTCATTTAACCCTCCTGGAGATTCAGTTCGAAGCCCATGTATCCGTTTTGCTTTTTCTTGTAACAGTATTTCATCACGATCACCATCCCTCCTTTGATTCTTAACCAATTCAATACCCAACAATCTAAAAGATGTCATGTTCCATTGGGGGAAAAAGTCTTGCTACTGATGATTTAGGGTCACGATGCCTTATAGCACTTTTGTGTTCAATGGTGTGAAATGTTATTCTGCCTGTATAACTTTCAATGGTGTGAAATGTTATTCTGCCTGTATAACTTTCAATGGTGTGACAGGTTATTCTGCCTGTGTAACTTTCAATGGTGTGACAGGTTATTCTGTCTGTGTAACTTTCAATGGTGTGAAATGTTATTCTGCCTGTATAACTTTCAATGGTGTGACAGGTTATTCTGTCTGTGTAACTTTCAATGGTGTGACAGGTTATTCTGCCTGTATAACTTTCAATGGTGTGAAATGTTATTCTGTCTGTGTAACTTTCAATGGTGTGAAATGTTATTCTGCCTGTATAACTTTCAATGGTGTGAAATGTTATTCTGCCTGTATAACTTTCAATGGTGTGACAGGTTATTCTGCCTGTATAACTTTCAATGGTGTGACAGGTTATTCTGCCTGTATAACTTTCAATGGTGTGACAGGTTATTCTGCCTGTGTAACTTTCAATGGTGTGACAGGTTATTCTGCCTGTGTAACTTTCAATGGTGTGACAGGTTATTCTGCCTGTGTAACTTTCAATGGTGTGACAGGTTATTCTGCCTGTGTAACTTTCAATGGTGTGACAGTTTGAGGATGATCCCAGGTGGTATATTAAAAGGAAATGGTTTAGGTGGTTGCTAGACATATTCTCTGACTAAAATGCTCCCCTAGATTCGCAATAGGCAAACCTAGGTGAATCTTGAAAGACGTTGGCGTCTTAAATCGCTGAACAAAAGTGTGCCAATAAGAATTAACGATTGATTCCATCCTCATACTGGCAAACGATTGAAAGTTAAAGGTAGAATAACCTGTCAAACGACTGTCGTTCGACGTCTCAATGTGAATAATAACAATTAGCATTTTACAAAAATCATGTCAGCCTTCTCAATGCGGCAATTGAAATGCAATATTCACGATAGTAATGTTTGTTTCGCTGGCATTATTTTACTTAATTGTTTTCCTTCGTAACACATATTCGAATAAAACGTGTTGTATGCACAGAGATTCAATTGAAAACAACACATATAAAAATAAACTATTAATATACATTATAATGATAAAACAGTGGAACAGTAGGCCTACATGTCCAGCTGTGAATGTGCACAGGGTTGCCAGATGCTACCCATAACATCCCCCTATTGGTGAACCAATTTCCCACCATTTTCTTCCCTGGCTTCCCTTTAACTTGAAGGCGATTTCTTAGCTTTCCAGAGGGGTGTTCTCTTAGCCGGAGACTACTGTAGTAACATTCAATACCGCCAATGTATTTTCGGTGCTTAAAACTCCACTGCCATTAGTGCCAGAAACAGATTTCTTAGCTTTGTCTACCACAATTAAATTATTATTATTATTATTATTATTATTATTATTATTATTATTATTAATAATAATAATAATAATAATAATAATAATAATAATAATAATAATGCTACATAATGTATTATTATTATTATTATTATTTATTTCTTAGCAGACGCCCTTATCCAGGGCGACTTACAATCGTAAGCAAATACATTTCAAGTGTTACAATACAAGCAATACAATGTAGTACAAAATTTCTCTGAAAATATTTTTTTGTAAATCAAGGGCCATAAATCAACATGTTACCTATGTACTTTATTCAATGCAGTGGAGGAGTGTGCGTGTGTGGATGGTGGAGTCAAGTGTAAGACGGGACTTATGGTAAAAGGCATGTACTACTGGCTTTTGCAGTAGGCCATCACTGTCTGAAGGCAGGGTTAATATTTTTAAAAGATGATGAGAACAATGTGGGAAAGTACTAAGGAGCTCACAACAGAGGACATAAAATCCTCCGTTTTTAGCTGAAGCCCCCTATTTGAAAAATATTTCCCCACATGCAACATTTGACCCTATTTTTCACCCCATAGCTTTGATTTCCCCCTGCGGTTTTCCCCCCAATCTGGCAACCCTGGCGAGTACAAGTTTCCCCACATTGACACTGGACTGCAAGCGGCAACCTGCGCCTGCGTTTAAAAACTTCGCATCTGCTGGGAGCAGAGCATGCCGGGCAGACTCGGAAATGGTGTGCCTGCCTGCTGAGGCGGAACTGTGTTAGTTTCCGTGTACAGTAAAAGATGCGAGCAGGATGAGATTCTTGTCACCAGTGGTCTACTGGTGTTTGCCACGTTACCTGGGATAAGTAGTCGAAATGCGAAAATTGCACAGGTTTCATTGAAGATCTCTTCGCTGCTTAGGAGACGTGATATAAAATACACACAATAACCATGGCAAACGGTGAGAAATAATTATTTACTTCTTTTTAATGTGTTGTTGTACTGTATGGATCTTATTTGTTTGAGTGAAATCTTCCGATTTTACTGTTTAGTTTGTTTTAGCGATATAGTACCTGTGCTGAATTTAGTGAATTATGGATTTACGAATTTGCAACATCTTGACGTGCACAGCCAGTATGACTAGGTATTTATTATTATTAAGAATTGTAACTGGTGGTACGGTACTTTAATACAGTATATTGTCGATTTCCTTATTTAAAAAAATGAATGAGTTAAGGCAGGCGCGCCCCCAGAAATCTTTCACATGGTACGCACAACTGAACCACACCGACATCCCATCTCATGCCTCATCGACATAATGTAAAGTTTTCAGCCAATCAGTCCTGAATTTTTGTTCTTTCCTGAATTCCCTTTCTAAAAACGAATACACACAGCGCGCTGCCATGGAGACAGAACAGCAACTACAGCGACAGCCAAATAGTTTCAAATAAACCTATTTGAAATACAGACTTAAACTAGGGGATACGAGCTCACAAATGTGTTGTGCTGGTTCCATTTCTAATCATTACTCTCACAATCACTACAACTAATGTAATCATTACTCATCCCCTGAGCATGGCGTATAAACATACACTTTTTGTGACAAAACAGGCAGTAATAAATAATAATTATTATTTAAATATTTAGCAAACATTTTTATCCAAAGGGACTTGCAGATATTAAACAAAATATGAAAATGTATGTTACAGACAATACAATACAAAACAAACACATATATACAATATATACAAAATAAATGTAAATAAAGGAAAATACAAAAAGATATATAAATAGAAATTTACAAATAAAGGTTGAATAACAGTCCTGAGGAGAACCGAGAGCTGCTTCCACTACAGGGGGAAGAGAAGGAGTGAAGAGACGGCATAACAGCAAGGATACACGAGGGATTGGAGATAGGAAGGGGCAATATGATGAATAGAGCGATAGGCAAAAGCAAGGATCTTGCTTAATAACACCATTTTTAAATTATATGGTAATGATTAGGGAAATGTATAATTCATTTTAATATAAGAAAGACACTGATAAAATACAAATTAACCCTTAAATGTGCCCTTAGTGCTCAATCCTGGAAGAGCAGCAGAATTTGGATAATGCAGTACAGCAGTCTCTGCGTTTAGGAACACCTCCTGAATTTAGTGAATTATGGATTTTGCAATTTTAACACTTTACCTAAGGGAACACCCTTGTGGTGAAACAGATTTTTCCCCATTTTAAATGCTCCGGCTAGGAACAGGAACTTCGCTTAAAAGAACACCTTCTTGGCACCGATAGCGATAAACAGAAAAGCTCACAAATGTGTTGTGCTGGTTCCATTTCTAATGTACTCGCAACTAATGTTCACAACAGATACAGTTCTGTTTTGTAACTTGATAACTCCTCATCATCAAACTTAAATTGAAATGGTTTATTCAGTCTTTTAAAAAGCGACTTGTCATAGCGAGAGTGTCTTGAGGCACACTGATTGGTTTATTCAATCTTTCCAGAACCGCCGTCATCTCATTTCCTTGTTTTGTATTCTGATTTCCACGAGTGCACCTCACCGATACAAAATGGCATGTAAACAAACGGAAAAATGCGCCGCTGTTTCCCTTGTTACACAAAAGTTGGAAATTGTTCGAGCTCTTGAAAAAAACGTAAATCGGACACAAGTTGCCGGGCAATTTGGTGTGTCCTGTTCTGGGAGTTGCTTCACCATTCTGTTAAATAATGTGCATGTCTTTGTATATTGCTTCTACATTTTTAACATGTGTAGGGGTGCTGTGTTAACTTAGTATGACAGTTAGTTTACTAACGTTGGTTTGTCTGAAAGGAAGTTAGAAAGGCCAAGAGAGAGATAGAAATCAATATTGCTAAGGGGGCTAAAACCAATTCCAAAATATTTTTCCAATATTATAACAGCAGGAGAACATTCAAAGAGGAGGTTAAATGTCTAAGAGACACAAATGGCAAAGTCATAGATGAAGAAAAAAAAATAGCAAATATATTAAATGATTACTTTTCACAGGTTTTTACAAAGGAGGACACGGACAACATGCCCGACATGTCAACCTGTTCCTATCCAATTTTAAATAACTTTAGCATAACAGAGTCAGAAGTGTTAAAGGGACTAGGAGCTCTTAAAATAAACAAATCCCCTGGGCCAGATGAGATCCTCCCAATAGTACTCAAAGAAATGAAAGAAGTTATTTACAAACCGCTAACCAAGATCATGCAACAGTCTCTTGACACAGGGGTTGTACCGACAGACTGGAAAATAGCAAACGTAATACCGATCCACAAAAAGGGAGAGAAAACCGAACCAGGTAACTACAGATCAATAAGCCTGACTTCTGTTATATGTAAACTTATGGAAACTATAATAAGATCCAAAATGGAAAATTACCTATATGGTAACAATATCCTGGGAGACAGCCAGCATGGTTTTAGGAAAGGGGATCGTGTCTAACTAACCTACTTATTTTTTTTTTGAGGATGCAACATTGAAAATGGATAACTGCAAAGCATACGACATGGTCTATTTAGATTTCCAGAAAGCTTTTGACAAAGTCCCGCATAAAAGATTAATTCTCAAACTGAACGCAGTAGGGATTCAAGGAAATGCATGCACATGGATTAGGGAGTGGTTAACAGGTAGAAAACAGAAAGTACTGATTAGAGGAGAAATCTCAAAATGGAGTGAGGTAACCAGTGGTGTACCACAGGGATCAGTATTAGGTCCTCTGCTATTCCTAATCTACATTAATGATTTAGATTCTGGTATAGTAAGCAAACTCGTTATTTTTGCAGACGACACAAAAATAGGAGGAGTGGCAAACACTGTTGAAGCAGCAAAGGTCATTCAAAATGATCTAGACAGCATTCAGAATTGGGCAGACACATGGCAAATGAAATTTAATAGAGAAAAGTGTAAAGTATTGCATGCAGGCAATAAAAATTTGCATTATAATTATCATATGGGACATAGTGAAATTGAAGAAGGGAACTATGAAAAAGACCTAGGAGTTTATGTTGACTCAGAAATGTCTTCATCTAAGACCTAGGAGTTTATGTTGACTCAGAAATGTCTTCATCTAGACAATGTGGGGAAGCTATAAAAAAGGCCAACAAGATGCTCGGATATATTGTGAGAAGTGTTGAATTTAAATCAAGGGAAGTAATGTTAAAACTCTACAATGCATTAGTAAGACCTCACCTAGAATATTGTGTTCAGTTCTGGTCACCTCGTTACAAAAAGGATATTGCTGCTCTAGAAAGAGTGCAAAGAAGAGCAACCAGAATTATCCCAGGTTTAAAAGGCACGTCGTATGCAGACAGGCTAAAAGAATTGAATCTATTCAGTCTTGAACAAAGAAGACTACGCGGTGATCTGATTCAAACATTCAAAATCCTAAAAGGTATAGACAATGTCAACCCAGGGGACTACTTTGACCTGAAAAAAGAAACAAGGACCAGGGGTCACAAATGGAGATTAGATAAAGGGGCATTCAGAACAGAAAATAGGAGGCACTTTTTTACACAGAGAATTGTGAGGGTCTGGAACCAACTCCCCAGTAATGTTGTTGAAGCTGACACCCTGGGAACCTTCAAGAAGCTGCTTGATGAGATTCTGGGATCAATAAGCTACTAACAACCAAACGAGCAAGATGGGCTGAATGGCCTCCTCTTGTTTGTAAACTTTCTTATGTTCTTATGTCTGTTACTTTATTATTAGTTTATTAACATATACTTGCCTGTTGCTTTTCTTTTACTTATTCAGTTCATTTCATATGCTGATGCACATGCGTCATGACAAGTAATACCTATTTATGTATTTATTTATTTATTCATGTTGTGTCTGGTGGCTAAATCTGTCTTAAAGAACACTTCGGTTATAAGAACACTTTGCTTGCTTCCTGAGGGGTGTTCTCTTAGCCAGAGACTACTGTAGTAAAATTCAATACCGCCAATGTATTCTCGGTGCTTAAAACTCCACTGCCATTAGTGCCAGAAACACAGTTTGGTTCCTTTACTGTTTTTTCCCTCTAACATTCTTTCTGGCTCATCAGGAGAGAGATTGTTGCTCTTTTTGAAGCTTCAACTAAACATATCTTCTTCTGTTTGCTCATTACTACCACTAAATACACAATACAAATCTATAAGCCTAAAATGTCTGATTCGTGTCAACCGATCGCACGAGATTACATGCGAGCCCACATTATGAAGCCGATATTTTGTAAACCAGTGGTACGCACAGTGCGTAACATGCATACGGCTGCGGGCACCCATGGTCATGTGAGTAGTCTAGACCCAATGAGAAACGATCAGCATCTAGCTGCTGAGAACTTTTTATTTTTAACATGTCTACTGGTTCTAGAGTTTGTACACCCTTGTATACAGCTGTGGCCAAAAATGTTGCATCCCCTAAGATTGAGACATAACTAAAACACTGGTGTGCATGATAGTTAAACACAAAGGCACAACTTCCACTCAAATTAGAACATTTCTGATTATAAAAAAAAGTTTTTAACAACTGTAAGGATTTTGAAACTCTTCTATGTATTGCCCAGGCCTTACGGGGAGAGGCTGGCTTTTTATAACTCGGAGTGCAGCTGTGACCTCGGAGGGATGATAAAACCTTTGTTTCTGCTTAATAAGCTGTTTCAAGCCTATGTACAAACCATAATCAAACCAATAAAATCTGATTCTAAAACCACTTACTTTTGTTAAGTGACATGCTATAACTTTAGGTCAGTGTCACGGAACACATAACACACTATACAATTGGAAAACGTAGGCTTTTTCTGATAAACACGCATCGTGTGTGGGGCAGGGTACACATTGTTCCAGTTAAATAGCACAAGCTCTTATTGTTTCATCAGCCATCTGTTCTTTTCCATTATACTACCGTTGCTTATGCTTCCCATTTAAATGATGAAGGAAGTGAGAAATCATTAACTGTCTGTAAACGTGTAGTTTTCCTGTGTTTAATGTAAGCTCTGAATCAATGCACGGTTAATGAACTCTTAAAATTAAGCTGTACATAGCTGGTGTACATCAGCAGTTTGCAATCACCAGGCTTATTGTTTAACCTTGTGAGGCGTGGGTATAGCGCTATGCTGCCTATGAGAATTTAGCAAAACTCTGAAATGTAACTTCTTGTTATCTGGGTTTCTGCTGAAATTGGTTAAAGTGAAGAAGAAACGCAAATGTTAACTATTAATGTGTTTTGTCTCGCATCATGCTAGGCAAATAAGACCAAATTTGGTCAGGGAAATAACATAAGCTAGCTGTATATCTGTGCTATACGAAGTAATTTCTTGGCTCAGCTCAGAAACTAACATCTACACTTATGCCAGCTCAAAAAACGAACCTCTCTGATGCCATGAAAGGTGGACTCAGCTCAGAAACTAACATCTACACTGATGCCAGCTCAAAAAACGAACCTCTCTGATGCCATGAAAGGTGGACTCAGCTCAGAAACTAACATCTACACTGGTGCCAGCTCAGAACACTGAGACTTTCCATTTGCATTTTGATTCTGAATAAACTATTTTTGATTGACTTTACCTGAAGAAGGTGACTTTAAGAAGAAATCAAGCCTCTTGCACAACTGAAAAGAATATCCGTGCGTCCACATCAGGTGTCCCTTTAACATTGTAATAATAATAATAACAAATACTTTATTTTAACAGAAGGAATTTCTATCTGAACTATGGTTGTTCATTTCTGTTAACATTTTATGTCTAAAGCAAAACATTTGAATTAATCTTACAAATCCTGACTAATTTAACTACCGTACTAAATTCAGCTTCTTTTTATATAATATTGCCATATAATCCAAACATGCTTTGAAATAAACTAAGGTAATCGGTTTTAATATTGGCATTCTTTTTAAATGATTACGCAGAACATAAAAGGTATGATGTGTTCTTGTCACTTTTTAGTGCAAAAAAAAAAAGAAGCATACTCGCCAGTGAAGCAACGCAGCTTATTTTTCACAGGTGCATTGATTCATTAACCGTGCGTTGATCCAACGCGAATGTAGAGGCCTAAAGTATGTATCCTAGCAACGCTCTGATGTTTATCTACCGTACCAGCACTAAAGAAGCGCACTCTCACACAAGCAAGGTTTTAATGTAAACCGGCAACAGGAGACTTCAAACTGGGTTCTAATTTGATGCATCGATTCACCAATATGTAATCGAAGCTCGGGAAATTTAAGGACAGATGATCAATAATCGATGCATGGATTAATTGTTGCACCACTACTGTACACTGTGTTTTATTACATCTTTTGCTTTACTTCTTTCAGAACATGTGAGCATCCTGTTCAAGCTGTATTGCCTGACAGTGATGACACTGGTGGCAGCGACCTACACTGTGGCATTGCGTTACACAAGAACAGTTTCATCGCAATTGTACTTCTCCACCACCGCCGTGTGTATCGCTGAAATTATTAAGCTCTTCATAAGTGTTGGGCTTCTAGTCAAATAATGATGTGTTTGCTATGTTTATACAGTACTTCTTGTATTGCATTGTGTTTGCTATGTTTATACAGTACATTTTTTTTTCTCTTGCTGACACTGTTTTAATTGGTGGTTTGTATAACACAGTGGTAAAAGCGTTGAGAATAAGGTGCTCCCCGAATTACCAAAAGGACATGGTAACCGTGGAGAGAGTACAACACAGAGCAAGCAGACTCACAGCAATGAGCTACATAGACAGGTTCAGGGAAGGGGATTCATGTAGCTTAGAACAAAGAAGAATTAGGGGTGACGAGTTCAAATCTAAACTACATCATTCCAGTACATCTTATATAATATGTATTACCTCACTTTGGACATTTTTTTTTAATGGAATTTTTTTCATAGGATTTCACCACACTGGAGTTGCTTTTGGGAGTTTGAGAGTGCATTTTTTAAAATATATATATTTTAAAAGAACTGAAAGTCCCAGAAGCTAGACGTATCAGTTCCTGTTTCAGTACCAATCACTGCTTTTCCGGTGACTGATGTGTTTCCAGTGGCGACTGCATTCCTTCATGCGACTCTAGGAAGCTGACAGCATTGAAGTATCTGCACAGAGTGTTCCATAAATATTCTTCAACAGCTCCAAATACCTTATCGTTAAAAAAATTAAACTCAACCATAGTGTGTGCGTTTTTTCCTATAGGAAAATCTCAGACCAACACAATTATAGCAATATATATTAGGTAAGATTTACTGGAGTTGTTTTGTTAACACCATTTACTGTACTTTAAAAAGAGTTGATAGTTAACCTTTAAGTGCAACACAGAAACCAGGAGCAGACAGGCGGAAATGAAGTGGAAACAGACTTGGAACAGAGGTTACAAACCACTTTATTACACAGAGAGTGGTGAGGTAGGAGAAGTTAGAATCTACTTTCAGATACTATATGTTGATTAACCACAGTTTGATTTTTTTAGTTTAATTTCAAGGTGAGATAACTGCGTTGTCCATACCCATTGACACATTAACTGTTCTTCACAGAGAAACTGGAAGTGTTGGCAGAATGCTGTCCTCAATCAGAGAACATGTATTTGGAAGTCCCAAAGAGCTGCTCAAGCTGAGTGTCCCATCTCTAGTATATGGCATTCAGAACAATATGGCCTTCGTGGCACTAAGCAATCTCGATTTAGCTGTGTACCAGGTGGGTAACTGCACTTGCACTGTTTTCAGGTGTGATCAGCCATAGGTTATAATCAGCATTCTAGATAAACTGCGGAAAGGGTGTTTTTCGCATTGAAAAAAAATATTAAATACATATGATATTTAAATGTAATGCGAATGAATGGGCATAGCAATTTTGCTGCACAGCTTGAATTTGCATGTTATCAAGCTTCTTGTACTTCGTTGGTTCCTGGCATCTCAATGGTCAATTGTGAATATATACTGCATGCGGATTTGCCAGAAACACGTGACGTTTCCGATCCGCTTCTAAATCATTAAAACAGCTTCTTGTCATGGAATCTGGTGAGTATTGTTCCAGTACATTCGGAGTTTGACAGGTGCTCCTGCCCTCTCTATTCCTCTCAGGTGACGTACCAGCTGAAGATCCCGTGCACGGCTCTCTGCACTGTGCTCATGTTGAACAGGTCTCTCAGCAAGCTGCAGTGGTTTTCTGTCTTCATGTTGTGTGGAGGGGTTGCATTAGTCCAGTGGAAACCTGCAGAGGCATCCAATATTCAGGTGAAAAGCAGTTTCTAATTCAACTGGAAACGAAAAGGTCTTTACCAGTGTTTCTCTTCAGACCTACTTGTGAATGTATTATTCCTACTGTGTATTATGCCAGCCACAGGAATATAGCGGAGAGATGCCTTTCTGTTCAAATGTCACACTTTTATTTTAGCTTTATTGAGAACCACACATCTATCATTCTGCTCATTCATTTGAAAGTTTTAGTTTTTGTTTTGAAGTGTGAAATGTGCTATTGTACAGTGTGTCAGCCTTACGCTTTCCATCTGTGCATGTGGTGGATGTAGCTCATGATGATTGCTTTTTATGGTATTGATTGCTGTAAATGTACTGACAGTGGTGACAGGGATATATCTTACTGGTGTATTTGTTTAGACGGATGCATGCATGCAAACATACCTACATACTTGCATGCATGTCACTAGCTCATGAAGAATGTACCTTGAACTATAGCAGTGGCAATGCATAGTATGTAGGCTTGGCTTACACTTTGTGTTCATTGTTTGCAGGTTGAACAGAACCCCTTATTAGGTTTTGCCGCTATTGCAATTGCTGTTTTGTGCTCTGGATTTGCAGGTGAGTTGATTGACATCTAACACTTGATATTTAGAATTCCACATGCATGCAGACTGGGGAATTAACTTGGTAAAATATATAGTTTGTAATGTTCCAGTTATAAAATATAATAATAATTGCTCATAAATCTGTGACAGAGTTCTTTCTTTGTAGCAAAATACTGCCATGGCTTCTTCAAGGTTTGGTAGAAATGCTTTCTATAGTAAACTATTAATATTTGCCAAAAAAACATGTATGGGAAAGTTGGCTGGTGTTTTTACATAGCTGATGAACACGATTGCTTGTTTGATGTAATGGGGAAAAGTTCAGGCAGACATCCTTTACTATTATTACAAAGCACATTTTCTATAGAAACTATTTTTAAATTTAACCTTTTCCGTTCACAAATGAAAAGATCACTTTTCATCTGTTTCAAGAGAGACGCCTTTCTGCATGTGCTTGATTGATCCATTTGTGACATTTAAGAATGTAATGTGCATACCATGAAAAGCAAAAAAAATAATAATTTAGTAAAAAACAAATAGAAGAATGACATTGCTGGTAGTTTGAAATGTTGAAGCAGATGGTGTTCAGGTGACAGTAATAAGATCTCCCTATGGCTTGTGGGAACAGGTTACAACATGGTACAGCTATGGCCGAACGTTTTGCATCACCCTATAGAATTAAATCATTTTGCTTCATAAAGTTGAATGAAACCTGCTGAATAATGTTACGTTAACATATTGGATTACACACCGCTTTGAAGTTTTCCATATACTTAATCAAATTGAGAAATGTGACATTTTGAAATATAACATAAGAACATAAGAAAGTTTACAAACGAGAGGAGGCCATTCAGCCCATCTTGCTCATTTGGTTGTTAGTAGTTTACTGATCCCAGAATCTCATCAAGCAGCTTCTTGAAGGATCCCAGGGTGTCAGCTTCAACAACATTACTGGGGAGTTGGTTCCAGACCCGCACAATTCTCTGTGTATAAAAGTGCCTCCTATTTTCTGTAATACTGTACTACTGTTATGGCTTCCGGAAGACTTTTGCAATATCATTTTGTAGTTTCTTTAATTACATGATGTTAAGTAAAATATCTGAATTATGTTAACTGGTGTACTTTAAAAACATAAATTGCACATACTGGATTCCATAGTCCCTTTATGAAGCATGTTCACATTATTATTTAGCAGACACTTTTATCCAGAGCGACTAGGGGTGAACGCGCATCCACAACAACTGCTGCTCCAGAGTCACTTGCAATAAGACCTCGGGTTTTCCGTCTCATCCGAAGTGACTTGCTCAGGTCACACACAGTGAGTCAGTGGCTGATTGAACCTGGAACCTCCTGGTAACAAGCCCTTTCTTTAACTACTGGACCGCCAAGACTGTCACACAAGCTATCCCAAGTTTTCCAGAAATATAAGTATATTCCACTCCACACCCTTGCCTGTTTTCTGAACATGCAAAAAAAACAAGAAAAATCTTTATATAAAAAGAGGCTAACGATTAGCATCGATTAGCACTAAACTCTCGCTGTCTGTTACATTGGTAGTCCCAGGTTAGTGCTAATGAGTGTCTGTGAACGGGATAAAACGTTGTTTCAGATAGATGGATAGTATTTAATTTACAAGTAGATTGAGAATATGTGGATGGCCAGCCAGTCACACAAACTGCAAAAGCTAATGGGATCAAAATGCATAGGCAACCCCATAGATAAATAAACCCTTTCATTCGTAATGTAATTTTAAAGTAATTCCGAGCACACAGCAGACGTTTATTCAGAATGGTGGTACAGGAAAGAGCCAAGAAGAATTTATCACTACGGTTTGATTTCCAAAGTGTGACACATTCCTGCAAGTCAATGGAATACCATGTTTTGTTTTGGTTTTTTTCCAAGTTAGATTTCTGCTTTTTGGCTGATTTTCCAAGTGGTTTAACCTTATTTTTGCAATGAGGTGCATAAACAAGGAACATGTGTGTCCCAAAAAAAACAAATGATGCTAACTTTCTTATTTTATTTTTTTTGCAATGAGGTGAACAATAAACAGGGTTTAAAATGTACAACTGAAGGGATGTTGGATCTGGTGGTCATCCACATAAAAATATATTAAAAATTTTGGAGTCGATTCCAGAATCAAAATTCCTTATCTCAGGAAACTGTTCTTACAAACCTTTTATTTTGTTTTAGAACAAGTTCTCTGCATACTCTGTTTGTCTGTTTCCTCGTCGTGATCCTCGAGTCCCTCTCACGTGTATTTTAAGAAGAACCCGTTTGAACAGCCTCTCAGTCCCTTGTGTACCTGAAGGGTTAAGTAGGGTACATTTCAATTAGGCCTTTCATCTTGGAGAGAGTTTGGTGTTTTGATGTTTTAATGTTGTCATGGATGTGTCTGCAATAAAATGCGCCCCTGCAATACCTAACGGAACACTTTCCTATCACAGAAGTTACTGAAACTGGAATGAAAGCTCTGCTTGTTTTTTTTTGACCTCTCTGCAAGGCGTCTACTTTGAGAAAGTCCTGAAGAGTTCCGACACGTCTCTGTGGGTGCGGAACATTCAGATGTACCTGTCCGGGATTGCAGTGACACTGGCAGGAGTATATATGACTGATGGAGCCCAGGTGATTGAAAAGGGCTTTTTCTATGGCTACACGCCGTGGGTCTGGTTTGTCATCTGTAAGTACGTGTTTTCTTTCAAAAGATCTTTCATTTTATGTTTTCAGGGGACAGAGACAGAGCTACGATTGAAGAGCTTGTTTGACCGCCTACCTGAGTACCGTCATTCACTAACTCATTTATAAAAACTACACAGGAAGTCCGGTTTCAGAAAATAGGCATGTATTTAAAAATGTATTTAATGAAATATAAACAAATGATTAAAATCTATATATATATATATATTACATACTTAACTTACACTCTGTCACTCCGCTGAGTACGTTCTCCAACTGTCAAACGTGAATCAGCTAATCATTCATGTTCCATCCAGTAACTGCATCCACCTCTCTGATTGGACAGTTCAATACAACTCCTTATTATTATTGGTTGTTACTATGTTATTAATAATACTGTCATTTTTATGGTGTCAGTGGGGCTTCTCATGTTATTTTTTGTTCCGAACTGTGACATAGGTTTTAAATATTTCTCGATTCCTATCCGGCTGTTGCCGATGGTACTACGCAGGTGTCAATGGGGTTTCTCATGTTAATTTTTGTTCCAAAGGTTTGCTTGTCACTCAGAACAAGAATAAAAGAACAGAGGAGGATTTGGATTTTGCCTGAGAAGCCGTGGGCAGACCGTGGTTAGACCGTGGTTTGCCCGGTCAAAGCCCAAAATAAGTTACTTTTATTTTTATTTTGAGTTTCACCCAAAGTCAGCAGGCTATTCAGATAATCGCCTGCATTTCGGGGTTTGCCTGTGTGTATATATGTGTGTGTGTGTGTGTGTGTATATATATATATATATATACACACACACACACAGGTATGTGTGTGTGTATATATGTATATATGTAATGTTGGGACCCCAACCTAAAAAAATACACCCCCCATCTAGATTGGGTTGACCCCATCAGGTTGAGGTTAATTACAATTTTTAGAGCCCCAAATCTGTCCGTGTTCAGGGTGGGGCTGTCTCTCGAATGATCCCATCGCGATGCAGAAAATTCACTTAACCCGAACCCGATCTGAAGAAGGTCATCCGAAGACATACCCTAAATCAAGCAGTGAGCAGCAACGTGACAGTGCGTGCCAAACTTCTGAATAAAGCTACAGGACGTTATGTAATGATACACTTTATATAAAACAGATCCTTTGTTAAAATAAATGGCTGTTTTCACAGACCCTGATTAGCACTAATCTCTGACTACCTAATGCTACCTATGATAAGGCTGCCCAAGACGAGTGCTAATGGGTGCTGTCATTGCGTGATTCCCATTCACTTTGATGATAATAGAGCCTTATTCCCTGTTGAACGGTTTCTGTTTTTTATTTCTTTTCTTGCAGCTTTGGCCAGTGTTGGTGGTTTGTACATCGGTCGGTGGTTGTGAAGTACACCGATAATATTATGAAAGGGTTTTCTGCTGCAGCTGCCATCATTCTTTCTACCATTGCATCTGTGATCCTCTTCGGTTTACAAATCAGTAAGTCCAAACTGAACAGGGTACATGCTGGAGCCAATATATAACAAGCACTGAACAGGGCACATGCTGGAGCCAATATATAACAAGCACTGAACAGGGCACATGCTGGGCCAATATATAACAAGCACTGAACCACATGCTGGAGCCAATATATAACAAGCACTGAACAGGGCACATGCTGGAGCCAATATATAACAAGCACTGAACAGGGCACATGCTGGAGCCAATATATAACAAGGAATCAGATCTCCTGTAGCTTGGGTGCTTGACTTGTCTTCTCATGTCTTAATGCAGTTAAAAACAAATCTACTGAACTGTTAAAACTATTTAAGCCAGTCTTTGTGGAGTGGATTAATACAGTCGTCTCGGGGACGGGGACGGGGGGACGGGGGGCAGTTATAACAAACACCACAAATATTTACCAAGAATGTTTTTTTGGGGGTTTGTTATGCTTGTGGAACACTGTCATAATTGTTATAAACATAATTTATATGCATGCTCATTAAGGGCACTGTTTAAACAAAACCTGCATCCCCGTCAGTGAATCCCCAGGGGAAAGTCCTGTAGGATGGAGCAGTTTGTAAACATAGTGAAAACGATCTGTACCTTTTGAAACAACGTGGCAGTGAGATGGTTCATTTCTACTGGACCACAATACGGCAGCCATCTCAGGTCAGATGTCATGGTCAACAACACATTTAGCATGCACTATAACCCTGCAAATACAAAGCAACGGCCTCCAATGTATTCTGATGGGTCTTTGACACTGGGACATTTACAAACTTAGAAGCTACTCGCACAGGGATGCTTAATTGCACCGTTTTTTTTGGTTTTATCCAGGCTTATCCTTTTTGCTCTTTCTTATTTCAGTTGTGAGCTTTGCCACTGGTGCCTTGTTTGTGTGTGTTTCTATATACATGTATGGCTTATCAAGCAAGACACAACAAAACTTAGAACAGACCTAAAAGCTCCAGTACGCCCAAGGAGAAGCTGCTAGCTGTGTGAGCTCATCCGAGCGCTGGGGGAGCGGATACATGAGTCGACGCCGGGAGTCTCCAGCAGGAACGGGTTTCTCTTTACAAACTGCAGAGAACACAGTATTAAGTGCAATGTAATGATCTTCAACAGAATCACTAGACTTTTGTTCTCCGGATAAAGGCTGAAAAGGTTTCGCACAGATGACATAACACTTATTACCATATGTTGAGAATTATTGATGTTGTTATGATTATTTTAATTATTATTTTAATATGAAGGTGAAAAGACCAACTATACAATGGTCCAGAGGTTTAAATCACTTTTAAGCATGCCACTTAACAGTTAAATACTTGTACTGGTGTTGGTTTTGCCATTTCTTATTTGAGGCTGAAAGTAATACCTGAAACCCTTGCCAGAAGTGAGAAGCATGTAAGAGCATTTTAAAAACGCATTCACACATCCATCCTGTTTCCTGTAGATAGGTACAATTAAAAACACAAATGCTAGAGAGAACGTCTCCAATATGGTTTCATGTATCAATAAACAGTGACATATATTTTTTTTATAAATGATCATGTGCGTTTACAGGTATTAAGTATTTAAATATTTTTTGCTTTAAAACATTGCATAGAAGCAGTAAGACAAACCCAGGGGTGTGATTGACAGTGTGCGTTATGCACGGTGTCTGTGTGGAGTGCGCATAACGTTGTTCCGTGGCTGTGATTTTAAGAGGCAGCCCCAATACCGCTGGAATTTTTTTTTTCACTAAATAGTGTCACAATTGCAGATGCTTAGTTGGAAAAGAGCTGTTTACTGTGGACTTGGAATCATTCTGCATGTGTTGTGCTTTGCAGAATATGGGCCAGAAACTGTACTGTCAATAACAATAGATTACAAGTTCAAAATGATTCAAATTAAACTTGAAATGGTTTTAAACTACAAAACACCAGCTTGGTAATGATGCAAGCTGTGCAGTGAGGGAAAGAAAAACTGAATGTGTCAAGATTTGAAGGGAAGAAATACTGCCCGATCCTCACCTCCATGGTACAAGGCCAGGGCTTGTGTTTTTATTTCATGTTCTGTTTTGCACACATTTGAGAAACACTAGTTGAATAACAAGGTACTATTTACAAAGCTCCAACTTCTTTCTTCTAAAACGTGCCTTTATCGCAGAAGCAACCTTGATGATGTGGTTTAAATAAATATTTCTGTTCCTCTCCAAACTGTCTGCTCCTAGATTTCATTGTGCAACATCTGTGCATGAAGACCTGTTAATTTGCTCTATGCAGGAAGAGCAGGCATACTGAATACTGAGCGTCAAGAGATTAAAGACGACTGGTTGTGCTCTCTCACCTGAAATTGGATCCGCTCCCCTCATTACCACCCAGTCCCCAAACAGGATCAGGAAAATGAAGGACAATATGGCACAATTGTAGATGGACTTTGATTTATTATTATTCATAAAGGCAATGCGTTTCCTCCCATTTGTAAAACTGGGTTTAAATGACTGGAAGCTGGCATCTCTGGTTCTTCTCAATTGGTGTAATGCCGAGGAGTCTCATACCATTGACCAGAACACCACAGGTACCCTTGAACAGCTGCAGTCTGACCTGTAGAACAATAAACACTGGTGTTACTGCCCTGCAAAGGGAGGGGGTGTATAGTGCTGGAGCAGGTAGCTCAGAAGGCTGGGAGACAGAGCACATCACATACACTCAAACATTAGCTTGAAAAGGAGAACACAACCTCCTTGCTATTTTAAACAGGATTCAAATACTGTAACTTGTACTTAAGCAACAGAGCCTTACAAAACCACAAGGCACATATATAAACCCTATTGGTTAATTGCAACTAACATGAGAATATAGTCCTTAGTTCTATTTGTCAGAACACCAGTTAAGGAGTGGGTAATGATCTGCAATAAAAAAAACACAGAACAAAATTCAGGATCAGCTGATCCCTGTCTTCAGTACAGACCTTAGGGTCTGGTCATTTCTATTGTGTGTGTGGTGCTGCATTCTTCTGCATATTTAAACTATAGCTGATTAGCCAATGGTGACATAAAATCATTAATATGGTAGTAAATACACAACTGTATGCATTTACTGACACTGATGCTAATGAACACGGATCCATGATTTCTAATATGCCATCCAAAACCTACAGAAACAGTAGGAACTCGCTCCTTCAAATACGCCTGGCCCTTAGGGGTTAAATCTCTACCCCAATTCAAACTATATACATAAAGCTGTTGATAAATACAAGCATCACCAGCAATTAAAGAAACTAAACTTGCAGCATATATCAACAACATGCTCAGTTTAACCCCAGTTTTTTTGAAGACTTTATGACTGCTGATTTTATGGTTCCATTTATTATTATTATTATTATTTATTTCAAAAAGCAGACTGTCCTTATCCAGGGCTAAAGTTTTGGGGAATTGTTAGCAAGATTTCTACTTATACAGATATCACATTATTTTACATACAATTACCCATTTATAAAGTTGTGTTTTTACTGGATTATTCTAGGCAAAGTAAATTGATAAAGGGTACAACAGCAGTAAGTCCCCCATTGGGGATTGATATATCAACAACCCTCTCAGTCAAGAGTCCAGAGCCCTAACCACTACTCCATTTTATGGCACCATTTATTGAGAGGGTAAAAAAGACGGCTTGATAGTGATGTTGACTTTAAGAAACTTACTTCCTGCCTGCCCTTGTTGCTATAGAAACTAGTTTTAAAAAACATAAACCACCATACTATTTAGGGAAATAACCAGTTAACCAGGCCATGTGCTTGAGGAGGCAGCTTTCCTGGGGTATATCGGGAGTTAACCAGGCCATGTGCTTGAGGGGGGAGGGGCTTCCTGGGGTATTGGGAGTTAACCAGGCCATGTGCTTGAGGAGGCAGCTTTCCTGGGGTAAATCGGGAGTTAACCAGGCCATGTGCTTGAGGAGGCAGCTTCCTGGGGTATATCGGGAGTTAACCAGGCCATGTGCTTGAGGAGGCAGCTTTCCTGGGGTAAATCGGGAGTTAACCAGGCCATGTGCTTGAGGAGGCAGCTTTCCTGGGGTATATCGGGAGTTAACCAGGCCATGTGCTTGAGGAGGCAGCTTTCCTGGGGTATATCGGGAGTTAACCAGGCCATGTGCTTGAGGAGGCAGTTCTCCTGGGGGGCACGGGGAGTTAACCAGGCCATGTGCTTGAGGAGGCAGCCTGGGGTATATCGGGAGTTAACCAGGCCTGTGCTTGAGGAGGCAGCTTTCCTGGGGTATATCGAGTTAACCAGGCCATGTGCTTGAGGAGGCAGCTTTCCTGGGGGGTATATCGAGTCCAGTACTTTCTACATCCCTGAAAAACAGCACAGAATGAACTCAACTTGCTGCACCCTTTCTAAAAGCTTCAACATGTTGCCAACAGGACTATAAAAACAGACCTTTCATGTACAAAATCTGCTCTTGAAAACCTCATAGCCCAAGTGTACATTACATTTAACACAACATTATGATGCTGGAATTTCTAAAAGAACATTATTTAGAGCTCTAAAGTAGTATAGTCATGTTTTTTTTTAATCTTCTATGGGGGGTAATAAATCAAGGAATTGTTATAGCTGAAAAAAGGAAAAATACATTTTTTTTTTTTCCCATTAATTTTTTCTGAGGAAAATGGACGACGCCTGTGCCCTGCTAACAATTGCTTCTTACCGGAGAAGGTGCTGCAGTGTTGCTGTAGTCAGAGGGTCCTGCAAACAAGCTGCTCCCCAGAGGCTTTTCATCCCCACATCCAGCCCCGCACAGGCACTGCAAACTGAATGAAACAAAATGCCATCATTCCTGTCCTTACAGAAAATAAAACACAACCCTTATCTACAGCTACAGCCAAAAGCTTAGCATCACCCTATAGAATTAACTCATTTTGCTTCATAAAGTTGAAATGAAACCTGCTGAATAATGTTAAGTTAACTTGTTGAATTACACACTGCTTTGTAGTTTTAATATACTTAATGTAAAACTGACAAAAAATTGAAAAATGTGACCTTTCAAAATCTAACATGAAATAACTACTGCTATTATGGCTTCCGTAGACTTGCAATATTATTTTATAGTTTTTTGATTACATGATGTTAAATAAAAGATCTAAATTATGTTTCTTTTATTTATTTTTTAAAGTATGTCTCAACCCTAAAAATTTAGGTGATACAAAACATTTGGCCATAGCTGTGGATAACACAGTTGCAAGAAGATGTAACAAATTATTAAGATGTTGATCAGCTGTACCTCATGTTTGGACAGTAATTACCAGTGCATCTGAACAGTAGAGCCTCCGTAAAGGTGAGCAGAGAGAACGCTCCATGCAGATGCAGGGCTGAAGACTATAACTAGTTCAGTACACAGGCTGAGTGGCAAGTGTTCAAATAGACACTGTGAAAGAAAGATGCCTCTGTTCTAACACACTTGTGCTGTGACAACCTGAAGTTACAAAGCTGCTGCAATTAAGTTAAAATGAAGAAATAAATCCAATATTAATAAACCTACTGTTTATGTTGCATGTGTTCTGGGTAAAACAAACCCAACTTGCCTTCCTTTGCTATGCTTTGACCTTGATATATCATCACAAACTATTGAGGACACTATTAGCACCTGCACAGTCTGTTGTGTGTATCTCCTTCCTTGTTGCAGTCCTGTTCCAGTCAAACTTGTAATCAGAGAGAAGAGGTCCTTAAATCCTGAAACATGGAAAAACTTAAAAGGAACAGGTTATGGTGATCCTCATTTTTAGATTGTTTTCCGTGATGCTGCAACCAATCAAGTGGGGAAATCTCTTTGGGAAGTTCAGCCATGTCAGTCTTGTATTACATATTGTATTATAACCCTATAAATATTGCAAAATAAATACTTACTGTAAATAGTGAAGGCATACTTATCTTGATCTGGACAGAAAGGATTGTACAGTGCCCCCCCTTTTATAAAGCCCTTATACAGCTGAACAGGTTATAAGGCTGTACAGTCATGGCTCCCATTTGTCCCATAATGCCATTACACTAACACTTAGTATTCTCATTATAAGGTGGGAACACTTGTTCTTAACTATGGTTCCAGACTACAGCTGCTATGTGTTTATAATTTGGTATGTGCTTTATAATTAATTTACTGGATAATAAGGGGCTTGATTCCCACCTTTTCTGCAGTGTCTTCTGGGTCCTCCAAGTCTTTGGTTGCTGATCAAAATCATGAGAAATAATGATTACAGTAGAAAACCTCTAATACAGATGGTTTGCATTATCGCTGCCTTCTATTTAAAACTTTACTTATGATTTACATTGTGTCAATTGCACCAGTGTTCTTCTGATGGATATTATTTCAAAGTGAATTTTTAAAAGTCAAAACAGTAGGCTACTTATTATTTGAATATAGGTCTCATCCAATAACCATCACTGTAACTTTATAGCTATGGATGATTAGAGATGATTACATTTTTTTTTCATTGTTTGTGTTTTATTATTCTAAACCAATTTTTGTTCTTACAAATAAGCCAAGGAGGAGAAGGACATGAGAGATATTAATAAGACAGAAGGAATCAAGAGATTACTTTTTCTTTCTCTGCCGCTGCATTGATTATGGTCCTTCAAGTCAGCTTTCAGACTTTTTAGGCGTTGATCTAGACTTCTTGTGAAGCCCAGTACTTTCAGAAGTGAAGATATTTCTTTTCAAACACTTTGTTGTTTCATACACAGTTGTCGCTGTGACTGAATACCTTGCCCTGCTCCATATATTTAGCAAAAAAGCATCTGTTCCATCCGAATTCCAGTGGGTGTTTTCTTTTCCTGACATTTTAAAGAAATGACTTAACTTTGCAGGTTTTAAATATGTGTGTATAGCTATGGAGTTGGTTTAACTACAGCTTCTTTATAATGACATAGCCAATTCAAAAACGACACCCCCCCCCCCCCCCTTGAAACCGGACGATTTCGCTCTCTGGCTCCAGAGGTACGTGATTCGACCAAATAAACCAGTTTCAAATCATACGGGTTCAAGTATGTGGAAACCAAACTGGGTGATTTGTTTGACCATGGAAACAAGGCATGTTTATAAAGAAGGTAAAGGACATATATTATAAAATCCACATAACAGAAGATTTTTAACAGTGCATAGCATATTGGGGATCTGCTAGGGATCCAGTTACACAGCTGCAACACACTGTCTGCCATTATTATTCTGTAAAATAAAGTAGACTTGATGAATCAGCAGCAAATGAATAAAATAATGTTTATGAGTCCTCCGTATGCCTTACACTACCCGCTCAGCTCACTGATATCCCATCACCTGCAGGATTTGAAACAGCCATGGAAATCGGTTTATTGACTTTTATTTGTCTTAAAAACAAAATGAATTCAAATGAAACATATGTAAAAAGCATGTTCGGGTTTTTATGTCTCTAAAGACAGACCTGTATTGTAGTGCAAACTTACCACATAAATCATATCTCAAAATTCCATGCATTCATTCGTTTGTATAGCAGCTGCAATATATTCCCTCGTAAAATGTGCACCCCATTAGACATACAGCTTTGGAAAGGTAACTACCTGTTACAACCTTACTTAGATACATGATGAAGTTAAGGAGGTTGTTCTGATAAAGGCACTGACCAATACACTGTAGGGATACATGTATTACCAAACAAAGGAATGTGCACAGCTTGTCATCCTCTCTCTACTTGCCTGGTTATGTAAAAGAGTGTGCCCCATCACTTCCATACCATGGTGTCATAGAAACATCATGGTGCTGGCTGGGAGAGATCAACCACACCAGTACCCTCTCCTGACATAAATCAGCCAATATAAATCAATGCTAGTTACAGTACATATACATAGGTCTTAAAACATGTTGGGAAATATGTTTATATGCCTAACTACTGGGAAGGTATTTAGTATTTACCATGGCAATGTAAAGCACTGCATGAATTTAAGAAGGTTTGTGCACTATTTCTCTAATGTCTAATAAAAAACGCACACACTGCATTATGTATTGGGGACTATGTGAATGCCGCAAGAACGTGTTTCATATTGAATGAGCCATCCCTCTTTACAGCACTGGGGTGTTTGAGCTCTTTCTTCAGGAGTCCCGGCGCTTTCCAGCTGGTTTAACACCTCCTGAGATTTCCCCGGTATAGAGATTTCCTCCAGTGTACTGCCCAAAGTGCACACTGACGCTTGAACAAAAAACACAGACTGGGTGAAGCACTGGGGACACGGTTTCACCAGGAGCAGTCTCAAAAGAGAGGACTTTATAGGCCATTCTTGAGACACACAGCCATCTCTGATGGAATTGAGTAGTCATGTATCTATCCAGCAATACAGTACAGATCTAAATACTGTCAATGTTTAAACACAGTGCAGATCTAAATACTGTCACCATTTAAATCACTACATACACCACCCCTGGCATAA